>CM041777.1:455398787-455923742 GCA_023374045.1 Limonium bicolor
TGAAGAGAAAGAAGGGAGGGGTTCAGACATCATTTGCCCACAACGTGAAGAGCATGAAGATGGAAGCACTGAGCTCGTCTGTTCTTCGTTCGCTAGTCATGATTGAGGAGCAAGGTCTGTATGCACTAGTAGAAAAAATATTATATAACACGCATTTTATAACACGGTTATGTGTTAACAGTGTTATAAAATATTTTACAACACGGTTGTTGAGTATAACCGTGTTATAATGTGTGAGAGAAAAATTCTGAGACCGGAAAATAGGGTTTTTAACACGGTTTGACTTTAACCGTGTTATAATCGTCATTAATATAACACGGTTCTCTTTACCCGTGTTATAAAATCTATTTTATAACACGGTTGTTATGCGGAACTGAGTTAAAAAACTTAGTCCGTTTTTACAACACGGTTGTTAATTATAACTGTGTTATATTCTGTTTAATATTTCCGACACATTCTTTCTTTCCCCGTGAATCCGCATCTATCCCTTTGCTCGCTATGCAGACTCCCGACTCCCGCCCAGTTTCTCTGTCGACTCTAAAAAAGCCTCATCGACTCTGCATCGTAGCCATCGGTGCCTCCTTTACCTCTGATGTCGCTGCCACTGCCACGAACAACACCTTCTTCTGCCACTTCATACCTAGACTGAGGTTGCGACTCCGGCACGGCAACCGGGAAACTTCGCGGCTTATGCTCATATCCTATTCAATTCAGCGTTCTTTGTCGACTGTCGCCTCTACGCTCTTGCTTCTCCGCCATCGGCTCTCCGGTGTCGCTTCTCCACCATCGCTTGTCTCATGTCGTCACCGCCACCAACACACATCGACCTTTCACCAGTGTAGTCGCATCTCTGCTAGTGGCACCAACACCACCTACTATGAAACCCTATCCTTGAATATCTCTATTCTCACCTCTCGAAACCAATGCATAGAGAAACCGTAAAACACCCACCACTTCTCTTTAAGAGGTATAATTTTACTTGCTATGTTGCTTGTCTGCCTTTTATTGATCTCGCACCTGGTTTGGATTTCAGTTTCTGTGAAATATGTCTTTTTTGTATAAAAAAAATCCCCTTTCAATTGCGGGACTGATTGGCACTCTCCCTTCACCGCCACAACACATCACCGCCGCAGGTCGCACCGCTTCGAACCCCACTCAACCGCTCTGTAACTTCTCCCTCATTGTTTCCCCTTGTAAGCGCATCGCCATCCCTCTATTTAGGTACTAAGTTTCCAGTTCCACACCACTGAACCGCTCTGTAACTCCTCCCTTGCCGTAGGTCGCGCCGCAGATTGCACTGCACCCAACCCCACTGCCTGAACATATTGTAAGTTCTTTTGATGACAGGAAATAACTCAATTTAGCTACCAAGCTGTTAGTGATAATTTGGTTAGCTAGCTCTGGGACTGGGATGTACGTTATTTGTCATTTTGATTTTGAGGTAGTAAGTCCTGGTCTGTATTTTTATGATTCCAGTTTCATTTTCTGTATCATTTATTATTATCGTTGCAACACTCAGTTTGGACATTGAATTTCTGAGCAACGATTATTCGGATTTCACTGATGCTTTATGTAGTATTTGTTTTCGCTCGCCTCTACAGATTGGAGGATGAGATCCATTAAATATGGTTGCCACAAAAGTATATAACACTAAAACTAACAGTTACCATGATTTTTGATGACTCATTCTAAAGATGGCTGTTTATGTGATGTGTCTTTTTCCTTCTTACTTGGTCCGTGATGTGCTGTTGTTATCTGTCTCTGATCGATGGACAAAAAGACAAAATATTAAAGTTAATGATAGCAAATTCCTTCCAACTTCTAGATAGAATAGAAGGAAGGAGGTAAAGACAAATTAAAGATGATGATTCATTCTTACAATTCAAATCATCTCGAGTTGTGGAAATTAATGGTGTTCTGAAGTCTAATGGTGTTATTTTTGTGATGCTCCGATGGCGGTGGAAATTAATGTTGATAGGTTACTTTTAAATAATAATTAGTATTTTTGGACGATATTGGTTTGTATTTGAATTATTCTTATGCGCATGGCATGTATTAGAATTGCAGACGTGGTATTACTTTTGGCTATAATAGTAGTATTACTTTTCAGTTTGTCTTTGTAGTTTGTAATCCCCTCACCGGTAGTCAATCTATTATTCTCTGCAAGTTTTTTGTGAATTTGATTGGGAGCTAGATGAACTTGAGGTAAACTTTCATGGTTTGGCTTTGGAGTTCTAAGACAACTTGTTTCTATTTTACATATTCCAACTGTAACACGTAGGAAGTTTCTTTCATTAACCTGTTAAATCGGGTGGTTTGCTATTGGCCAGGTAAATAGTGATGACATTGGTGTTCTGCTATGCTGCTATTGTGTTGTTTTGTATGTCTTTATCTGGCTTGAACTTCCTTCTCTTATATGGCTTAAATTGAACATCATTGTTTCAATAAGTAAAATTTTAATTTTGCATTCTTTTAAGAACTAAATTTGCACGCACCCTTTGGAATTCGCAATGGGTTTTCTCCCTTACGAATTCTGGACTACAGCAGCATAAGGAGCAGTAAATAAGTTTTTATGTTATTTATGTTTTCCCTTCTGAGAATGGATTTAGATTGTATTTGGATTCTGGAAAAAAAATCCTCGCACTTGATTTTAATGTTGGTAAAGTTGTAAGTACGTGGATGAAGGTCTTCAGTGTGGTATTTTTCTTTTCAAGCTTGCCTTTTTATTAACTTTGAGCTGGATTTATTCTATCTGAATTTGGCTTAGAGAGCTTTGTTCATATCTGGTTAGTGGTTATGAGCTGAGGATACGATGGTATACAAGCTCCGATTGCTTCCGTTTTTACTACATTAACAATACCCTTTACAACAGTTTAATCTTTTGAGTAATGCTCAATTGTTACCTGAAGTTTACTGTTATGCATACTTGCAATTTACTACACAACTTATACAGTTAATAATTTAGGAATAGATATTTTTAATTTTAATTCTTGTTGCTACACTAAATCTCCATTTCAACAACATTTGTAAGATCAGGGTGAAGGTCTATTTAAGTAGTAGAGCTAGAGCAGATTATAGATTATTTCTTATTAAAATTTTGTATGTAATATACCTTGTTTTTTGGATATTCGGTTTTTATTATGTAAGTTCGGTTTTTTCATTTTTTTCAGTTATTCGGTTAACCAAATAACCAAAAATTAATTTGGTTCGGTTATCGGTTATATAGGTAGTTAAAATTTCGGTTTTTGGTTAAATCGGTTTTCGGTTAAATAGGTTTTACTAATGTAATTCAGTTAATTTGGTTATAACCGAAAAACCGAACGGTTTTAACTAATTCGGTTTTCGGTTAACCGAATAAACCGAATGGACAGCCCTAATCTGGAGTGCCTGGAGTGTTGGCTGCCTTAGCCCTGGCTTATAACACTAATCTGTTCGGAGCTCTTACGCACTATAGCAGTGGTCAAGCCGCAGTATACTATGGAGGTACCTGGTTCTTTCCTCACCCCATCCCTTGAAAATTGTCAAATGATCTTTGAATATTAAGTTGCATTGTTAATTGGTTGATATCTAAGTTTTTCATTTCCATTAAGTCTATCTTCAATATGCTTCTGTTTTAATACATTTCAATTGAGCATTATATATTATGAATGAGTATGAATTTTTCTTCCTTTTCTTTTTGCAATGAAGCCTACCCCTAGGGATCCTACTATGGAATTGCACAATACAATACAACAACAGGCTTATGTGAACCGTAAGACTCCGATGTTGAAATTCTAGGTTCTTTGGATGCAACTTTACATACTAGTTGTTATGTCCTCTTGTTCAAGTTTTCAACAGAATGTTAATGCAGATATAATTACCAACTACCCCATGGGAGACCACAACACCAGTGTGGTGGGCCAAACATGTGGGCTCGGATAGAAACCAGTCCTGAGATCTTTTGTTCGGCAAGATCCTGCTGCCCTACTACAAATGTCAAAAAAACATGCACAAGCGGGTACTTTCATTATCTCCCAGCTAAAATCTACCAATATCTGAATGTAAACTTATTCATTGGTTTTATTTGGTTCTTTCTGTAGATCATCAAGGCTTACTCATATTGGCACCTTTTTCCAAACAACCAAAGGACAACTTTCAAATAGCAACTGTCAAACAACAAGGTAACCAGTTCTGAAAATCTATACGTAGATAGCATCTGTCAAAACATGGTGAGAACCTGAATCGAAAAATTGCAAATCTCCTGCGTATAGATCAGTATGTTCTATTTTAATCTATCATCTCAGTGGTTTTTTGCCTTCCCAATTATCTCGGTGCTTGATACCATTCAATGATCTTTCATATGACTGTTTAAAGAATGAATGTGCAAAATTCTTGATTGTGATTTTTTGCTTCAAAAACTATGAAAGAGATTGTAGATTAAGATCTGAGACACTGGTGAAGTGTTTTTCTTCAAAACGTCGTCATTTAAAAAAAAGAAAAACTGACTGATTAAATCATTTCAACAATTCATGGGATAGATTCATGTTTCAGTTTAGCTTTATTTCCATTCTGTTTTTTGATGTCTTATACTGCCGCTGTACATGCTTTCTTTATTTTGTTTTTGCCAAAATATATTTCAAAGATGATAAAGCTTCCTGCAGTAAACGTTTAAAATAGCTTCATCTTTTGCCTCTTCTATGCTTTTATATAAGCAGAATCAAGCCTATATTGAGCCCTTGCTTTCACTATTGCTACTATGATTCCTGTCAAAAGAGAATTTTTTGCTAAACCTTGACACATTGGTTGCTAAGTGACAACAATCACTGTCTCAAATATTCGACACCGAATTATGAAGTTTTTGCACTGATTTTACAACCTGTGTGGCACTGATTTCCGGGCATTATATTTTGGCTTTCTTACACAAAATAAAACAATTTCTCCCTTATGTGCATGGCATCAGTTTGTTTCAAAACACCATACTGCTACGATCTGGGGCTTTAAATACTATGACATATTTTTTAAGTAAAATCGACACTGTCAATTACACTATTATGTGTTTATCATGTATGCAGTATGGAGCAATATCCAGTCCGAATTTGGTCCTTGTTGTTGTCACAAATGTTGCTTTAGCTTACTAATATATTATGCACTGCAAGTTCAATAATGAACTCAATCCTTCTCACTGCCGCAAAAATTATTTTTTAATAAATTTTCAGCCATGACAATGCCCATTTAGCAAACAACAACCTTACCTCTGTCTACAAATCAATATATCATGTTTTAATTTGCTTATGTATTGGCTCTTGTCAACTTTAATTAATTCTGTTATGAACTCAAAAACATGGTGCATTACAAAGCCTTTGCTACTCTTGTTTTCTTCTTAGATGATGCTAAATTTATACAGTTCTCGGTATATAAGACAATACTCACATGCCATCTGTTTTTGACTAGTTTCTTTATATCCATTTAATATCTAAATAATACTCATTGTCTACACCCCTTTTAAAAAACACTTATGGACTGATAATTGGTGTCCACAGCTTCAAAATGAAAAATTAGTACAATAGGTCCAGCTCGCTAGTCTCACTTCTTGCATTTGCTTCTGATATGAATATAAACCATGTTGTGTTTTTACCATCATTTTAGTCTGCGTTATTTCTCTACTTAAGTAGTGCTATGTTCTAGACAGTTTTAGACACATTTTTGTTTATAAGGTAATAATTCATCTGTCCTCTGTTTTACTAAGATAGGCTGCTGGTGTAGACTCTATTGCTACTACAGTTATTAAACTATTGCACAGTGATACTGCCTTTTTTATTTCTGCCTGTGATCTGTTTCTGCCTTTGTTCTGAACAAAAATATTGCTGCTGTTCCCTGCTATTGCGGCTTTACCCCATCTGTTTTGATTACTAGTTCATGCTCCATTACGGACACCCTGTCTCTAGCTAGCAAATTCAGTTTTCAGTTCTAGCAATTTTTGAGCAGCAAATTCACCTAGATTATGCTTGATTACCACCAATCAAAATAACAGACCTGCATTGAACTTACGATTGTGCTGAAATTACGGTTAAGACTGCTCAGCAATATTGGTTTAATATACGTTAGTAGGATTGTTTTCAGCAAGCTGTACAATCTGTTTCCGCCAATGTTTGCTTGTTGCAACTTGAAAAAGTTAAAAAGATCCCTTACTTTTGCCTTTGCTGTTGTGTATATACATCATGATCAAATTTTAAGAGTAGCCCCAACACCTGTAAGTGTGTTATTCTGAAGAAATTATTCAATTGAACAAACAAAATAGTGCAAGCTGTTTACATTTTATTCTTCAATTGTTTTAAGCTATATAGTCCAAAATATGCTAATTCCTTTACTTCTATTTTTACTCTTAAAATAATGAAACTTAGCACCTGCTAAAATCTGAAATATTGTCTGACATCCATTCTTGCTTATATTTTACTGCAAGAGTTACTATTCCTGCACACACTAGGACCAAGAAAAATGCAAGACATCAAAAAAGGCCGTGAAGATAGTTCAAAGACCTGCAGGATAAGTATGGTTCAATGTGTGATGATCTGTTGGTTCTGATCACTTCACTAGATGCATCAAAACCTGAAGTTATGGTCCATCATTTGCGCGGAAGAGAAATCTCAGAAAAACGGGTGTCGAATTTTGTAGTACTTGTACAAGAGATCGATTGTCGAATTTTGTGAATGTTACAAAGTGTGTACATTATAAAGAGAAGAATTGACACTTTTGGATTGCTCTTGGTCATGTCCTTATAGAGTAGGTGGTAATTCTTTTTGTAGTACTTGTACAAGAGATCGATTGTCGAATTTTGTGAATGTTACAAAGTGTGTATATATGGCAAATGAACTTAGTGGCTCTTTTGCAAGCTGGTGTGGCTGCATATTGAATGTGTCATGTGTAATAGACATTGATTGTTAATTGTAGGTTGTGAAGTAGTGTAGAGAAACAAAATTTTTTGTTTTAAAGAAAAACAAAATTTTATAACATGGTTGTTTATATAACGGTGTTATAAAACTTCATATTTTCACAGGAAAAGACTTTATAACACGGTTCTCATGTAACCGTGTTGTAAAATTAGACTTTATAACACAGTTTTATAGAAGAACCGTGTTATAAAACAGCTTCATATTTTTTCGGGGAAAGACTTTATAACACGGTTTTAATGTAACCGTGTTGTAAAAGTGGACTTTATAACATGGTTTTAAAGAAGAACCGTGTTACAAACTTGATTTGGCGCAAAAAAAGAAACGCGGTACACACTTTTATAACACTGTTAGTCAGTCCATAACCGTGTTATAAAACATTTTTTTAACACGGTTTTCAACCGTGTTGTAAAGTTAAAAAGAATATACGACCGCAGTATATAACACCCTCTATAACCGTGTTATATATAGGAAAACAACCGTGTTATAAAATGTTTTTCTACCTGTGATGCTTCTTGTCTCGCCAGTTGAAGAGTACGAAGATGGAACGGAGCTTGTATGCTCTCTCGTCAGTTTGAGTTGTGAAGCACCGTGAAGAAGAGAAGAATGAAGGCGCAGTGTAACATGCCCGTATTCACCGGTTTGAGTTGCATAATATGCCGTAAATTAAGGAGGTGTGGAGCTGGCTTCTCTTTTTTTTGCTGGTGGAGAAAATGAGCCAAGCAGAGAATGTATTCCATTGTTAGCTTGCTTTTTTTTAGATGACGAGAGTGAAGAGGATGAAACAAGGCGGTTGAGTATGGACATCCATATTCGCCAGTTTCTTTTGCAGAAACTACCGACGTGAAAGAAATGAAGGGCAGCTGCCTTTTCTACTACGACGGATTGACGACAATGAAGAGGGTGAGAGCATGTATGTTCTCGTGAGAGTGAAGAAGAGAGGGCGGAGCCTGTATGTCCTTGTTTCTCCAGGTTAGGTGAGCAAAATTACCGCAGTGAAAAGAAGAAGAGGGGATGCAGAGCTTATATGTTCCACGTACACCAGTTTGGTTGCAGAAATACCGTAAATGCAGAGGATGAAGGAGATGTAGAGCTGTATGTTTTATGTTCACCAGTTGGGTTGCAAATTTAACGGGAGTGAACAGAAATGAAAGGAGGTGGGGAGCGTGAGCATGAAGGGAAGTGCAGCAAGCTGGTATCCCTTGTTCATCAACTTAATTGCCAAATTATCAGCATGAAGGAAATGAAGGAGTCGCAGGGCAGGTATGCTCATTGTTCGGTTGGTTTTTTTTAGAAGAAGAGAATGGAGGCTGGTGTTCGATTGAACAAGGAACAAGAGAATGGTGAGGGGATGTTTCTTTTTTCGTTCAACAATTTGGGTTGCAACACTGTGAGGAAAAGAATGAAAACAGAGAAAGACACAAGGGTATATTGCTCACCGGTTTGGGTTGCACATTACCGTGGGTGAAAGGAATGGAGCAGAGCTGTATGTCTCTTGCTTGCTGGTTTAGGTTTTAAGCTACCATGAGGAAGAGAATGAAAATAGAGGTGGTTGTATGTTCCTTTGTTCGCCCGTTTCGGGTTGCAGATTACCGTGAGTCAAAAGAATGAAGAAGGGTTGAACTCTTTTGGATGTGCCAAGCAAGAAGAGAAAGAGCAACGTGCAGGGATTTGGCTGTGTTGGGAGCTTCAAAAATATCCTCCGATTGACGGCTGATGTTCCTAGCTATATAGGTGAGGATGCTTAGGGTTTTTGGATTGCGGGTCTGGGTTTCGATTTCGGGTATCCAGAAATAGATGGGAAGGATCGGGTCTCAATCTTGGGCTATATGTTGGATCGGGCTGCTGAGAACAGAGGCATGTATGCCATGTTGGTTCCAAAAATAAGGAAGAATAGATGAGCTTCCTAAGAATCGAACAGGGGATGTGTGGGTTTAAGAATAGATACCTCTACCACTAAACTAGTAGCGCTTTTTGTTTGATTTCTATAACAAGTATCTCATGAAATAGTTCTGACAGACAATATGTTCAAAAGTTGAAATAAATACAAATGAATGCAACACAAGTGGAAGTTGAATTACATATGTACGAGTAGTGGTAAACGGGATGGGATAAACACATAAATAAAATAAAATGGATTAAGAGAAAGTTTAGTGAAAGACTCATAAAATGATATAAATAACAATAAAAATGATGATGACAAAAGTAAAAGAAAACACTAATAGATAAGATATAAGTAAATATAATGATAAAATGGGATCAAATAAATGAGCAACGAATTAACTACAGTAAATGGAAAAATGACTGGATGAATAAGTAAGTAAACCAAAATAAACTACAATAAAATATGATAATAGAAAAAGCAAATGGGGACGGGTTTAAAACCATATTGTCGTTGGAAATACATTTTCGAAAAAGTTGTATTTTCCTGAAATGCTTTGAAAAATGATTTAAGAATTTTGTCAAAAAATGATGGTTTCATTTTGGCACGCACGTTAATACATTTTGAAAAGAAAGGCGACAACCCCTCTTATTTATTATTAATTACTCTGGAACTTGCTTTATGGGTTGAGAATTTTTTGTGTCTATAGATGGCTCTCCTTGATTCAATTCTGCAAAACTTTTGCATAATTGGATCAAGGTTGAGAGAGTGTGCAGACGTTATATAGTGAGATAATAATAAAACATAAACTAGAGGAAAACTAACCGAAGTGGAGAAATGAGCAAGAAAAGTGTTAATATTATATATGAAATACACCTATAAACATGCTCATTTGGACACTTATCACACCCCCACACTTATCTTTTTGCTTGTCCTCAAGCAAAATCACGTACCCAAGTAAGTAGGGAATGCTCAATACTAACAAATATTATTATGAAGGGTAGGATAAACATGATCTTTAAACTTTATGAGGAGTGTGAAAAATTAACTGCTGGTGGCATAGGTGTGCTCAGGGTGAAAATAAAATATAGAGTTTCGGGGTATAATCCAAGGTACTTCAATGTTTCTTTTAGGTGACTCCGAGAACTTTTACCCTGGCCAACTTCTCTCAAGAATGGGCATTGAAGAGAAAACAAAAGGAAAAATAGATTTATGCATTTGTTTCACTTTTGCATAAGGGATGAGAAAATGTAGGCATTACGCCTTTGTATTTAAGAACACTCAACTCTCTTTTGTTGGTTACCATTGGTGTCTCGCAAGTCCCTTATTATTTGTTTTTTTTTTAACAGAGAAGTACCCCTTAGCAATCCCTAAGAGAGAAGACATAAAGAAACCCTGAGCAATAAAATCCAACCATTTGCAGATTATTTGGTCACACCGCATATAAAATGCTCCTCAAAAGTAATCAAAATTTTAAAATTTTGTACCATTATCCTACAATTCATAATAGTATTTATTCTTAAAGAGAACAACCCACATATACAGGGTCCACGATATTGAATTTGGACAAACGAAAAATAAGGAGAGAGATTAAATGTTTAAGCACAAAGTGTCACCGAAAAGGGTACACTCCCCCACACTTAAATTGAACAATGTCCTCATTGTTCACCAGAAAAACAAGGGAAGCTTCAGAAGACCTTTTCGGTTAGTAGATAAAATAGAGATAACACAAAGACCACAATTATTCATTTAAGCACATAAACGCTCCTCTGCAGTTTTTATTTAAATAAAAAGCATAAATTATAGAAACTGGTACTCCCCTGATTTTTATTTTTGCTTGCGTTTAGGAGTTCCCCCACACTTGAGCTTTAGCCTCAAGTAGCGTAGCTTGGTTGCGGTGTCCACATGGAGGTGCACCTGCAGAAGACACTAGAAGCAACCATACTATAAACGGGGTTAAAAGTTAGCAAAAATAAAATTTTAAGAGAACCTGAAAATTAAAAGAGCATAAAAGCAAAATAAAATAAAAGTACACCCGGGTTGCCTCCCAGGAAGCTGCCCTTCTTTAACGTCTTTGGCTAGACGCCTGCTCGTTATCCTGGATCAAAACAAAACGTTACCCTGGCATATAAAGTAAGAAAATTAATACTCCACAAAATCAGGTGTTTGAGGAGGTATTGCCGGGAACGTAGTTCTAACAGAAGACCCGGTGGTGCTGATTTTTCTTCCTCAAATTGGAGGATGTAAACTTCCTCCTCTTGTAGGTGAGGCTCGTAGAAAGAACGCTGTTTGATATCATCTTCAGAGAAAATTAATTCTTTAAAGGTGATATTGACGTTTTGTTTGGATATATTGGCGGGAGGTGATGGCAATTCCTTCTCTTCATTTTTGAGGATGTAAGTATCCTCATTGTCTGGGTATATTATAGAGAAGGATGGAAGATAGCGGTAATTGATTTTAGAGGGAGGGGTCTCTATGAATGGCTCGTCTGTAGTGGGGTGTTCTACCTCTTGAACTATTTCGCTCATTGATTGCTCTAGTAGTTGAGCGATTCTCTCCAGGTAGTCTGGTTGATCTTCTAACCAGAGTTGCTCTTGGACTATGAGACAATCCTCAAAATCATGAGCTCCCCCACATTCGGAGCAATATAAATCCTGCCAAAATTCAAACGCCTCTTCCATTGCCGTGTAAAATTTTTTTTTTGGTGTTTTTCCTATATAAAACAAAACTACTGAAAAAGATTAGAAAATAAACATAATAATAATATAAACAAAATATAAAAGATAATATATATAAACAACAAACAAAATAATATAAACAAAATATTCTAATAATACAAGTGAATAATCCGGGGCTTAGGGACTAGAATAAACTAGTCCCCGGCAACGGCGCCATTTTGCAGACGTTATATAGTGAGATAATAATAAAACATAAACTAGAGGAAAACTAACCGAAGTGGAGAAATGAGCAAGAAAAGTGTTAATATTATATATGAAATACACCTATAAACATGCTCATTTGGACACTTATCAGAGTGCCAAAAATTCTCACTACGGTTTTGTGGTGCATTGGGATGCGGCTATGAATGTATGAAGGTGATTGAAAGTATGAGGATTTATGATGAGCCTCAACTAGACCTCTTGACATCTAGTTATAGGACTTATGACGAGCCTATAATGCAATTGAAAGTACTAGGACTTATGACGAGCCTCAACTAGACCTCTTGATATCTAGTCATAGGATTTATGACGAGCCTATGATACTATCAATTAGATTGATTGGGGTGCACGAGGACTTATGAAGAGCCTCAACTAGACCTCTTGACATCTAGCTATAGGACTTATGACGAGCCTATAATGCAATTGAAAGTACGAGGACTTATGACGAGCCTCAACTAGACCTCTTGATATCTAGCCATAGGACTTATGATGAGCCTATGATACTAACAATTAGATTGGTTTAGGGTGCACGAGGACTTATGACAAGCCTCAACTAGACCTCTTGACATCTTGCTATAGGACTTATGACGAGCCTATAATGCAATTGAAAGTACGAGGACTTGTGACGAGCCCCAACTAGACCTCTTGATATCTAGCCATACGACTTATAACGAGCCTATGATACTAACAATTAGATTGGTTTAGGGTGCACGAGGACTTATGACGAGCCTCAACTAGACCTCTTGACATCTAGCTATAGGACTTATGACGAGCCTATAATGCTATTGAAAGTACGAGGACTTATGACGAGCCTCAACTAGACATCTTGATATCTAGTCATTGGACTTATGACGAGCCTATGATACTAACAATTATATTGATTGGGGTGCACGAGGACTTATGACGAGCCTCAACTAGACCTCTTGACATCTAGCTATAGGACTTATGACGAGCCTATAATGCAATTGAAAGTACGAGGACTTATGACGAGCCTCAACTAGACCTCTTGATATCTAGTCATAGGACTTATGATGAGCCTATGATACTTTGTGAAGTTATACGAAACTCGCTGCTTTGAGTGGTTGATTTGAGGATGACTCTGGTCGTGGATTGATCCGGAATTGGATGTTTTATGGTTGCTTCCATGAGGGATGTGATGGTCGAATGCTTTCTATTGATGTCGCCCTTGACTTTGTCAGAGTGGGACTTATGTTTTGATTTTGTTTTTGATAGTCTCGCCCGATGTGCACTTTGGTTTCAGGATTTGGTAGGACTCTTGGCGCCAAAGTTTCGAGATGGCTCCGGTATGGCTCCTGCGTTTTTTCTTTTGTTTTGGTTTTGGTGATTTTGTGATTGGTCTTTGAATGGATGTTTTTTTTTGTGAAAGAGTGATTTTGGGAACTCGATGAATTTGATATGATCGGATGGCTCCGATATGATCAGATGGCTCCAATGCGGTATGATGGCTCCTGTATGATTCATGACTCCATTGTGCGCTACAGCTCTGGGATGGTTGGTGGGTTTTGATTTGGTTAGAGATTTTTGGGATGGCTGGTGGGTTTTCATTTGAATTGAGATTTCGGGATGGTTGGTGGGATTTGATTTGGATTGGATTTTGAGTCGAATGGTGGGTGGATGTGATTAGTGGATTTTGATGTGATTGATGTTTTTTGTGGTGATGAATGGCTTCGGTGTGGCTCCGGAATAGCTTCAATGTGACTCTGAGGGGAAAAAATGGGGAGTTTTTTCCTTGGAGGTGGTCGCACCCTGGACGGGCTGCCTACGTACTCAATTCCATATTGAGATCAGACCATACGTAGTTCGATATTCTGTAGGCAAGATCCTGGTGACGAAATGGATTTGAGGTGGCTCCCGTATTGTTCTTGGACTGTTGGGATGACCCTTGTAATTCCAACGATGGTTTCAATGTCGGATGATGACTTCCGTATGGCTCTGGCTTGGCTTTGGGAGAGGTGCCAATGAGGCTCGAGTATGATAGTGGATGGTTTCGGAATAGTCTTTGTGTGGCTCCAGATTGCTCAGTTTGGTCGATGTAGCTCGGTAATAGCCCGGAATAGTTCCACAAAGGCTAGATGTAGCTCGATGATGGCCGGGATGGCTCCATCTTGACTTCCTTTGATAGGAAGTCTTACTTCAACCGCAGTAACTGAAGTCGACTTTCCACGAGACTAGGCAGAGTTCTTACCAATCAGATGTTGATGATGGAGTGCTTATGATTCATGTAAATTTTAAACGCTAGATGCGATGCAAACTGCATATGCAATTTTTTAGAGAGAAGGTATGATCCTATCTCTATTAATATGAGGTTTACGAATATAAGACATCTTCGGTTCAATCTTGAGTGATTGCTGAACTCGAGTGTGTGAATCGCTTTCCTCTCATGGAGGGATGCGGGTTAATCTCTCGTGAGTATGGTCGTGTGTGCTAATGTCATGATAATACTCTTGATGCTCAGAGCAGTATTTTCCTTAGAATTTCTTCGAGGTTATGGACTTTCCAATCCTTACAAATTCCTCTCCTACAATGGGGTAGGCTGATTATGATTTGGTAGTTTAATCGAAGAGTTACTCACACTCTAAAGACCTTGTGAAGTAAGGTCGCACTCATTCACTCATAGTCTCTGTATTGTGAGGTGGGACATGTTGATAACAAGCACGAAGCTTATGATTCATATTTCAGATTAGATACTTTCAGTTAACGCTCAGCAACTAAAGAGTCAGAGGTCTCTTATTGGGTTATAACGGGGTTGAGGGGTATGATGTATGTCACAACTAAAGGATTTTTTTAGGAATTGTGGAGCTTTTGTGCAATAAAGGACATGTTTTGCCTTTGCCATAGGTGGAAGGATTAGACGGGTTTTGATAACCCCTTGTCGCTTTCTACGGGACATCATTGGTCCTTTTGGTTTGGATTTCTTCTTCTTGCCTCTTCTGGCGTACGACTTGAACTTTCTTCTCATTTTTGTATTATTGAAATTGCATTTGGCTAATCAACTTTCTCAAGCGTTCTCTGCTTTGTATTTTGGCTTTCAGCTTTGGAGTCGCATTGACTCATCGATCTTCTTGAACATTTTCGATGTTCATTTTTGGTGTTTGGCTTTGGAGTTGCATTGACTCACTAATTTCTTCAAACATTTCATTTGTTGTTTTTGTGAAAGATGATGGGGAAAGACCATGGCTCTGGCTCCTTCGAGATCCTCTATTGCAAGGGTGAGTAAGTATGTGTATGTGAGTTGGCATGTTGTGGAGTTCGCCGAAAAAGGTTTATCGTAAAAGGCTCAGCGGGGCTCACTAAGGGATTATGTACAAGGCAGTCAAAGCTTTTTGGTTTTGTGGAGATTTTGTTCCTATGTGCCTCGTCATTCTCATTAGTCAATGATTGTTTTCTTACTATTCTTGTATCATTGCATGAATCACAGTTCGTATCCTGTTTATCGACATCGATCTCACTACGAGTTGTGCCTCTCAATGTGCTGAAGGAATGCACATGACGCTCGTGGTTTTACCTCTATTGAATCTCTTTACCTTCCCTCATCGCTCATCGGATTGTCCAACACCCTCATTTGAAATTCAAGGGAAAATACCGCTTTTCGCACGCCACTCACTTAGTTTGTGGTGCTGAATTTGATAAAACCTTGTGTGAATTGACGGGTCGAGAGTGTAGTGGTTCAAGCATTTTGGTCAATCAATCTCTCAAGACTTTCGGGCAGTACGATGTTGTTTCGATACGAGAGTATGCAAGTGCAACTATCTACAATGCAATCTATTGTGGTAATATGGAAATACTATGTATAGGATGTGTGAAATGCTGAAAATGATGAATAAAGATGGTTGACTTTGGCGTTTGACCAAATGTGCGTTTTTGTTTTTGTTTTTTTTCTTTCTTTTTGGATGGAATGCATGATCGGTAAGGTTTCACCTACTCTCGCTTGAGTCGGTTCTAGTTGATAGTCCGTGAAGCAAATTCCATCATGATTGGCCCTGAAGGTGGTCAAGTGGTGGTGGTTGTTGTCGAAGAAGTAACTCTCGAGTAAGGTCAGGTTGGTGATTGGCTCTTGGATTTTGGGACTTTTAGGGAGTGACAACTCCCGCATGGTGACCCACTAATATGACATGGGCTGCTTCATTTCATTCTGGTCATTGGTGCCCATGGCAGTTCTAAAATTAGAAAGGCTAGAACTCATTTATGTTTTCTGTTATCCCTCTGATGATCAGGCTTCTTTTTTTATATTGAGATATAGGAATGAAAGCTGTGTGTGGTGAGGTGAGGATGGAACACGTGATTTTTATGTGGATGGACCTTATGGATGATTGGTGAACTCTAATTGATTGGAAATGTATGCGACTCTTTGTAATGAATGTAATACATGCGGTTTTGCCCCGTTCTCGGTTGCATTTGTTGGTGTTGTTTATTTAGGGGATGCCTTCCGTAGATACCGTGAATTTTCACCCCATAAAGCAAAGTTGATGAATGACACATAACCGTGAGGGGTCGTTCATTATTCGTTCTTTTCGTTATACGTGCATGCCAAAAGAAACCAAGTTTTGGAAAAACAATTTTGAAAATGTGTGTTTTCAAAGTGGTGGATTTTCTCAATATGAATTTTGACGCTCGGTCATTCGCAAATAAAATAGGGAGTGGGGAACCGTATAATTATTGATCTAAATAAACTCGAAGGGAAGGTATAAACCTATACATGTAATATATTTATAAATGGACAAGCTAGAAAAGAATCATAGGGAAAAGCCTATACATCATCAATCCTAAAAGTCATTAAAATGGGGAATTTTGAGTTGAACTTCTTCTGAACTCTTCTGGTCCGTCTTCGGGCTTCTGGCTGACTGTTCACACTCGAGCTCCTAGTTGGCTGCTTGCTCGTCTTCGGGCTCTTGACTGGCTGCTTGCTAGTCTTTGGGCTCTTGACCGGCTGCTTGCTCGTCTTTGGGCTCTTTACCGGCTGTCAGGCTATTGCAGCGAAGCAATACTGGTGATCAAACAAACGAGTTGGTGTTCTTCTGATTTTCAACAGTTTGAACTTGAATCGGTGTTGCAAATCTTCATGTCGCTTGACCTAGGTTGGTACATCCCAGATCTTCGGTTTGACCGGTTGGTGTTGGTCTTTATATCGCTTGGCAAGCCCCGCGGGCTGGTGCGCCGTCGGCTTTTGGCTCGAATCACGCATTTGAACTTCCTGCTGCTCCACTTGCTCCAACGATAAGAATGAGGGATATTTTTTAGAAAGGAAGGTGAGTGATCGAGCACAGAATCTCATGTAAAAATCCACCACTTTTGTGAAAACACGAAAACTAGAACGCTCCACAGTAATGACCGCTGCTCTTGAAGGTGGGCAGAACTTCAGAAATAGCGAGTCACAACATGGGGACTAGGTCATTTATTTTGAAATACGTTTGTGAAAATCAACTTTGAAAACTGTTTTTGAAAACTCTATAATGTTGAGAAGAATGTTTTGAAATTCTTAATGAAAATTTTTAATCTTTTTTGAAAATCGTTTTGAATAATATTTTAAAAGATGAAGTGACGGGTTTTAAAACCCCAAATGTTTGGGGATCAAAACGATGAGACTCTAAATCGAACAAGCTCGTAAAACATCTTTAAAAGATATGTGAAAGAGAATTCCGAACGTTTGAAAAAGTGGTTTGCACACATGTATAGCATAAAGTAAATCGTGGCTATATTTGATGTGGAGCTGTAAGTGATAATGTTGGGATAATCACTTTCTAGGTCATTTATGATTCTGTTTCATCGGGGGAACCATCGTCCCTTCACTGTTCATCTCTCGGGCTTTTTCTCTGTTATGCCTTTGCGGGGCATGTTATCAAGAAAGTCCGGAGTGATTAAGTTCGAAAGGTCAGGACACCCGAGATGATAAGGGAACATACGCCACAGCCAGTGATGATCCGACAACACGCTCACTTTTCGGGAAACTCGGGGAAGTACTGCATGGGAATGGGTCTCCCCTCGTCTGCACGATAAGGTGTGTCTAAAGTCCAAATTATTCGCTGACTACGCTATGTCATGTATGGGTATCAGTAAATACGGGATCCTCTATGAATTTGTAGCGTGAGCTTTAAAGACACCCGTGGTGCAGAAGAATCATGGAGAACTGAGCCCATGCAATCTTCAAGGTAAGACAAAAGGGTGGTCAGACAGTCGTCATACAAGGGGGTGACTTCCCATAAACCCATCTTAGACACCGGACCAGGTAGCTGGACACTGAAGGCTCAGAGTTCACTATATGCTGGCTTCGACTTGGATAAGTAGGATATTTTTGGATCATGAGCTCAAAGCGTTGGTCGGAGACCGTACCGCCTCGTGGGTTTGTTCAATGAGAGAGTGACCCTAGCTCATGGGGAATCAACCGTGGACCGGTTGGGGATCCCGTGACATCGTGGATAAAACGGGTGACATAGAGGAATGCATGTCCTAAGCTACCCACCCCATGCACCCCATAATCGCAACATAAATATGAAAGCAGTAAATAAAGTTAGCACCAACCTATCTGATAAGTGTTTTATCTTGAGATTAGTGGTTCCAATTCGTTTCTTATTAGCCCAAAGGGAAGTCAGCTTCATTCAGTCATAAGTGTCTCTTTCTAATCGTGAGCTAATTATTAACCCAATTGTTGTCATGTTTGTTGAGGATCTAATAAATCCTATCTGTCCTCATCAGATACACACTCAAAGTGCGGAGTAGAATAATCCTAGAGGCTTTTGAAAAGAATCTCTTGAAGGTTTTGAAGAAGTGGGGAAGTCCCGACAATTTTGAATGGAGTTCAGTCTTCCTTGAGTTTTGAGAAAAACTTACTCAAGTTTTCCCCAGCAGAGTCGCCATTCTATGGAGGGTGATTTTTCGGTATGAGGAGTGTCTAGCTAAATGGTTCTTGACTGAAAAGCCTAGATCCTAGAAAATGCCATTTTGTGGAGGGTGAAAACCCGTTATTCTTGGCACCCCTCAAAAACCTACTAAATCGTCCGTCTATCCCAGAAAGCATAAGGGAGAGTGCAAGTGTGCACTACACCCGCTCTCAATGGGCTCCACGTGGACTTATGCCTTAAGGGCGGAAATTGACTAGAGTCGACACCTAGTTTGACCTATGATAACTAGGAAGGAAAATCGGGTTCTAGGAACCGTTAATTGACTATATAGTTGCCTATGGATAGGACATATCTGGTCATTTCAGAGATTCTGTGTGGGTTTGCACTGGGTTATACCCCTTAGAAGTGGCAATGACCACAACTTCGGATTGGTGCCCAAGAAAATCTCAGTCTCCAATTGTCGGGATTACCTTCTTTCAAAACCTTTTTAGAGAGATTCATTTAAAAGCCAAGAATAGGATTAGGATAGGAGAAGAGAAAACGAGTGGATGAGGCGAGCTTTTCTGCCAAGCTAGCGCCAAGAAGAAGAATTGATGAATTCGAATGAGTGTAGAATGAAAGATTATGAGTCTGATTTTGAGAGTTGAAGAAGTCGAGAGTTTGTGGGAGTCAGAGGGGATTTGAATGTTTGACAAACATGAATATCGCCTTGGAGTTAGGAAAATGAGTTTTTTTGGATTGGAATGGGGTCGCTCCCTAGATGGGCTGCCTACGTACTCAACTCCATGTTAAGATCAGACCTTACATAGTTCAGGGCCTTTAGAGATTTTGGGGTTTTGGGGGTTTTTGAGGTGTTTGAGAGGTAAGTCTGTGAGACGCTCGGGTCTATGAGACATTTGAGGTGTTCATGTAATGAGAGGTATGGGATATCAAGGTCTGTGAGACGCTCAGGTCTGTGAGACATTTGAATCTTAAAATGTTGGAGAGATTGAAGTGTTTGAGTCTGTGAGGCGCTCGGGCCTATGATACTTTGGAAGCTTGAGAGAAGCTAGAATTTGCAAGAGGATTTGAGTTTAAGGTGAGTTGGAGTTTGAATGATGACTTGAGTATGTGAGGCAATTGGAATTTGGGAGAGATCCCGGAATTTTTAGGTTCGAGGTTTGACAATGGATGAGGAAAATCATTTTGTTGTGAAAGGGGCGGATGATCCCGAGAGATCACCCTATGTACCCCCTCGAACGTGACACTTAATTAATGGTAAGTGGAGAGACTCGAAAGATGGGGCAATGTATTTATGTCGAAAACTAGGATTTAAAGAGAAACACCATGAATGAGATGCCCTCGGTCAAACCCTAATAACGTCTCTAACTCCCGGGTTTTAAAACGTTGAAAACTGAAAACATTGAAATCGAGTGGAAAGGAGTTAGACGATTCTGAAATCTCGGCTGCAACTAGGAAGGCAGTCACATCCCTGGCACTCTGCCTCATAAAAATCTAGGCTGCAATTAAGGAGGTTTGTCACCCTAATGCCCCGCCTAAAGAGATCCAGACTGCGACAAGGGAGGTTACGACCCTAATGCCATGCCTCGAATTTTTATTTGGAAAGGGAGACAAGTGATGCCTAACTAGGAGAAAATATTTTGAAAGCGTTAGACATTTCCTGTTCCCCGAAAAGGCTTTTTTCAAGTTTAAAGGTTGAGTTAGAAAACTTTGAATTTTGTTCGTAATTCTCGACGAAGAAACACTGATTTTAAGAAATGTTTTTAGGAGAAAACTTTTTGTATATGTGAGAAGAACTTTCTACGTTTTGAGAAGAGTTTTCTGTGATGTGAGAAGAGTTTTCCCTTATAAATTCCACAAAATGGTTTCTTTTGAAAACTTGATGAAGTTTGAATAAAATGAATGCTTGAAAATTTGAGAAAAGAGATTTTCAGGATTTTTAAATTAAAGCTGAACAAAGAGGAATGTTTTTGGATTTTTGGAGTTTGGATGGAATCTACAATTTGGGTTTGAATGGGATTGAGTTTGAATTGGATTGAATTGAATCGGGTTTGGAAAACGGGCCAGGTCAAAGTTGGGTCAAGGTCAACATTTGGGTCAAAGTCAACATTTGAGTCAAGGTCAACGTTTGGGTCAAGGTCAACGTTTGGGTCAAGGTCAACATTTGGGTCAAGGTCAACATTTGGGGTCAAGGTCAACGTTGGGGTCAAGGTAAACGTTTGGGTCAAATTGGGTTTGGATTGAATTGGGTTGAAAAATGGGCCGAAAAAATGGGCCTTGCTTGAAGTCAGGCGAAAATTGGGCCTTGCTTGGAGTTGGGCCAAAAATTGGGCCTTTGATTGTTGGGCTTTTTTATTTGGATGGGCTAAGAATGTTTTTGGGCTGAAATGAGCCTTGGGTTTGATTTGGACTTTGGTGCCCAATTTGGGCCTTGGGGTCTCGAAATAGGCTTCGGCCTCGATTTGGACTGATTTTTGGATTTTTGATTTGGGCCAAAGATGAGCATTTGATTTGGATTGAAGTGAGATTTTCAACTTGGGCTGAAGGGGGTTTTTTTATTTGTGGGCTGAAGATTGTTTTTGGGTTAATTTTGGGTTTTTGGGCCTGATGGGCCTTGGAATCAGATTTGAAACGGTTTGGGCTTTTGATTTGAGGTGGTTTGAATGGGCATTTTAGAAATGGGTCAAAGATGGGCCTCATTTGATTTGGGCCAAACTTAAGTTCTAATTTGGGTCCGATTGGGCCTTATTGATTTTTGCTTCGAATTGGGCCTTGAAATGGGCTTTGAATTTAAATTGGACTTTGGAATTAGATTTGATTTTGGATTTGAATTTCTTCTTTTTTTTTGGTAAAGTTTTTTAGTGAAATTAAGGGGTGGTTTGGGATGGGCTTTACAAGTGTGGAAGGTATTGTTCCCCACAAAGCAAATAAAAATGAGCTAGCTGTGGGGTACCCTCAAAGGCTTAAAATATATCCTCAAAGTTTGGAGGGTATGAGTCCCCACAAAGCAAATAGAAATGAGCTAGCTGTGGGGTACCTTCTACAACTTATCATAATAAATGGGTGACCTAGAAGGCAGTCTAGGGTTTCCTATGTCTTTGGGCCTCTATATTGGGCTGGGCCCAACAATTACCAAGCTAATCTATGACATATAAAATATAATGCAGACAAATAATCATGAACTTAAAAAAGAAGATAAGCACAGCAAGTGTTATGAAAATAAATCACGAAGTTTGGATATACATGCGTGTTTCTTGTCCTATTTCTTTTTCCTTAATGGCTTTGAATTGGATCAAGGTAATAAATGGTGCCAAAACAAAAGGTTCTTAATCCATTTTTATTCACACGTTTTTTTTTTATCTTTTATTAGCCAAACCAAGTTCCCAATATTTGAAATCAAAAATCTAGGACAAGTCCATGATCACTTTTTACTTTCTTTTCTATATTTTTTTTACTGAAAGACCAAAGAAAAGCCAACTACAAAATTGCTAACCTTACTTTATTAACCGATTAATGGATTCTAAACCCAATTAACCCCGCTCGTGTTTCTTCTGTAATTTCTTTTTGGAATGAAAAAAAAGAAAAGAAAAAAAATCAATACATATATAGAACATGAACAACTCAGTATTATTCAATCTCTTGCCGGATTGCCTTGACCCGATCCACGTAGCAGGGCAAGAAACATATTCACACGAAAAGTTAATATAACACACATACATTCATGAAAATAGACCGACAGACAGAAGTTATAAACAGCTCAAACAACACATGCGTACATGGCCACACATTTGAGTTTAACATATGCTGGGTTTTCTGGGTTAGAAATAAATACCAAAACGGAAGCAGCAGATATTCCCGTGAATAAAGGGAATGAGTGAAGCCTGGAGATGTACGATTCCGCCTACTAGACATGTTGAAGAAAACGAAGAGCGGAGCCCATATGTTGTTCGCCAGCCGAGTTGAAGAGAAAGAAGGGAGGGGTTCAGACATCATTTTCCCACAACGTGAAAAGCATGAAGATGGAAGCACTGAGCTCGTCCGTTCTTCGTTTGCTAGTCATGATTGAGGAGCAAGGTGTAACACCCCTACCATTAGTACAGTGCTTACCGTCCAATCTCCATACATATCAGATACACGCAGCGGAAATATACTTACATACAATGGGTGATACAATGCCGTTAGTCACCCACGTGACTAACAAGGCTACTACCTCTACATACAGCATCGGTCTGATGGACCGGAATCCCGAGTACTACGCATCTAGAATACATACTCCATTCATCAATCAATTACAACAATACTCCATTCAGTACTTACTCCTCTTCAATCCATACAATACAATATACTTAACCGAGTCTACTAGGATCCTTATACAATTATCATATCCCTTCCAAGTTCATACATACACCCTAAGAGACTACTTACTACCCATTCCTCACTACTACATTACTTTCTAAATACAAGGGGTGTGCTATTTGATACACCTCTACATTCTACTACTACTATCCAATGTAGTCGCCGGTCTCGTGCCTTGACCACATTCGCTTCGGTCCTGCACACTAAAAAATGTCCCCCGAAGGGGTCAGCTTTCGCCGAGCATGATAACCGCATACCCCCGTACTAGTGAGGGTACGCCGACCACTTGGTTCGATACATGCGGTTGATTTCATTCAACATACATGCCTACATGCTCTTATAACCATACAACAATCTTACGCAAGGCGTACATCCATACACTACATTCCATACAAGGAATACATAACCATCCAATACATACTTACCTTCGTCCGAATACACATACTCATTACATACATAATATACATCTTGTTAGCTTCATTGGTCCACCCGGGTTATCGTGTGGAGATTACTCTTTTACTCGTACTTCATACACATACATACTCATACTCATACTTACTTACGGATCCATACTTACTTACTCTTACTCTTACTCAAGTTAAGTCCGTCGGGACCTCCGCCCTGGGGACTACACCGTCCCACCTCCGGGATTTACTTGACTCACCAATCCGGGATGCTACCCATTTAAGGGTTTGGCCGCGACCAGTTTAAGAGTCAGGAATTGCAGCCAACCTCTGGTGACTTCCGCATCCTCACAGCG
Organism: Limonium bicolor; assembly: GCA_023374045.1. Lineage (NCBI taxonomy): Eukaryota > Viridiplantae > Streptophyta > Magnoliopsida > Caryophyllales > Plumbaginaceae > Limonium > Limonium bicolor. Next base: position 455,422,508 of record CM041777.1, read on the forward strand.
TGGTGGCCGAAGCTATATCGACTTGTACTCATCCAATTTACTCACTTAAGTGTAGGAGGTTAGGTAGTTAGGAATTATACAAGTCAACATCCAAGCCACAATAATACAATACCCATATACACTTACATACAATACATTACAATAACAGTACACTACAAGTATGACACTTCACATCATTCATATGTTTCATGAATTGATACAAACTATTGTTCAAGACAAATATCAAGAACAATGTAAACAAGCACAAGTAGGTGCAATATAGTCCGATTCATGCATTTATCTTATTAGGTGATCAAATAAGCACCACAAACGGGGTAACCAGATTAGGATACAGGGCATGAAGAAATCATACCTTTCACCGTTGACTTTGGAACTCACCGACTCCCTTCGGTGTTCACTAGTGCGAATCCATGACATACATACAATTGGGTGGTTATTATCCATAACTAACCTTACTTATTACTTCCCAAAGGTTTCCTAGTTTCATACTTACTAACTCTTTGTTACTTAATACATTACTTAAGTTACTTACTTACAATTATTTTCTAAGCTTGTTTATAGCCTTAATGACCTTTAAACATCATTAATCATGTCTTAAGTTAACTTCTAATATATCATTACCCATCCTTACCCTACTTTAGTTTAGCTTTAAATAACATTCTGAGGGTTTTTGGGGTGTCCGGGTTAGTGTCCGGGTTACAACCCGGACCAACCCACTGGAGCAACTCTCGGTGCAAAAAAGCATGTCCGGGTTTAGGTCTAGTATAAACCCGGACCACTTCATGTTGTGAGTTACGGGTGTCTTTTTTCACGGTCCGGTTTATACCCTAGTTTTACAACCCGGACCACTTAGTTTTACAGAACTCTCGGGTAAGTTTTTGGGGTGGTCCGGGTTAGTACTTGGTTTGAAACCCGGACCACTCCCTTGCAAAAGTTTCTGTCAAGTTTTCGTGCTAGTCCGGGTTTGCATTCTGGTTGCAACCCGGACTAGTTACAGGTTTTGCAAATATGTAAATTTTCCAACTTGTTTCAACTCCAAATTTCTACCAATCCCTTCCCCAATATTCCTACATATTATCTAGCATATTTAGCATTGTTAAGCACTTTAAACTAGCCTAATCCACTCTACCAAATCTGTTACGAATACACTCCAATGTTACATTTTCTCCATTGTTACTGTTTTGGTTCTTCTCCAAATGCTACAGATTTTTCCTCTCTTCTTCCCATTATTCCTATGGCTCTTCCATAGCCTCATTTGCATTACACTCAACTTCTAACCTCCATTACTCCCTCAACTAAGCTACTCCTAGTACCCAAATACATCCATTCGTTTCCTAGTTACATCCCATTAACAAATCATACCCAAATCTGTTACAACATGAGTTTTTCACTAGTTTCTAAACACTAAGTGTTCTATTCCTAGGTAAATTTTGCCATAGTCCTCCCTTGTATTTTTATACACTCACCACCTTGTTTTTCATCCATACCTATATTTCTCACCTGTTTCAACAACCAAAATATACAAGCTCCCATATACAATACCAATACTAAACAACACTTAAAATTCCTGCACACTACTCATCATTCCCAATCCGTTTTCAATGAGTTTTACATATCTTTTAAGGGCTTAAAACATTCATATCCTCTTACACATTACACTACAGTACATTACCATTTCCAATGCTCATTTTAATCTTCCAAAAACTGTTACATACACATATACCAAGCTACACCAAAGAGCATTCTTACCTTGTTTCTCCTTCTAGTTTTCTTTCTCCTTCTTGCTTCTTCCTTCTCTCTCTCTACCGGTTTAGGTATTCAACAAATCTAATGTTATCACCCACACACGAATACACCATTCAATACTAAAATTAACCCTAACATTATTTAAGTTTTTAATATGGGTTTTAGGGTTTGGAAAATTCCTTACCTTCCAAGGGTGTAAGTGCTGTTTGGAATTGTTCAAGAACAAGCTTTCCTCTCTCCTCCAACAAAGCCAAAATCGGCTAGAATACAAGGGGAACCAAACAAGGGTTTAGCTCAAATTCGTTTTGCCTATTAGGCTAGAAAACAATGGAGTTTTGAGAATATTTTTACCTTAAAAGAACAAGGAGAAGGAGGGCCTTCTAATGGTGGTGCTGAAGCTCCAAATGGGACATACCCATGAAAACGAAAATCGTTGTTTTCGAATTTTGGAAGGATGAAAATGTGGCTCTTGGTGAGAGGATTACAATGGTGGTATTTTTATAATTTTTGGAAGAGTTTGGAGAGAGTTACAAAGGAGGGAAGATGGTACTTTGTGTGGGTTTCTCTACTTCTCCATGGCCATCGGTTTGCAATGGAAGAAAGAAAGAAAATCAGAGAAGAGGAAGGAGGGGATTCACGTGAGAGAAGGGAAATGAGATAGGAGAGAGTATGTGAGTGAGGGAGTTACTTTAGTGTTTTACTTTTTGCTTTGCTTGCTTATTTTGTTTGTTTGTAAATAAGAGGAGAAATAAAGAGAGGTGTGAGGGGGACCAAAATCGGACAGCCCACAGACCACCCATGTGGGTTTTGAATTTTTCTTTTTACATTATTGGACACATAAGTTTGTGTTATTTATGTTTCTACCCCACACACTTCCTGTTTTTGACAGTTTTTACTAATTCTCTCGTTTTATTGATTTTATTGGTCCTAAAGCTTCACTAATATTTATTAATGATTATTTAGTTGACCAAAATTGTTGAGTCTATTTGACCCGCTTAAACACGTTTTCCCGGTTACCTCGAAAAACGCGCTTTAATGTTCATTAGTGATTTTAATCCATTTTAAGGATCCGTTTTCTTCGGGATTTGTTCCCTCATATTTATTTAGACTTAATTAAGCCTTTAGAATCCTTACAATACGCTAACCGAGGTTTCATACCTCCTATGGTTATTTAACGCTTATTTAGCGTTTCCCTTTGCTTTTTAAGCGTTTCTTTATTTCTTTTTTTATTTTTCCTTACCAATATTACTTAGGCGTCATAGGCCCTTAATTATGTATTAGATTAATTTTAATCCCTATATTTAAGTTCGGGGTATTTCAATCTACCCCCCTTAAGAACTTTGTCCTCAAAGTTGTTCGCGGTTATGGATTTCTATACTTATTCATTAATACTTGCCTAATACCGAGGCCATACATTCCTCCTCCTTACAATTCCCAGATTCATTACTCAAGGTTTCTCCTTTCCATACCATACCTATGTACAATACCTACTCCAACCCATATTACTACTTACCATCCGGTTCCTCATTACAACATTTATACGTACATACAGTGCAAAGCTATCCCCAAAGCAATGCAATACACATCACAATCCCGCACACTCAGGTCATCTCGACACAGGACTCCTCTATGTCCTGTGCCCTTGGAATATATAACATGCTACACTACTATCTTCTCTCGGTATAAACTTCCAAAGTCCACCTCCAGTCTAAGAATTCTTTACAACTACTAATTAGAAATTTTTCTAAAACATACAACTCCAATTCCAATTTATATTCATTACTTCTATCCTATGTGTGATTCTTGTGACCACTAAGGGAGCTTCAAGAATCATTCGACCCTGATGTGATCAGCATCAGTGTTGAACTATCTTTCCACCCCAATTTGTGTTCGGTTTCCCTTGATCTGATCAGGATCAAGTTCGACTTCCCACATCAGTTTCAAACAACCAATAATTTATGTTTTCATTTTCTATCTTTTTACCCTTTCTAGTCGTGATACAATTCATACATCTCCAAAGGATGGAATCAATCCATCAATCATCCTCACTCTACTTCCCAAATGCTTTACTCCGTGGTTCAATACCTAAATGCTCACTTCCTCAGCCTTCACTGCTTTCATCCATCACTCTCCATTGTTTCAAATGTTCTAACTAGGAATTGCATACTTGTAGAATTTAGTTGTTCTCAATTTACTTCCAATAACTTACTTACAATACACTACTCCTAGAATTCATTCCTCTACTCTCATTCCTTCGTACTACTTCTTCAAGGTTACAATACTTGTGGAGCTGCGTCCACTACTCATTACTCTTTTTACCAATACTCTTACACTGGTGTTACAAGATGGGTACATTCATCCTATGGTATTTGCATGTCTAATGCCTAGTTACCATAATTATAATATGAATGAATACTTATGTTTATTTAACATAGTATCAATCATCAATTTGATTCTCATTTGTGCTATGCACATTATGGTTTATGTGTTTTATTCACAAAACTTACATTAAGCGGTTTTCGCTCTACCCCCCTTAAAAGGGATTACGCCCACGTAATCTACCATATGTTATTATTATTAAACATTGGTTTAATCAATTTGGGCAATCTAAGCGTTTAGCTTCACTACGGTATACTATACAATATACTCTGGTCAAAGGGTCTTAACCATACCAATGGTTTAGTCTTTGCACCAAGAATTCCTATATGAGTTTATTTAACTCACAATCAATTTGGTTCTAGCCTATTAGGCTTTAAGGTATTAATAGCCAATCTCGCATACTTACTGGGTGTATTACATTCCTCAGCTAGGGCCCACTAGCTTCTGCTGCGTGACCCTGATAACCTTAGTGTTTAATTCACTCTTTGGTATTTATAGATGTGTTACTCATCGCCTTTTATCCCTTTTTTGGGAATAAGGTTTACAAACAAGTGTGGTATTCTTTTACCGCCTTTAACTCAACGAGTTTAGATTATAACCAGCTTCCTGGTAATCTATTATACATACTATCCGTACTCTCACGATTATTCGCTAAGTTCTTCCAACTTATTGTTGGCGAGGCTAAGACACTATTTAGTTATAGTGCTTCCTCTGTTGTCAATAGCTTCTGAATTATACCAGTTCTTCTGGTTCAGTACAAGTGTCCTTTACTTGTATGACCTTGCATTTCTATGCGTCGGTCCTAGTGACTTTCTTAAGTCTCTTTCCACTCTTTATTCCATTGGAATTCACTCTTTGTGATTGTTAGTGTATTGTACACTCTTCATGCTTCTTTGGCCTTAGGTCGCACGGTTTGTTGCTAAGCTTGCTTAACTGGCTAGTGCCATGTTTGTTGGTGAAAAGAAAGGTTTACTACGGTTTACATTCTCCATATCCCTAGCCATTCCATTAGATCATTAGCTGCACAAGTGCAATACCAAAACACTCAGTCATACAGAGTGCAGAGGCGTAAACGCTTGGCAGTAAGTCACTTATGTGATAGGAAGGAATATTTTCGTGTATCATCTCGTACTTATACTCCGTGTCATCATCTGCTACTTCCTCCTGTCGGTCGCTTGTTGCGCACCGCATTCTTACTCATTATACAACATCGTTTTTACTGTTTCTGTTACTGTGACAGTTTCTCTTCACTCATAGCCATTGTCATTGGCACCATTCCCTTATGGTATGAATACCCTGGGGTTTCCAATGTTCGTGTGTATGACGGTTGTTGTAGCATACCGCACTACTACTATCTTCCCATTGTGGGGATGTTTTATTTCAGTTTAGGTTTCATGTGTAGGTTGGCTTGCCTCACATTATTTTCATCATTTGTGATACAATTCACCAAGTATCTTGGTTGACCAAGGATGAGATAACTCATCGGGTCATAAGCTCTCTTGAGCGTTAATCATTCATGGTGTTCATGTGTGTTCCCATTAACTGCTTTGTTAATTATTGCCTTTCGGTGCTGAGCATTGGTTTAGGCTCTGGCTGTGTAGTTTTGCTTGTATGTACACTACCAGGACATCCCATGAAACTTCAAGGGTTTTCTGGTCCCGTTCTCCAATTGGAGGGTATTCTATCACTGACAAGTGAAGGTTCTTGTTGAGGGGTTTGTCTCCACTCATAGGTCTAACGACAAGGTTTGCTATGTTGGTGTTTACGCAATGGTCCACCACATGTTTAGGTGTATATGGAGTATGCTTACTCCCTTAAGTCGTAATGGTTTGGAAATCTCATTTCCTTGTCCCATCATCCTTGGCAATATCTATTGCGTGGTTTTACTGTTATAGTAGGTGGAAGCCTTTTCTAAGGGTTCACATCATCACCGCGTGGTGGTCTTTGGTTGCGAGGGGTACCTTCCCTTGGGTTTCTCAGTGTCCAAGCATGGACTAGGCCAATGTTGGCATTATCATGATTCTCATGCCTCTGTGCTACCATTGCTACAGAAGGCATGGCGGTAATTAAGAACTCCGTCAACTGTATACTAGGCTGATGCTCTAGTGACAGTGACATTGAGTTGGCCATTACTCCAAGCCACTCAAAATGTTGGGTTTGAATTTATGGTCCAGTTGTTGATTTCTTGTCGTATGAGGCAATATTTCTTGCAAGTCTTGTTAGTAATGGTGTGGGTTTTACAACCGTTTTAAGGTTACACAACGCATCATGGTTATGGCTTTAGAGCCATATTGCTGCAAGCTATGCTCTTTGCAAGCTGCTTATACACGTTTCCACCCCATGTATACCGTCATAGGTTGGAGGTATTATTGGGCTCCATGGTAAGTCGTGGCATCACGCTTCCGTTCATAGGAGACCTTCTTAGGCAAATGGTGTTAATAAGTGTCTCTCAGTATCTTAGGGATTTCCTGTTAAGTGAAATCCCTTCGGTGTCCTAACCGAGTGTTCGTTTTAGCTCCCGTGCTCATATCACTACGCTTGTTCAACTGTTGTTACCGCAGACACCCTTCAAGGATCGCTCCTGGGTGTTGGTAGCTGTGCCGTTACATCCGGCTAATGTTTATGACATGTTGTCCACTGTACCGTCTTGTGGTATTGTACTTGAGTCGTCCCTTTTTGGGTTACGACGTCTCCCGTCCTTGGGTAGACTGTTTACGCTTGCTCCTAGTGCTTGAGTCTAGGTTTATATATCCTCTCCGATGATGGATTATATTTAGTGGTAATTTGTGATCGCTCTTGGAGTTCTGTCCCGTTTGCTTGAGCATTGTGGTGTTCACGTTAGGCACTGCCTTATTGTGTTTAGGCTGGATACCTTCCCAGCTTTCACGTATTCGTTGGCGTCCTCGTGACATGTCCAATGTCTATATTTACTAGTCTGTGCTTTTGCACTTCCCAGTCTTCATTCCTTATCTTCAGATGGGATTCTCTGGGTTCCCTTATGCTTGATTCTCTGAGGTGTCCAGCTGTCCTGGGTTTGAACTTACTGATGGTCCGTAGAACGGAGTCGACTACTTCCGTGTGTCGTACTACATGTATACATACGTGGGGTACCATGTCGATACGTTACCACTTACCCAACTATATGTCGGGCCCACAAACTCCTTCGAGTGCGTTGTCCACATCCCGTAACGGTATACTCGTAGTGTTCGTCACACGCCTAGGTGAAGTATTCTGTTGCCAACTCCTCTTGTATCATCCTATGATACTCACCATAATACTGTTGGTCTGGTTTTAAAATCCAAGGGTTTTTTAAAAGAAGGTTTGGTTTTGAAGAAAATTTTGGGTTTTAAAACAATGGTTCGGTGTTATGGAAATCTCCCATGGCATAGCCATGTTTGATCTTGTCCAAGTCTAGCTTCTCGCTGACTGGTATGTTCTAAATACAGTGTCGGGCCATTAGGCCTTTCCAAGGTTCCATTCCTTCAGTTTTAGGATGTTTATTCCTGTGGTTGTTTCGTTACGGTCACCGTACATTACTATGTACTTGTGACGTTTAGTGTTCCTTTACATATCTCGGTCTTACTGCACTTGCCTTGGCAAGTGCGTGGTATCGGTGGTTTTTGGATAATCCTATGCCCATCTCGGTTGGTTTCCATTTGTGTTTGTTAGTCTCACTGATGCTTCCCTCGATCTTATTGATCTATAATTGGTATACTCGCTCCTTTAGGTCGCTTCTTGGTGGTCTAGACATGGCTGTCGTAGATCTGGGTACTCCTCCACTTGGAGTTCCCGTTCTATTTGGTTTAGTGTCGTTCCTTGTGCCCGTTCCCACACCTTTGTGGTGGTTGCTGAGCTTCCTCGTTTAGGTACTACTCTTGTAGTCATATGTGGATTGTATCTCATGGTTGTCCTTGTAGTTGTCTGAGCTATATTGGCCAGGTATTGCAACCTTAGTGGCGTTGTAATTCTGGAGTTAACTGCTTCCGACTATGTCCTTAGTCGGCTAGCATACCGTTAGTGGCATTATTCAAGTGTTACTATCCCGTAGACTTGTGTCTCGGGTTCCGTTACTGCTCCCTTTTTCATTCCGTTGCACAGTTAGTGCTTCTGTCCTGCTGTTGGTTGACTAGCTAGGTTTCGTGACTGCTAAGCACGTCGCCCCATGCTGTTGCATGTTGTAGCCTCCTCGTGGTTGGAGTGTCCATCCTACCGCTATTACGTGCGGTGTTTGTGGTTCAACCGGGATCCATCTCCGGGACTTCCAGTTCTTGGAATCTACCATGTGTCGGTTCTTTTTATTGTGTGATTGCTTCACAACTGCCAGATCGGGTTTCCCGAGTATGAGAAGACTTTTCTTCTCTCTGGCGTCCCTTCCCAAGTTATACAGTGGGGTTTGCGGCGGGCGGACTGGTATTGTAGGTATCCGGTACTCACCGGTAGTTCCTAACTAGCATATCTCGAATGCTAACACTCAGCCCTTAGCCCAAGCTTCTAATTCCTAACTCGGTATTCCTAAGCTCGGTACTTCCAGTCATCAGAGCGATACTTCGCTCTGATACCACTTTTTGTAATACCCCTACCATTAGTACAGTGCTTACCGTCCAATCTCCATACATATCAGATACACGCAGCGGAAATATACTTACATACAATGGGTGATACAATGCCGTTAGTCACCCACGTGACTAACAAGGCTACTACCTCTACATACAGCATCGGTCTGATGGACCGGAATCCCGAGTACTACGCATCTAGAATACATACTCCATTCATCAATCAATTACAACAATACTCCATTCAGTACTTACTCCTCTTCAATCCATACAATACAATATACTTAACCGAGTCTACTAGGATCCTTATACAATTATCATATCCCTTCCAAGTTCATACATACACCCTAAGAGACTACTTACTACCCATTCCTCACTACTACATTACTTTCTAAATACAAGGGGTGTGCTATTTGATACACCTCTACATTCTACTACTACTATCCAATGTAGTCGCCGGTCTCGTGCCTTACCACATTCGCTTCGGGTACCTGCACACTAAAAAAATGTCCCCCGAAGGGGTCAGCTTTCGCCGAGCATGATAACCGCATACCCCGCGTACTAGTGAGGGTACGCCGACCACTTGGTCGAATACATGCGGTTGATTTCATTCAAACATACATGCATACATGCTCTTATACACAATACAACAATACTTACGCAAGGCGTACATACATACACTACATTCCATACAAGGAATACAATAAACCATCCAATACATACTTACCTTCGTCCGAAATACACATACTCATTACATACATAATATACAATTCTTGTTAGCTTCATTGGTCCACCCGGGTTAATCGGGTGGAGATTACTCTTTTACTCGTTACTTCATACACATACATACTCATACTCATACTTACTTACGGATCCATACTTACTTACTCTTACTCTTACTCAAGTTAAGTCGTCGGGACCTCCGGCCCTGGGGACTACACTGTCCCACCTCCGGGATTTACTTGACTCACCAATCCGGGATGCTACCCATTTAAGGGATTTGGACCGCGGACCAGTTTAAGAGTCAGGAATTGCAGCCAACCTCTTGTGACTCCGCATCCTCACGCGTGGCCGAAGCTATATCGGACTTGTACTCATTCCAATTTACTCACTTAAGTTAGGAGTTAGGTAGTTAGGAATTAGTACAAGTCAACATCCAAGCCACATAATACAATACCCATATACACTTACATACAAATACATTACAATATACAAGTACACTACAAGTATGATACACTTCATCATCATTCATATGTTTCATGAATTATACAAACTATTGTTCAAGACAAATATCAAGAACAATGTAAACAAGCACAAGTAGGTGCAATATAGTCCAATTCATGCATTTATCTTATTAGGTGATCAAATAAGCACACAAATCGGGGTAACCAGATTAGGATACAGGGCATGAAGAAATCATACCTTTCACCGTTGACTTTGGAACTCACCGACTCCCTTCGGTGTTCAACTAGTCGAATCCTATGACATACATACAATTGGGTGGTTAATTATCCATAACTAACCTTACTTATTACTTCCCAAAGGTTTCCTAGTTCATACTTACTAACTCTTTGTTACTTAAATACATTACTTAAGTTACTTACTTACAATTATTTTCTAAGCTTGTTTATAGCCTTAATGACCTTTAACATCATTAATCATGTCTTAATTAACTTATAATATCATTACCCATCCTTACCCTACTTTAGTTTAGCTTTAAAATACATTCTGGAGGGTTTTAGGGGTGTCCGGGTTAGTGTCCGGGTTTACAAACCCGGACCAACCCACTGGAGCAACTCTCGGGTGCAAAAAAGCATGGTCCGGGTTTAGGGTCTAGTATAAAACCCGGACCACTTCATGTTGTGAGTTACGGGTGTCTTTTTTGCACGGTCCGGGTTTATACCCTAGTTTACAACCCGGACCACTTAGTTTACAGAACTCTCGGGTAAGTTTTTGGGGTGGTCCGGGTTAGTATCTTGGTTTGAAACCCGGACCACTCCCTTGCAAAAGTTTCTGTCAAGTTTTCGTGCTAGTCCGGGTTTGCATTCTGGTTTGCAACCCGGACTAGTTACAGGTTTTGCAAATATGTAAATTTTCCAACTTGTTTCAACTCCAAATTTCTACCAATCCCTTCCCCAATATTCCTACATATTATCTAGCATATTTTAGCATTGATTAAGCACTTTAAACTAGCCTAATCCACTCTACCAAAATCTGTTACGAAATACACTCCACTGTTACATTTTTCTCCATTGTTACTGTTTTGGTTCTTCTCCAAATGCTACAGATTTTTCCTCTCTTCTTCCCATTATTCCTATGGCTCTTCCATAGCCTCATTTGCATTACACTCAACTTCTAACCTCCATTACTCCCCTCAACTAATGCTACTCCTAGTACCCAAAATACATCCATTCGTTTCCTAGTTACATCCCATTAACAAATCATACCCAAATCTGTTACAACATGAGTTTTTTCACCTAGTTTCTAACACACTAAGTGTTCTATTCCTAGGTAAATTTTGCCATAGTCTCCCTTGTATTTTTATACACTCACCACCTTGTTTTTCATCCATACCTATATTTTCTCACCTGTTTTCAACAACCAAAATATACAAGCTCCCATATACAATACCAATACTAAAACAACACTTAAAATTCCTGCACACTACTCATCATCCCAATCCGTTTTCAATGAGTTTTACATATCTTTTAAGGGCTTAAAACATTCATATCCTCTTACACATTACACTACTAGTACATTACCATTTCCAATGCTCATTTTAATCTTCCAAAAACTGTTACATACACATATATACCAAGCTACACCAAAGAGCATTCTTACCTTGTTTCTCTCTTCGTTTTCTTTCTTCTCTTTCTTCCTTCTCTCTCTTCTTCTTCCTTCTCTCTCTACTACCGTTTAGGTATTCAACAAATCTAATGTTATCACCCACACACGAATACACCATTCAATACTAAAAATTAACCCTAACATTATTTAAGTTTTTAAATGGGTTTTGGGTTTGGAAAATTCCTTACCTTCCAAGGGTGTAAGTGCTGTTTGGAATTGTTCAAGAAAAGCTTTCCTCTCCTCCAACAAAGCCAAAATCGGCTAGAATACAAGGGGAACCAACAAGGGTTTAGCTCAAATCGTTTTGCCCATTAGGCTAGAAAAACAATGAGTTTTGAGAATATTTTTACCTTAAAAGAACAAGGAGAAGGAGGGCCTTCTAATGGTGGTGCTGAAGCTCCAAATGGGACATACCCATGAAAACGAAAATCGTTGTTTTCGAATTTTGGAAGGATGAAAATGTGGCTCTTGGTGAGAGGATTACAATGGTGGTATTTTTATAATTTTTGGAAGAGTTTGGAGAGAGTTACAAAGGAGGGAAGATGGTACTTTGTGTGGGTTTCTCTACTTCTCCATGGCCATCGGTTTGCAATGGAAGAAAGAAAGAAAATCAGAGAAGAGGAAGGAGGGGATTCACGTGAGAGAAGGGAAATGAGATAGGAGAGAGAGTATGTGAGTGAGGGAGTTACTTTAGTGTTTTACTTTTTGCTTTTGCTTATTTTGTTTGTTTGTAAATAAGAGGAGAAATAAAGAGAGGTGTGAGGGGGACCAAAATCGGACAGCCCACAGACCCATGTGGGTTTTGAATTTTTCTTTTTACATTATTGGACACATAAGTTTGTGTTATTTATGTTTCTACCCCACAACTTCCTGTTTTTGACAGTTTTTACTAATCTCTCGTTTTATTGATTTTATTGGTCCTAAAGCTTCACTAATATTTATTAATGATTATTTAGTTGACCAAATTGTTGCGAGTCTATTTGACCCGCTTAAAGACACGTTTTCCCGGTTACCTCGAAAAAGCGCTTTAATGTTCATTAGTGATTTTAATCCGTTTTAAGGATCCGTTTTCTTCTTCGGATTTGTCCCTCATATTTATTTAGACTTAATTAAGCCTTTAGAATCCTTACAATACGCTAACCGAGGTTTCATACCTCCTATGTTATTTAACGCTTATTTAGCGTTTTCCCGCTTTTTTTAAGCGTTTCTTTATTTCTTTTGGATTTATTTTTCCTTACCAATATTACTTAGGCGTCACTAGGCCCTTAATTATGTATTAGATTAATTTTAATCCCTAATTTAAGTTCGGGTATTTCAATCTACACCCCCTTAAGAACTTTGTCCTCAAAGTTGTTCGCGGTTATGGGATTTCTATACTTATTCTTAATACTTGCCTAATACCGAGGCCATACATTCCTCCTCCTTACAATTCCCAGATTCATTACTCAAGGTTTCTCCTTTCCATACCATACCTATGTACAATACCTACTCCATCCCATATTACTACTTACCATCCGTTCCTCATTACAACATTTATACGTACATACAGTGCAAAGCTATCCCCAAAGCAATGCAATACACATCACAATCCCGCAGGCACTCAGGTCATCTCGACACAGGACTCCTCTATGTCCCGCTGCCCTTGGAATTATATAACATGCTACACTACTATCTTCTCCGGTATAAACTTCCAATAAGTCCTCATCCTCCAGTCTAAGAGAGATTCTTTCACAACTACTAAAGAAGAGAAGAATAAAGGCGCAGTGCAACATGCCCATATTCACCGTGAAGAAGAGAAGAATAAAGGCGCAGTGCAACATGCCCATATTCACCGGTTTAAGTTGCATAATATGTCGTAAATGAAGGAGGTGTGGAGTTGGCTTCTCTTTTTTTTTTGCTGGTGGAGAGAATGAGCCAAGCAGAGAATGTATTCCATTGTTTGCTTGCTTTTTTTTAGATGACGAGAGTGAAGAGGATGAAACAAGGCGGTTGAGTATGGACATCCATATTTGCCAGTTTCTTTTGCAGAAACTACCGACGTGAAAGAAATGATACGGCAGCTGCCTTTTCTACTTCTACGGTATGACGACAATGAAGAGGGTGAGAGCATGTATGTTCTCGTGAGAGTGAAGAAGAGAGGGCGGAGCCTGTATGTCCTTGTTTCTCCAGGTTAGGTGAGCAAAATTACCGCAGTGAAAAGAAGAAGAGGGGATGCAGAGCTTATATGTTCCACGTACACCAGTTTGGTTGCAGAAATACCGTAAAAGCAGAGGATGAAGGAGATGTAGAGCTGTATGTTTTATGTTCAGCAGTTGTTTTTGCAAATTTAACGGGAGTGAATAGAAATGAAAGGAGGTGGGGAGCATGAGCATGAAGGGAAGTGCAGCAAGCTGGTATCCCTTGTTCATCAACTTAATTGCAAAATTATCAGCGTGAAGGGAATGAAGGAGTCGCAGGGTAGGTATGCTCATTGTTCGGTTTTTTTTTTAGAAGAAGAGAATGGAGGCTGGTGTTCAATTAACAAGGAAGAGAAGACGTGAGAGGATGTTTCTTTTTTTGTTCGACAATTTGGGTTGCAACACTGTGAGGAAAAGAATGAAAACAGAGAAAGACGCAGGAGTATATTGCTCACTGGTTTGGGTTGCTCATTACCGTGGGTGAAAGGAATGAAGCAGTTGTATGTCTCTTGCTTGCTGGTATAGGTTGTAAGCTACCATGAGGAAGAGAATGAAAATAGAGGTGGTTCTATGTTCCTTTGTTCGCCCGTTTCGGGTTGCAGATTACCGTGAGTCAAAAGAATGAAGAAGGGTTGAACTCTTTTGGATGTGCCAAGCAAGAAGAGAAAGAGCAACGTGCAGGAATTTGGCTGTGTTGGGAGCTTCAAGAAATATCCTCCGATTGACGGCTGATGTTGCTAGCTATATAGGTGAGGATGCTTAGGGTTTTTGGATTGCGGGTCTGGGTTTCGATTTTGGGTATCCAGAAATAGATGGAAGGATCGGGTCTCAATCTTGGGCTATATCTTGGATCGGGCTGCTGAGAACAGAGGCATGTATGCCATGTTGGTTCCAAAAATAAGGAAGAATAGATGACCTTCCTAAGAATCGAACAGGGGATGTGTGGGTTTAATAATAGATACCTCTACCACTAAACTAGTAGTGCTTTTTGTTGGATTTCTATAACAAGTATCTCATGAAATAGTTCTGATAGACAATATGTTCAAAAGTTGAAATAAATACAAATGAATGCAACACAAGTGGAAGTTGAATTACATATGTACGAGTAGTGGTAAACGGGATGGGATAAACAAGTAAATAAAATAAAATGGATTAAGTGAAAGTTTAGTGAAAGACGCATAAAATGATATAAATAGCAATAAAAATGATGATGACAAAAGTAAAAGAAACACTCATAGATAAGATATAAGTAAATACAATGATAAATTGGGATGAAATAAACGAGCAACAAATTAACTACAGTAAATGGAAAAATGACTGGATGAATAAGTAAGTAAACCAAAATAGAATACAATGAAATATGATAATAAAAAAAGCAAAGGGGACGGGTTTAAAACCATATTGTCATTGGAAATACATTTTCGAAAAAGTTGTATTTTCCTGAAATGCTTTGAAAAATGATTTAAGAATTTGTCAAAAAATGATGGTTTCGTTTTGGCACGCACGTTAATACATTTTGAAAAGAAAGGTGACGACCCCTCTTATTTATTATTAATTACTCTACTCTGGAACTTGCTTTATGGGGTGAGAATTTTTGTGTCTACAAACCCTAACAATGCTTAAGAAGCTTTAAGGTTTCTAAGATTTTATATTGACTTTTATGATTCAAATCAATGCTCCAAATATTTCTAAAATCTTTATAATATAATTGGAGTGTCTCGGAATTTTCCCAAGATTTATTGACTTATAAATCTTATTATTAAATTCATAATACTATATAATAATTAATTATTTAATAGATTATTTGGGTTTAATAAAAGAAATCCCCTAAATTAATTTATGGGGTATTTCAGTTTACCCCCCTTAAAAGAAAACTTCGTCTCGAAGTTTAAAATCAACTAATAGCTACTCACACCGCTTCGGGTGTGCTGGCACGAATTCCACGATGTCCATCCAATAATAATTCCAACGCAATTCCATACCAATCCAATCCTTTATTTCGATCCATTTCCATTTCCAAATAAATTCCACTCAAGATTACTCAAATCAAACCAAATCAAGATATTTCATAGATAGAAAGCAAGAGACACACAATGTATAAATCGAGTACATTATAAATCAAGTACATACACATACACCTCACCATCACTCTACTAATAAAACAAAGGGCATAATCTGGATGAGGTGACGAAGAAAGAGTATGCACTACCCCCCCCCCCCCCCCTCTTAAAAGAGCTAAGGTACGCCCTCGTACCACTACTAACGAGGACCCATAGAAGGAATGAATACAAGGGGGTATCATGTGAATAGGTGTGGGTACTTCACTTTCATGGAGTCCTCAGTTTCCCAAGTGGCTTCCTCGACCCTATGATGCTCCCAAAGAACTTTCACCAGCTCGACTGATCTGCCTCTCGTCTCTCGGACCTTTGTGTCCAAGATCTGAATAGGGGTCTCCTCATACCTTAGTGTAGGCTCAATCTCCAATCTCTCTGGCTGCAGCACGTGATAAGAGTCAGGTATATAATTCTTCAACTGAGATACATGAAACACGTCATGTACCTTCCCCAACTCCGCTAGTAGATCTAGTCTGTATGCTACTGGGCCCACTTGCTCCGTAATCCTGTACAGACCGACATACTTAGGGCTTAGTTTCCCTCTCACCCCAAATCGGAAGATGCCTCTCATCGAAGACACTCGTAGGAAGACCATGTCACTGATCTGAAACTCGAGCTCTCTGGTACGCTGATCCCTGTAAGATTTATGTCTAGACTGTGTTGCCCTCATGTGCTGCTGAATAACTCTGACGTCATCCTGCAGTGTCTGAATGTATTCTGGCCCAATCAAGACTGCCTCGGTAGGGTCACTCCATGATAAAGGAGTCTGACACGGTCTGTCATATAGAGCCTGGAATGGTGCCATGCTGATAGACGAATGATAGGAGTTGTTATAGGAGAACTCTACCAGGTGTAGACACTCTACCCAACTCCCTTGATAGTCCAGAGTGACCGCTCGCAACATATCTTCCAGCATCAGAGACGTCCTCTCATTCTGCCTATCAGTCTGAGGGTGAAAGGCTGTGCTAAGGCGTAGCTGAGTACCAAATGCCTCCTGCACCTGACGCCGAAATCTGCTGAGGAAACGTGTGTCATGATCGGAGACAATCATCTTTGGTACCCCATGGTACCGGATATGCTCTGTGGTGAACACCTAAGCTAGTGCTCTTCTGCTCAGGGCGTCTACCACGACATTCCCTTTATCTTCAGTGTACTGAAGGTTGATGTCGTAATCGGCTAGTAGATCTACCCATTGTCACTGTCTCAGGTTCAGCTTCTTCTGAGTCCAGATGTATTTCAGACTCTTATGGTCTGTCATAATCCGGACTGTGGCTCCATACAGATAGTGTCGCCAGATCTTCAAGGCGAAGACTATGGTGAGGAGCTCAAGGTCATGTGTGGGATAATTTTCTTCGTGCTTCTTCAGCTTTCGAGAAGCGTACGCTACAAATCTGCCATTCTGCATCAATACCCCACCGATACTTCTACCTGAAGCATCACAATAAACCTTATATCCCTCATTCCCTTCAGGGATTACTAATATTGGAGTTGTGGTCAAGGCGTCCTTCAGCGCCTGAAAGGAGACCTCACAAGCCTTTGTCCATACAAACGGGCTACCCTTCTTCATCAGAGAGGTTAAGGGCTTGGCTAGCCTGGAGAAGTCCTTCACAAAGCGTCTATAATAGCCAGCCAACCCAAGGAATCTCTGAATCTCAGTCACTATGTGGGGTCTGTGTCAGCTCTTCACCGCCTCAATCATAGCTGGGTCTACTGAAACTCCCTCAACTGAGATCACATGACCAAGGAATGTCACCTTGTCCAGCCAGAATTCACACTTGCTGAACTTGGCATAAAGCTTCCTCTCTCTTAGAGTCTCCAAGACTATCCTCAAATGCTGCTCATGTTCCTCTCTACTCTTGGAGAAGATCAAGATGTCGTCTATGAATACGACCACTGACTTGTCACTGCTGGAAAAAAAGTAATAAACAACGTTTTTTATTTGTCTTTTGGAACGTTTTATAACCGTTTTTTATGCCGCCAACGCAAATGGTCGAGCCTCTTAAAGAACGCGTTGTAAGCGTTATTTATACATTAATTTAAAAGAACGCTTATCCCTAAAGCGTTTTTTTAAGTGGGTAAGGTGGCGGGAATGTACGAGGCATAAAGAACGCTTCAAGGTTGAAGCGTTCTTTATGTCCGACTATAAAAATGCTTATTTTATAAGCGTTCTTTATGAATATTTATAAAAAATGCTTATAAATATAAGCGTTCTTTATGTCATTTGGCGTGAGAGTATAAGAAACGCTTATACATATAAGCGTTTCTTATATGGTCCTTTTTTTATATTTTTATTTTTATACAGTTTATTACCTTGCGCATAACACAAAATTAAAATCACAAAATCATTCTAAACCTGTTTGTATTGAATATACCATATCAACCAAATGGAGAATTTTAATTAATAGATCAACATCATTAGTACTTTGTTTGCAATATAGCGCACATACGCTTAAGTGTAGTATCGATCAACTACAACATTTGTAACTAGCTAGTTAACCAAAATACTAAAAATGGTTCAAGTACTTCGATCATAACATGTACAATACAACCATTTGAAAAAAGAAAAGATATATAGATCATGACTCATGACTTCTTTTGATCAATTTAGTGCACTCAAACACATGTGTGCGCCCTCTTCTTATTGACAAACTTCAGATCGATCGGCTTGTGAATAAGTATTGAGAAGAAATCAACAAGCTGCACAACAGAATTATAAAGCGATTAAGTACATCTTTTAAACTTATCCAAACATGCGCAAATAATTAAAATCAGCAATTCAAACACAAAAGTACTTATAATACGTACCTGAGAAGAAATTTCTAATTCGCTAAGACAGTTGTTACCGTTAAGATGAAGATGAAGTACTGACGATCATGATGATTCTTCTGCTGATACAAAAGAGACAGAAGAAGAAAAATATGGTACAAAAGGGACAAAGGCAGATACAGATGAAAGGATGAATGAGAACTCAGAAACAGAGAGGTTGAAGAAATTGGCTAAATAGTTAAGTGAGGCTTTCACGAAGTAGAGTCCGGTGGTGATTAACGAATTACCAGCATACTTCATGACCTTAAATGCAGTTTTCTAGAGTAGTTGTATCAGAAGGATAAGAGGAAACCTTAGCCAATTATATGGTGGCATGGGGGACTATATGAAGATAAAGTGGTACCAGGTCGCCCGGTTGATGAGTTTCATGACTTATGGATGGAAACGGAGGGGGAGAAGGTAGACACTTCTCCATCTTCAGCTTGGATTGGATTCGCATCTTCTTTCAGTTTTGAACATCGATAGGTCGGAGAATCTTCAAACACTTGGACATGACTGTCTGTAGATTGCATGCAGTCAATTGGAATACTAGCCACACATTGTTGATGCGGGGTGCATCATACCTTTTAAAAAAAACTAGATGAAAAACTCTTGGCAATTAAAAAGATTAAGATTCCCCCTAAGTATGATTCCCCTGAGTTTGCATGTTAAGCGACTTTAACAAATGATAGCAATAAGTGATAGTTTTTATGCACAATAAGTGACAGCTTTTATGTTATAATGTAACCTTAGTAGATAACTTTCTACTATGGTTATAGTATAACATAAAAACTGTCACTTATTGTGCATAAAAGCAGTCACTTATTGCTATCAAGAAACAAATGATAGAAATAAGTGACAGCTTCTATGCACAATAAATGACAGCTTTTATGTTATACTATAACCATAGTAGAAAGTTATCTACTAAGGTTACAGTATAACATAAAAGCAGTCACTAATTGTGCATAAAAACTGTCACTTATTGCTATCATTTGTTAAAGTCGCTTAACATGCAAACTCAGGGGGAATCATACTTAGGGGGAATCTCTCAATCTTTTTAATTGCTAAGGGACCTTCATCTAGTTTTTTTTTAAAAGATACGATGCATCCCACATCAATAGTGTGACTAGTATTCCAAACGACTACATGCAATCTACAGACAGTCATGTCCTAGCGTTTAAAGATTTCTCAGACCTATCGATGTTCAAACTGAAAGAAGATCCAATCGAAACTTGAGATGGGGAAGTGCCTAGCTTCTCCACCTCCGTTTCCATCCATAAGTCATGAAACTCATCAACCGGGTGATGTGGTACCACTTTATCTTCATATAGTCCCCCATGTCACCATATAATTGACTAAGTTTCCTCTTATCCTCCTGATACCACTATTCTAGAAAACTGTTTTCTTCATTCAAGGTTATGAAGTATGCCGGTAATTCATTAATCACCACCGGACTCTACTTCGTGGCAGCCTCACTTAACTATTTAGCCAATTTCTTCAACCTCTCTGTTTCTGAGTTCTCATTCATCCTTTCATCTATATCTGCCTCTGTCTCTTTTGTACCATGTTTTTTCTTCTTCTGTCTTTTTTGTATCAGTAGAAGAATCATCATGATCGTCGGTACTTTCATCTTCAATAGAGGCAGCAACCATCTACATCGGCCAAATTCGTCTGACTTTTTATCCGATTTTCTTTGTGATGTTTCAATGTTGTCCAGTTCTGATAGCTCGGTCTACTGAAGCTTCTACAACATACATACTCGTCAGAGGTGACTAAAGGAATCGAAAAGAGAGAAGAAAGGTCGTGAAGGAAAATAAAGTTGGTGGGCCCGTCCAAGTTCAATTTTTTTTATTATAGGTTGATGACGATCGAAGGTCATAGGCCTAGCCAAAAATGTAAAGGGATACTAAAATAATAACTACAAGAAATTAAGAAGATGTAAGTAGCGCTAGAGGTCTCTAATATGGCCAATGGTGGTCATATAGATTTCCAAAACATTAGAGGGTTAATTGGAATGCCTAGCTTCACCGGATAACAAATCTGAGAAGAATGTGAAGGAACTTAAAAGTTTTTGATGTTGGTATTGGTAGAAACGTAGATAAACTTCTGGGTGGATGTTAAGGTAAAAGCAATATGGGGAAGGGAATACGTTAGGCAAGCTGCCGTAATGCTATGTCTTTGTAACTAATTAATACATCCTATAGTCATCTAATCTTTGCACCCTAGGTTATACTATAATATAATATATAGCATTAATTAATACACCCTATAATGATCTAACCAAATTAATTTCGCAAAATATACTATATTTGTATGCATGCCGAAACGCATTATATTACACATTAATTCCCAAGTCCATTAATTGTACTAGCAAGTAAAAATCAGCACATATATACTACAACAAGCGCGCCTGATTAACAACAATCAGCACATATATAGTAAAAACCAGAGCGCAAGCCTGTTGGTATACATGCAAAGTTATTCCCAAACACACGTACACACTTTATTCATGCCGTTAATCGATCCCAAACAAACAGATAAATAGAGTATATATGTTCCCGATTAACAAGTTTGGTTTGCAAGCACACATAGGTTAACAACAAATGCGCGCACCACAGTTTGTTTGCATGCAAAATTATTCTCAAACAATACACACACAATATATTTCACGCCTTAATCACAAACAAACAGACGCCTTAATCCTTAATCCCAAAAACACAGGGCATGTATATTTTTCCTGATTAAGAAGTTCAGTTTGCAAAATTACCTCATCAGCACAAGAATAGAGCCGACAGATCTAGCGCGCATGTATGTTGTTCCTTTCGCTACTTGGGGCCGGTTGTAATCCAGACGCCGCCGTGCGTGCGACAGGGGTCTGTTCCCTGTTCGTGCGATTTGCAAAATCAAAATTAATTACTGAAGAGTATATATATGAAACTAAAGGATCGATAGGCATATATGTGTTCGCAGCTCAATAATATTCACTAGTGGAAAAAATGTTTTTAACCACGGTTATTTTGCTTATATATCACGTTTAGGAACCGTGGTTTATGCTCCCGTCGCATATAGAAAATTGCCTATATACCACGGTTGATAACCGTCGTTTAAAAGTAGACTATATACCACGGTTTGCTATGACCGTCGTTTAAGACCGTTTTTGGACGCGGTCCTGACCGATTTTAAACGACGGTTAAGGTCAGAACCGTGGTTTTAAGTCCTTTTATACGACGGTTATAGGTCAAAACCGTGGTATATTATCTATAAAATCAATGAATAAACCACGGTTATACATATAACAGTGGTTTATAGTCTATGAAATTTTTTTCAAAATCACCGGCGATTCGAAGCGCCGCTACGCAGATCTCAAACAGAGCACAGAAGAGAATGAAGAAGCTAGAACATGTGTGTTCCTTGTTTGCGATTTAGGGTTGCAAAATAACGTGTGAAGAATGGAGGCGTAGTATGCTCCTTGTTCGCGTGTGGGTTGCAAAGTTACCGTGAAGTTGAAGAGAATGAAGAATGGAGGCGTAGGCCATGTTCCTTGTTCACCGTTATGGTTGCGAAAATAACAGTGAGAATGAGTGAGTGAGGGCGAGCATGTTCCTTGTGCACAAGTGTAAGCTGCAAAAATACCGAAAAACAAGAGAATTAGTGAGGACGAGCATGTTTCTTGTTCGCGATTTAGGGTAGCAAAAATTACAGTGAGCTAGTTGAAGAGAATGAAGAATAGTTGCAGAGCATGTTCGTCAGTTTGGGTTCCAAAATTACCGTGAGGTTGAAGAGAATGAAGAAGAGTTGCAGAGCATGTTCGTCGGTTTGGGTTCCAAAATTACCGTGACATTGAAGAGAATGAAGAAGAAGAGTGCTTCGTCGATATATAAGAGAATAGAGAGAAAGCGCCGCGTTAAATTTCGGCCGAAAATTAAAATTCCCGCCTAGACTATATACCATGGTTCATCAAAAAACCGTGGTTTAATATAGTAAGATGTGCAATATAAATGACGGTTGCCTAGGAACCGTGGTATATAGGTACACTATATACGACGGTTCCCGGAGAACCATGGTATATTCACTCCGGCATGTACTATATACCACGGTTGCCCTGAAAACCGTGGTATATAACTTACCTATATACGACGGTTCCCGAAGAACCGTGGTATATGCGCTCTGGTATGCACCTTAAATGACGGTTGCTATGAAAACCATGGTTTATAAACTTTAAACCACGGTTTTCCATTTAACTGTGGTTTAAACGCCGTCATTAAAACATTTTTTCTACTAGTGATTACCGATAGTGAGAGAGCTCGAGGCGCCGACGATTGATATCAACGCATGCATGCATCAACAGTTTGGCCGCCGGGTTGCAGATAGAGAAATGTTAGAAGCTAGTGAAGATGGCGAGCGCATATAGAAGAAAGGGGAAGAGAAGAGGCGTGCCGCGGCGGAATTGAAATGAAATTTAATTTGGGATGGTTTGGATTGAGATCTAGCTTAGCGTGTTTACAGAGAGCGTTTGTGGTAGGGGAACAGTCGTGATTTGATTGATGAGAAACTGGGCGGGAGGGTGAAAAGTAATTTAGGTAACATAAAAACGCTTCACTTAAGAAACGTTTTTTATGCTAGCATAAAGAACGCTTCTTAAATGAGGCATTTTTTATGTTATCGCGCCTAAACACATAAAAAACGCTTCATTTCTGAAGCGTTTTTTATACATGTCTCTTTAAAGAACGCTTTGTAGCAAAGCGTTGTTTTTGACTTTGGGCTTGATAACAAAAACAACGCTTTGTAAACAAAGCGTTGTTTAATATGTCCGGCCTATGATAAAAAAAGGTTTACAATATAACCGTTGTTAAGGGGTGTTGTTTATTCTTTTTTTTTCCAGCAAGGTGTCTAACTGGCTTTGAAGACTCTCTACATCAGGTCCATGAATCTCGCTGGTGCATTGGTCAGTCTTAACGGCATCATTGTGAACTCGTAGTGGCCGTATCTAGTTCGGAATGCTGTCTTCTCTATATCTGATTTAGTTACTGCAATCTGATGATATCCGGAACGCAAATCAATCTTGGAGAACACTTTTGCTCCTCTCAGCTGGTCAAATAGGTCATCGATCCTGGGCAGTGGGTACTTATTCTTGATCGTGACATTGTCCAGCTCTCTGTAGTCGATACAAAGTCTCATGCTCATGTCCTTCTTCTTGACGAACAGAACTGGAGCGCCCTAAGGTGAGACACTGGGTCTGATGATACCCCTATCTAGTAGCTCCTGCAGTTGTTTCTCCAATTCGACATCTCTCCAGGGCCCTGTTGATAGTTTTAAGGGGGTGTTATTGAAAGCACAGAAAAGGGCAAGTGAACCCTAGTCGGATGTAGTAGTAAAGATGTCGTTCCACTAGGAAATTGGTATATTGATCTCCCTAGTTTCGGTAGTCGGTTATAAAACAGTAAAAAAGGGGGTTTAGCCGAAGGCAAGTGTATTGGTTTGGTTCAAAGAGGAATTGTAAAATAAAAGCAGTAGATAAAATGTGATGTAATGAATTGGAATGGAAAGCACTTTTAGGATGGTTGTAATCCCCTAAATTCCCCCAACTATATTAGTAAACCCACTTCACTCAGGTTGTCTATCTGGACTAATGTAAAGGTCCTTCAAATCATGAATAAACCAACTCTTACCTAGCTTGCTTCCAACTCTCTAATCAAGTAGAGTTCAAATCACTAGATAGCATTGACAACAAGTCCATATTAATAGCCTTAAATTTCACCAACTAATCAAGCTAGCCATAATCTAAGGTTCCTCTCTCTTTTCGGTCACAACTCCCAACTCAAAATCATATGTTGTTGGAAATCACCACAAATGCTATAAATGATCAGGTTATAACATTAATGAAACAAAAGAGAGAAAACAACCGCAATAAATAAAGTGTAGGTTTTACAACATAGATGGGGGATTTAAGTTCATATCCCCATCCCAAAGTGCTAATAGAATTACTCAAGCATAATGATAAGTAAAACTAAGATAGGGATAGAAGAAGCCATGTTTATGAAGGAGGTTGAGCCTTGGAAGAGGTGAGCAATTCTTTCTTCTCTTCTCCTGCTTGGTCTTCTATCTTCTGGTGGAAATGGGATGATAAATGGAGGTGTGTGGGATGAGTATTGTGTGATCAGGTGGGGGAGTGAATGGGTGTTTTAGTAGTAGTGTAAACACTACGTACTGTAGGTGGTGGTATGGATGTAATGGGATGAAGATGATTAGTAGTAGTAGTAATACTACGTACTGGGTGGAATGGAAATGTGGAGGATTTATGGAGGGAGAGATTGATGTCTAGAAGACTGTGTGTTGAATGAGAGGGATTTGAGTTCTATTTATAGAATTCTTGGGTGAGTACGTAGCATAGCAGATGGTGGTGGGAAATGATGTTGGAGTTTGTGAGTGGAAGGGTGAGTTTTATCGTGGGTGATGAGCTGAAAAGAAGGGATTAATCAGTGGGAAAGATGGATTATTGAGGTATGGGGCGGTGGTTAATCTGGAAAGGAAGTACAGACATTGGAGTTATGGGGCGGCGCAGTATAATAAGAAGAGAATCTCTTCTTTTCAATCGCGCGCTATAGACGTCTGATGAAACCTTTTGGTCCGGGACTTAGGATGTGGTTGAAGTCCCGGACCATTCGTTTTGGGATATATTCTATTTCACCGTCAGTGTGGTCCGGGACTTAGGCCATGTATCAAGTCCCGGACCATGCTTAAAATTTGGTCGAGAGAATTGCTTCATTGTGGTCCGGGTCTTCACTCCTGCTTCAAGTCCCGGACCATAAACGATTTTTATAAGAGAGAAAACAGTCACATTGTGGTCCGGGTCTTCACTCTTCCACCAAGTACCGGACCATACATAATTTCAATGCGAGATTTGAGTCACGTTGTGGTCCGGACTTGGCTCCATAGCTAGGTCCCGGACCAAGCTTGAATTTAAGTCGATGATGAATATCTTGACTCTATTTAGCTTGTTTGATTTGTCTTGTGTTCCAACAATGATAGGAATGTGTTTCTATTGAGATTAAATACCTGAAAAAGCACACAAAAACCATAAAAGCAGACAATTGCAATAAAAACATAAAATTACTTATAAGACAGGAATTTAGCAGTAAATGATAACAAATTGGGTCTCAAAAGACCCTTTAGAAATAGGTAAATTCCTGACTTATCAACGTCCCCACACTTAACTTTGCCGCTTGTCCTCAAGCAATTACTGCAAGCATAGTGTACCAGATTTTCAAAAAGCGGGGATTTATCAGGTCAGGGAAAATGTACAAGGAAATCTAATTTCTGAAAAACAGTCAAAAGAAACACGATTAGTACTGCAGTTCTTAAACAGTTGAAGCTAGGGTATTTGACAAATGCATGAGATTATCATCATAACTGTTTAATCCAAACTGTACTCGGGGCTTTTCTTTCCGTTTCTTTCCACAATTCATTGGACGACAGGGGCAAGAAGTAATGTCATATTCCACATTACCTTTCATTGCCACACACTCATAATCAAGGAAGAATCTGCAACAAACTATTTAGCATGAAAGAACTTTCCTTCCAATTTTTCTGAGTAAGCATTATTCATTCATCCCTCAGACTTTTGCTCCCCATCCTTTAGCGGTGTTGGGCCTTCTATCCCAGATCAGATGATCTTAGGTAGATGAGTGATGAGGCACTCCAAGAGCTTATTACCGAATGGGAGAGGCCTGTTCGGTTCAGAGTAGATTAGAGGAGTACCTTTGCTTTGTCCTTTCCTTCCATTCATTCCAAAACTTTCCCAAAGCCCCAAGTTAGTTCAAACAAAATAGTCACATGATGGTTCTCACCTTTTATTTGAAGGAAATAGATGAAAATTTTAACCAAAACTCACAATCCAAGCAGTATAACCAAAGTTCTTATGACGAAATTTCAGATTAAATCTCAAAAAAAAAATTCGCTACTCGTACGTTATTCCCGACTGATGCATCTGACCACAAGTGAAAACTAAGTATGTCAAATTAAAAATTTTTGTGGGGGTTATCAAAGGTTAGTGAAGGGGGAATAAGTATTGTCACGAGCCACTGAAAACAAACAATTTAGATGTGCAACCCATACTACTTCCCCACACTTAGAAATAGCAATGTCCTCATTGCTACTAGAATATGAGTATAGTGCAAAGAAAGAATAGGACTTCCCTGAATAAGCGGTGAAGATGAGTCCCCACATTAGGACAAGGAACGGGAGACTTAAGGTGGGTTGGAAAAAGTTTCGGCAGAGTCTCCTTTGTATTCTTTTGATATCGCACACAGAAGATGCAGTCCTGTTTGAATATCCAGAAGCAACAGACTCGCATAGCAACACATAGGAGATGCACAACAAAGTAGTTCGAAGTAGCAGAAATACCGAAGTAACAACAGCAATCCAAAGCGAAAATAAAAGGTACCATAAGTAGCAACCTACGAATCTAAAAGACATCAAAATAGCACAATGTCATAGTCAGGTGAAAAATCCATAAGAGAAATACAAGATAGGTAGATGGATGTAGGTTTGGAGCATAGACCGACTGTGGTCGT
This sequence comes from Limonium bicolor, assembly GCA_023374045.1. Lineage (NCBI taxonomy): Eukaryota > Viridiplantae > Streptophyta > Magnoliopsida > Caryophyllales > Plumbaginaceae > Limonium > Limonium bicolor. Next base: position 455,449,702 of record CM041777.1, read on the forward strand.
ATATTTTTTTTTTTTTCTTAGGCTCTGTTGGTCCGGGACTTAGGTTTGGTATGAAGTCCCGGACCGCTATGTCAAAATAGGTCGAGGTTGCTTGTGATATTGGGTCCGGGACTGAAGATAGGAGAAGTCCCGGACCACCCCCTATTTTTCGTTCGAGACGCCTATTCCTCTGGTCCGGACTTAAGATGTGGTTGAAGCCGGACCACTCTGTTTGGTCTACCGAAGGATTGTCTTTGAATACTTGTTTCTCTGCCTACACTTTGATAACAAATAACCGAAAAAAAAAAAAAAAAAAAACTAACACACGTAAAACATGAATTAAAATGAAAATCAAGATGAGACAAGAAAGGAGATTGGGTTGCCTCCCAATGAGCTGCCCGTCTTTTCGGTCTTTGGCTAGACCTTGTGAGGTTAGATCAAACCTGAGTTTCTTGTAAGTAAAGAGGACGTTCATCAAACCTCCCGATGTTGCCCCCGAGGTAATCGCTTCAACCTGCCCTTGACCATGATGTTTCTTCTTCCCCTTGATGTTTTTTGAGCTCGATTGCACCATATGGAGTCACTTGGTGATGGTGAATGGTCCAGACCAATGTGATTTTAGTTTTCCCGGAAAGAGTTTTAATCTTGAGTTGTAAAGCAACACTCGATCGCCCTCATGGAACTCCCGCTTTAGGATCATCTTGTCATGCCATCTCTTAGTCTTTTCCTTGTAGATGCGGTTGTTTCTCATAGGCATCTTCCCGGAATTCTTCTAGTTCGCTGAGTTGAAACTTTCTTTTTTCAGCGGTACTCTTTAGGTCAAAGTTCAGGGCTTTCACAGCCCAAAAGGATTTGTGTTCTAACTCGACGGGTAAGTGGCAAGCCTTTCCAAAGACTAGACGGTATGGAGACATCCCTATGGGAGTCTTGTATGCTGTTCGGTAAGCCATAGTGCATCGTCGAGTTTTAAAGACCATCTTTCCTGGATGAGTTCACGCTCTTTTGCAGTATCCATTTCAACTCTCTATTGGTTACCTCGGCTTGTCCATTGGTTTTGAGGGTGGTAGGGTAGGGATACCTTATGTCTCACTCCTCCATATTTTTCCATTAATGCATCGAATTGTTTATTGCAGAAGTGAGATCCCCCATCACTGAGAATTGCTCGAGGCACCCCAAATCGTGTGAAGATGTTTTTCCTTAAGAACTTAGTTACCACCTTGGCATCATTGGTGGGGGATGCAATGGCTTCCACCCATTTTGTGACATAGTCTACTGCCACCAAGATGAAGAGATTTGAGTGAGAGGAAGGGAAAGGACCCACGAACCGTCGATGCCCCATAGATCAAAGGGTTCAACCTCGATCATCACATTTAATGGCATCTCATGCTTTCGGGATATGTTCCCTAGCATTTGGCAACGGTCACAAGTGGCTACAAGGCATGGCAATCTTTATGAAGCGTTTTCCAGAAGAAACCGGACTGTAGTACCTTGGCCGCTGTCTCGCTGGTCCGTGGTGTCCTCCCACTTCGAGAGAGTGGCAATGTTTGAGGATGTTTTGAACTTCATTTGTGGTACACACCTTCTGATCATCCCATCGGCACAGACTCGGAAAAGGTAAGGGTCATCCCAAAGTAGTGTTTGACGTCAGCGAAGAATTTCTTCCTCTGCTGGTATGTAAGCTCAAATGGTATTACTCCTCTTACCAAGTAGTTTGCAATGTCGGCAAACCATGGATCTCCGGTCTCTCCAATGGTGAATACTGTTTCATCTGGAAAAAGTTCATTTATAGGAGCATTTTCTTCCGGTGTCTCCAAACGAGACAAGTGATCAGCAACAACATTTTGAGTGCCTGGTTTATCTCTAACTTCGATTTCAAATTCTTGCAACAACAGAATCCATCGCAAGAGCCTCGGTTTGGCGTCCTCTTTGGTGAAGAGATATTTGAGAGCTGAATGGTCGGTATGTACAATTACCTTGCTACCCAAGAGATAAGAGCGGAACTTATCTAGTGCAAAGACGATCGCCAGAAGTTCCTTTTCGGTTGTAGAGTAGTTCTTCTGGGCGTCGTTCAAGTCTTGCTAGCATAATAAATGGTTCTCAACACCTTGTCTCTCTTCTGACACAGAGCCGCCCCAACTGCGTAGTCACTGGCATCGCACATGATTTCGAAAGGAAGATTCCAATCCGGTGGCACCACAATAGGGGCTGAGATGAGGCATTCCTTCAAGGTATTAAAGGCTTCAAGGCATTCCTGGGTGAAGTCAAATTTGGTATCCTTGACTAGGAGGTCACAAAGTGGTTTAGAGATTTTTGAGAAATCCTTTATAAACCTCCTGTAGAATCCGGCATGCCCGAGGAAGCTTCTAATGTCTTTGACTGAGTTTGGTGGCGGGAGCTTCTCGATAACTTCTACCTTGGCCTTGTCAACTTCTATGCCTTTGGAGGAGATTTTATGTCCAAGGACAATCCCTTCCCTGACCATGAAGTGGCACTTCTCCCAGTTGAGCACCAAATTTGTCTCTTCACATCGTGTCAGTATGGCATCCAAGTTTGATAAACATGTTTCAAATGTGAGCCCGAAAACTGAGAAGTCATCCATGAACACTTCGATGCTTTTCTCCAAGAACTCTGAGAATATGGCCATCATGCACCTTTGGAATGTGGCAGGTGCATTGCATAGACCAAATGGCATCCTTCGGTAGGCAAAAGTTCCATACGGGCAGGTGAAGGTTGTCTTCTCTTGATCTTCAGGGGCTATGGGGATTTGAAAGTATCCCCCGAATAACCATCAAGGAAACAGTAGTAATCTTGACCTGCCAGCCTCTCGAGCATCTGATCAATGAATGGCAAGGGGAAATGATCCTTTCTTGTGGCGGCGTTGAGCTTTCTATAGTCTATACAGACTCTCCCCCTGTAGTTGTTCGTTTGGGGGACTAACACCCCTTTCGTACTACCGTAGTTCCTCCCTTCTTTGGCACCACTTGCACCGGACTCACCCACTTGCTATCAGAATTGGGGTAGATGATGATCGGAGTCAGTAGTTTAAACCTCCTTTTTGACAACTTCTTTCATGTTCGGATTCAGCCTCCTTTGTGGTTGAACTAGTGGTTTGAAGCTATCCTCCATGAAGATTCGATGAGTGCAGAAGTTAGGATTGATACCCTTTATATCAGAAATGGACCACCCGATGGCTCTCTTGTGGCTTCGAAGCACTTTCAACAAACTGTCCTCCTGTGTACCTGTGAGAGAAGAAGAGATAATGACAGGAAGATCACAGGGGTTAGTTAGGTAGACATATTTTAGATGAGAGGGAAGAGGCTTCAATTCTATGGTAGGTGGCTTCTCAATCGAGGTGAGAAGCTTTTGTGCAGTCCGTTCCAAGGGCTCCGGTGGTGGGTAGTTGATCGATAAGGCATAGATCTCCTGTCTAATTCAGCCACCATCTCTTTTACTTCTAGTTCATCCTCCCGGTCTCCATAAGGATCAGTCAGAGCAGTAGTCAAAGTATCACACTCAAAAAATTAGAGTAATTATCTTGTAAAAGAGATTCAACAATATCTATAGTGAAAGCAGCTTCCGCATGTGCGGGTTTCTTTACTACCTTGGACATGTCAAATTCAAGTTTCTCATCATGGAATCTTAAGATAATTTTTCCACTTTCCACATCTATTAGAGTCCTAGCAGTCCTTAAGAAAGGGCGACCTAAAATTAGCGGAACTCTAGCATCCTCCTCCATATCGATGACAATAAAATCTGCCGGAAAAACAAATGTCCCTACGGTCACTACCAAATCCTCGACTTTCCCTTTTGGGAAGACTAGAGACCTATCAGCTAGTTGTAATTGCATGGCAGTGGGTGCACATTCACCAATCCCAAGTTTGTTGAAAATTGAAAGTGGCATGAGATTTATGCTTGCACCTAAATCACATAATCCACTACCACAATTTATATTACCGATAGAGCAAGGGATTATAGGCAAACCAGGATCTCCCAGTTTTGGAGGAGGGTTCCGTAGTAGGACTGCTGAGATCTCTTCAGTGAGTTGCACCGTCTCCGTTCCAAGCGTTGCTCTTTTATTAGCTAGGATGTCCTTCATGAACTTGGCGTAGATCGGCATTTGTTTCAGAGCATCTGCAAAAGGAAGATTGATTGTCAGTTTGTTAAAGATGCTTAAAAACTTCCCAAATTGTTCATCTAAGTTTCTCTTTTTAATTCTATTTGGGAATGGAAGAGGAAGTGGAGGTCTAGCAAGAGTAGAAGGAGAAGATGATTCAGGAGCCTCTTTCTCCTTGGGAGTGTCTTTCAGTTGAGGAGGAACTTCCTCAACAATCTCTTGTTCTTCTTCTTGGTGATCTTGACTTTCATTTTGGATCTCTTGGTTGTCTGGTGGGTAGGAGGGTTGAAGATCCCGGCCACTTCTCAAGGTTATTGCTTTAGCTTCTTCCCTTGGATTGGGATTTGGTTGACTTGGAAGGGTGCCCGGTGGTCTTCGGGAGACTTGTTGAGATATCTGACTAAGCTGGGTTTCAATGCTTTTGTTGAAAGCCTCTTGTTCTGAAAACTTGGTCTTTGTAGCGATGATAAAGTCAGCCATTAGGTTCTCTAACCTTGAAGTCCCGCTGGGGGCAGAAGATTGTGGCTCTTGTTGTTTTTGATTTTGGAAACCCGGAGGGGCTCCTTGTGGTCTATACCCTTGTTGAAGGTTTGAAGGTTGATTGGGTTGTTGGGGTCTGTACCCTTGGGAGTTGTTGTAAGTTTGTCTCTGTCCTCCTTGGCCTTGGTCGGTTCTCCATGAAAAGTTTGGATGGTTTCTCCATGGCGCGTTGTTGTTGTTGTATGTTTGGTTGCCGATGAAGTTTACATCCTCCTGTTGGTTCATCTCTCCCTCACAGCATCTAGTGTCGTGAGGACCCGCACAAATGGCACATCCCTCTGAGGTTTGGCTGGAAGATGAAGAAGCTATTGTCTTGACAATTTCGGTTTGTGCGGTAGCTAGCTTCTCTACCATCTTCGTGAGAGACGAGATCTGTGCTGAGAGATGATCGGTGGGTTGCACATGAAGAAGGCCGGCTGCTCTTGGTGCTCTCCCCTTTGCTCTGGACCATTGTCTTGTGTCACTCGTCATTGTCTCTAAGAGCTCCATTCCTTCTTCAGGAGACTTTGTCATGAAACTTCCTCCTGCAGAGGAGTTTACAAGAAGGCGGTTGGAGTCGTCTAGCCCGTTGAAGAATGACAAGCATAGTGATTGGTCGTCTAGGCCATGGTGTGAGCAGTTCAATAGCATCTCCTTGAACCGGTCCCAAGCATCGTATAAAGTCTCGCCTGGTTCTTGGCAGAAGGTGTTTATTTCGCCGATTAGTTGCCTCGTCCTGCTTGTGGGATAGTACTTGGCAAGAAACTTGCTAGCCATTTGCTCCCATGTGTGGACGGATCTTGACGGGAGGCTTCGATACCATCTTAGAGCTGAGTCGGATAATGAATGTGGAAAGAGTTGTAGCCGGATCCTCTCGTTCAGATTGCCCGTTTTGCCGAATGAGTTGCAGAAGTCCAAGAAGAGGCTCAAGTGATTTGGAGCATCATCCGGATTCGCCCCACTGAATTTTCCTTGATCCCGAATTGCAGTGATAAAATGGGTCTTGAAGGCCCATTGAGAAGCTTCGTTTGGTGTCAAGGTTGGAAGAACTACTATCGCTGATGCTCTTCCTTCGGTGTTCGGCCGGTGGTAGTCCTTGAGAGGTCGGTGTTGGATTGGTGGTGTCTCTGGCTCGTGGTGATCATTGGCCATGGTGTGATTGAATAAATTCCTTCTGATCCTCCTAAATGATATTTCAGGCTCGGACCTTGGACTAGCGAGAGGAGAGTTGCTAGTTCGAGTACTTGGCATGCACAGGAGAAAAAAAAATAAGACTTAAAGGAAACTTAAATAAATGAAACCGAAATTACCGAAACTGGGGAAAGTGATAGGGACTATCAATTTCCCCGGCGGCGGCGCCAAAAACTTGTTGATAGTTTTAAGGGGGTGTTATTGAAAGCACAGAAAAAGGGCAAGTGAACCCTAGTCGGATGTAGTAGTAAAGATGTCGTTCCACTAGGAAATTGGTATATCGATCTCCCTAGTTTCGGTAGTCGGTTATAAACAGTAAAAAAGGGGTTTAGCCGAAGGCAAGTGTATTGGTTTGGTTCAAAGAGGAATTGTAAAATAAAAGCAGTAGATAAAATGTGATGTAATGAATTGGAATGGAAAGCACTTTTAGGATGGTTGTAATCCCCTAAATTCACCCCAACTATATTAGTAAACCCACTTCACTCAGGTTGTCTATCTGGACTAATGTAAAGGTCCTTCAAATCATGAATAAACCAACTCTTACCTAGCTTGCTTCCAACTCTCTAATCAAGTAGAGTTCAAATCACTAGATAGCATTGACAACAAGTCCATATTAATAGCCTTAAATTTCACCAACTAATCAAGCTAGCCATAATCTAAGGTTCCTCTCTCTTTTCGGTCACAACTCCCAACTCAAAATCATATGTTGTTGGAAATCACCACAAATGCTATAAATGATCAGGTTATAACATTAATGAAACAAAAGAGAGAAAACAACCGCAATAAATAAAGTGTAGGTTTTACAACATAGGGGGGATTTAAGTTCATATCCCCATCCCAAAGTGCTAATAGAATTACTCAAGCATAATGATAAGTAAAACTAAGATAGGGATAGAAGAAGCCATGTTTATGAAGGAGGTTGAGCCTTGGAGGAGGTGAGCAATTCTTCCTTCTCTTCTCCTGCTTGGTCTTCTATCTTCTGGTGGAAATGGGATGATAAATGGAGGTGTGTGTGGATGAGTATTGTGTGATCAGGTGGGGGAGTGAATGGGTGTTTTAGTAGTAGTGTAAACACTACGTACTGTAGGTGGTGGTATGGATGTAATGGGATGAAGATGATTAGTAGTAGTAGTAATACTACGTACTGGGTGGAATGGAAATGTAGGATTTATAGAGGGAGAGATTGATGTCTAGAAGACTGTGTGTTGAATGAGAGGGTGTAACACCCCTAAAACCGGCCTAAGAGTTAAGGGTATTACACGCCGCGTATTACTACCAATAACGCAAGGCTCTAAACGATCAAAAGCAATAAAGGCCCAAAACAGAGTTCACTTAACATTGTAAACCAAAGTATTCAAATACAGCGGAAGTAAACGGATTCCAAATACATATCCGAATCAGAAACTCAAAACAGAGGAAGGCCCGAAGCTACAACGTCATAACAGAAGTTTAAACAGTCAAATGAGCTAAGCACTACAGCTCCAGAACTCAAGATGATCCTCGCTGATCAATCTGCAAAAATGTTAGAAGTAGGGGAATGAGCACACAACTATGCCCAGTAAGCAGCGACCGTCATCAGCAAGGTCGCTCAAAACAATTGAAATCAGAAGAAGAGAAGATAAACATCTTATGCACAATTCTCAAATAGTCAGAAGCTTTCAGAAACAGAAGCAGAGTGGAACACAAGGGGTTCCCATTTCAGAAACAGTCAGAGCACTTAAGCAGAAAGGGGACAAGACACAATGCACACACTCAGAAGGGTCGAAGACCCATAGACCATACCAGGTCTCTCGGCAACGCAGAAATGACTCGAAAGAGCCAAAGGGTTCGTCAACCCCACAGAACAGAAAGGGAATGACCCACACTCAGAACGACGTCTACATGGTATACCACGGAATAGCTCGACCCAGCCATTCACGGCTCAGAAACAAAGTGTAATGTCCCAAAACAGAAGGATTGCTTAAACAGAAGCAAAGTTGCATTTAAATATGCCAAAACACTCATAAATCAGTAGCACAGATCATAAGGAAACCAACGCCGCAGACGGCACTCAAATCGGAGTTCAAACGAAGAAGTTATGTTGAAAACAGAGGGGTGTCCGAACTTGTGTCCGGACGTCAATGTTCGGACACAAGTCGAACTAAAACAGGGAGAAGGATTCAGAATGTCCGAACATCAATGTTCGGACTGATGTTCGGACAGAGTACGGAAAAGAATACGCGGGATGTCCGACCTTGTGTCCGGACGTCGAAGTTCGGACACAGGTCGAACTTAAATCAGAGGAAAACCTGAGGGTGTGTCCGAACATCCATGTTCGGACAGATGTTCGGACATACCCCGAACTTGCAAATCAGAAAGGCAGAAATGCACTGTCCGAACTTCAAAGCTCGGACGGAAGTTCGGACAGTGCGAAAAATGCAATTTCCAGAAGACGAACAGAGCAGAAAAACAACACAAATCAATGCCTCAAAATGCCAATTAAGCACACACACCAAATCAGACATTAAACAGGAAACCATGGGGTTTAGCCATTTCAAATCACAACAAATGTTAGTAGAGACACACATAAAATCAAGATAACGCTCTTGCACCACCCCATGGCTGAACTTCCAACTGAATCGAGTACACACCTACCTCAATTAGCAAAAAGAACAACGATCTGAAACCGCAGGCACAATCCACGCAGAGCACAATCCGATACAGACCAACAGCCCTGAATTCCACATCGCCCAGAAATCAGAAAACATTCGAAGGAAACCTAGACTTGGAAACTCCAAAACTGTATAACTTTCTGCATCACAAACCTGGAATCGAGACCAGACGAAATACTCTGCAGAAGAATCCCAACTTGGCGCGCACCCACGGCCACTGATTCGAACAACAATAAAAACCCTCAATCAGAAACTGGAACAAGAACGGATGATACAACGGAGACCGGTTCTGCAATACCAACCTGAAAACGAAGAGGAAACCCACCCGCACGAAGAAGATCACCATCTGATTGCAGCAGTAGGACCAGAATCTTCAACAGAGGGGAAAGATCGAGAGAAGGAAAAGAGAGAGAACTGCCACTTAGCACCACGATAGAGAACGCTCCTCACGATTAGACTGAATTGAACTGACGTGAAGAAAATAATTAGAAGGCTAAATTAAATAAGTTTCCCATCCTTATTAACTAATAAAAACATTACCTTAATTGTTTTATGCAAGGACTTCCCTGCCCCTGTCATTAAAAGGAATGCCGATCAAGTCCCACTGTCAATAAGGAATAAAACAATCCAACTTAGGATAGCATTGCAACTGATATAACATAAGGTATGAATTATGCGGGTTATAACATCACCTCCCCCTTAAAGAATCTCGTCCTCGAGATTAACTCACCTTACTGCTCGAACAGGGAGGGAAACTTTGCACGCAGCTCATCTTCGAGCTCCCACGTAGCTTCACTCTCTAACTGATCAGACCACTGGACCTTCACCATAGGCAGGGTCTTACTACGAAGCTGACGGACGTCCCTGGCTAGAATGCGAGTAGGCACCGCCTCGAAACTGCAATCCTCTCTCAGCTGAAGCTGGCTGTAGTCGATCACGTGAGACGGATCATGCAGATACTTCCTCAACATAGACACATGGAAAACTCCGTGGACAGCAGACAAAGCAGGTGGCAAAGCCAAACGGTAAGCCACAGGGCCAATCCTCTCCAGAATCTCAAATGGTCCAACGAACCTTGGGCTAAGCTTCCCACGCTTCCCAAACCGGACTACGCCTCTGACCGGCGACACTCGCATATACATGATCACCAACATCAAACTCAAGCGGCCTGCGCCTCTGATCTGCATAGCATTTCTGCCTACTCTGGGCAACAATCAAACGCTCTCGAATCACCCGGATCTTCTCTACTGCTCCCTGCACCAGCTCGGGTCCAACCAAGACCCTCTCCTTCAGGTCGTCCCAACAGATGGGGGACCTGACCTCCTACCGTACAACGCTTCAAACGGAGCCATACCAATGCTCGCCTGGAAGCTGTTGTTGTAGGCGAACTCAATCAGAGTCACATGTGCTCCCAGCTACCCCCAAAATCCAGGACACATGCGCGGAGCATGTCCTCCAGAACCTGATTAGTCCTCTCTGTCTGGCCGTCTGACTGAGGATGGTAAGCTGAACTGAAGGCTAAATTCGTACCCAAAGCCTTATGCAAACTGCGCCAAATCTCGAAACAAACGTGGGTCACGATCAGACACAATAGTGGTAGCACACCATGCAACCTCACTATCTCATCCAAATACAAACGAGCTAGACGCTCCAAACTGAAGGTCTTCTTCACTGCAGAAAATGAGCAGACTTAGTCAGACGATCAACTATCACCCAAACGGCATCACAGCCCGAGGAAGTCTTGGGCAAACCCATGACAAAATCCATCCCCACACTCTCCCACTTCCACTCAGGAACGGAAGGGGCTGAAGCAAACCTGCTGCCTCTGGTGCTCAGCCTCACCTGCTGACAGGTCTGGCACTTCGAAACAAACTCAGAGATGTCACGCTTCATTCCAGACCACCAGAAAGACTCTCGGAGATCCCGATACATCTTCACCCCTCCTGGGTGAACTGAATATGGCGCTCCATGGGCCTCCTGAAGGATCTCTCTGCGCAGCACTGCATCGTCTGGCACACATACACGGCCTCTGAAACGCAGACAACCATCACTGGAGACACTGAAATCTGAACTCTGCTCTGAAGACAGCCCCTCTCTAATCCGACATAAAGCTGAGTCTGACTCCTGACCAACCCGGATCCTGTCGACCAACGAAGACTGCACCTGAAGCGCTGCTATCACACTGGCACTGGCTGGTCTGACTACCCAAACTCCCATACGCTGAAGCTCTAAGGCGGACCTCTGAACTCCTGACAAGGCACAAGCTACGCCCGGAGCACCTCTCCGGCTCAATGCGTCTGCTACAACATTCGCTCTACCCGGGTGGTAGAGGATCTCTAAATCGTAGTCATGAAGTAGCTCCAACCACCTCCTCTGTCTCAAGTTCAGCTCCTTCTGAGTGAACAAATACTTGAGACTCTTGTGGTCCGTGTAACCTTACACGACGCTCCATACAGATAATGCCTCCAAATCTTGAGCGCGAACACTACAGCTGCCAACTCCAGATCGTGGGTAGGGTAGTTCTTCTCATAAGGCTTAAGCTGCCGAGAGCCATAAGCCACTACCTTACCCTGCTGCATCAAAACACATCCTAGTCCCTTATGGAACGCATCACAGAAGACCTCGAATCCCTCGGTCCCAGAAGGCAAGGTCAGAATCGGTGCGGTCGTCAGTCTCTTCTTAATCTCCTGGAAACTCTGCTCACAAGCCTCGCTCCACTCATACTTGACCTCCTTCCTCAACAGCGGGTCAGCGGGATACAATCTTAGAGAACCCCTCAACGAACTTCCTGTAGTACCCAGCTAACCCAAGGAAACTGCGAATCTCAGCAACATTCGTGGGCCTCGCCCACTCCATAACTGCTCTAACCTTCTCAGGGTCCACTGAGATACCGTCCTTCGAGACCACATGTCCCAAGAACACTACACGATCAAGCCAGAAGTCACACTTCTTCAACTTAGCATACAGCTCACGATCCTTCAGCGTCTGCAAAACAATCCTCAGATGCTCCTCATGCTCCTCTGCGCTCCGGAGTACACCAAGATATCATCTATGAAGACCACTACAAACTGATCCAGATAGGGTTTGAAAACCCGGTTCATCATATCCATGAAGACTGAGGGAGCATTAGTCAACCAAACGGCATGACTAGGAACTCGTAATGACCATAACGAGTCCTAAAAGCGGACTTAGGCACATCCTCGGCCTTAATCCTCAACTGATGGTAGCCTGAACGAAGATCTATCTTCGAGAACACTGTGGCGCCCGCCAACTGGTCAAACAAATCGTCGATGCGCGGAAGGGGATAGCGATTCTTGATGGTCACCTTGTTCCTCCTCCTATAGTCGATGCACAAACGGAAGGTCCCATCCTTCTTCTTCACAAACAGCACTGGCGCTCCCCAAGGCGAAACACTAGGGCGTATGAAGCCCTTATCTAACAGCTCCTGAAGCTGGACCTTCAGCTCCTTCAACTCCGCCGGACTCATACGGTAAGGGCCCTAGAGATGGGCTGAGTCTCTGGCGCTAAATCGATCGTGAACTCCACTTCACGCACTGGTGGAAGTCCGGGCACGTCGTCCTGGAAGACCTCAGGAAACTCTCTGACAATCGGGATGCTCTCCAAGCTAGATCCCTCACGCACCTCTGGCAGATAACATAAGAAGCCCTGGCAGCCCTTCCTCAAGAACTGGCTGCCTGCATCGCTGACACAATCACAGGCGCACATGGAACTACATTCCCAGCGTAGACAAAACGGCTCCCGCCTGGCAGATCAAACACCACTTTCCTCGCTGCGCAGTCTATATGGGCATGGTGCTCTGCTAGCCAATCCATGCCCAAAATCACATCAAAACAGGTCATCCGCATCGGGATGAGGTCAGCAAAGAAAGTCTTGTCCCTAACTACTATGGGACAAGCCTTACACACAGAATCCAGCACACAAGGGGCAACCCCACCTAATGGACTACTCACACAAAGTCTACCTCACTAGGCACAGCAGTCAGTCCAAGGTCACCCAACAAATCACAGCAGATAAAGGAGTGCGTAGCTCCAGAATCAAACAGACAAAACACATCTCGAGAATGGATCTGGAGAATACCTGAGATGACGCGATCACCCGCTCGATCACGCTCTCCAGCCATAGCATAAACCCGGGCCTGAGTCTGAGGCTTCTTCTGGTCGGACCTCGCCCCTGAGTCTGAGCCGGTACCTCTATCCCCTGAGCCTCTACTGGACGCCTGAGGGCACTGAGCGATCCGGTGCTCCATCGACCCGCACTTAAAGCAGGCACCAGTCTTCTTGTAGCACTCCCTACCAGGATGGGAGCGACCACAAGCCCCACACTTCGCCCCAGCTGACGAAGATGAAGAAGCTCCCCGGCGATCTCCATAGGTCTGCTTCTTCTGAGGAGGAGCAGCCTCCTTCTTCTGAGGCTCCTCAGCACGCCTCTTCCCCTTATGGTCCTTGCCAGCCTGTCTGCCCTTGATGTCGGCCTCTACCAGCAGGGCGACATCGCGCTACAATCCCTGAAAGTCCGTGACGAAGAGGTGTCACCGCCGACCTGATGTCTGGCCTCAATCCGCTCTCAAACTTACGAGCCTTCCTGTGCTCATCCGGCTCTGGAGCATACTTCGACAGCGTCACAAACTTCCTCACATACTCCTCTACAGTCATCTCTCTCCCCTGGCGCAGCCGGTTGTACTCATTGATCTTCTGGTCCTTGTAGACATCCGGATAGAACTGCTTGTTGAACTCCAAGCAGAACTGATCCCAGGTCCAAGGCTGGGGATGTCTACCCATCACCATGCGCCACCACTCCTTCGCCTCCCCCTTGAAGAGGAACGTGGCGAAGTCTACCTTCTGGTCGTCCTCCGACCCCATCACTCTCAGCAGGTCCTCGACCTCAGTAATCCAATGGCTCGCCTCCTGAGGGTCGCCACAGCCGTCGAAAGAAGGTGGCTTTAGCTTCATGAACTCCTGGAGAGCTCGGACTCGGCCTCCCACGGCATTCGCTCCTGCTGGGCCAGCACCACCAGCTCCTCCACCAGCTCCCCCAGCAGCTGCAGCCATCGTCTGCATCAACTGCGTCACAAACTGCTGCACTACATCTGCAGCATCTCCCTGAGGGGTCACTGGTGTCCTACGAGGAGCCATTCTGGGATATATACAAATCCAAAACTTGTCAGAACTAACTCACACTGTCAACCACTGTCACAACTGACTCTCACACAAGCAAACACCCACAGACACCAAGAAAGCCAACCTGGCTCTGATACCACTAAATGTAACACCCCTAAAACCGGCCTAAGAGTTAAGGGTATTACACGCCGCGTATTACTACCAATAACGCAAGGCTCTAAACGATCAAAAGCAATAAAGGCCCAAAACAGAGTTCACTTAACATTGTAAACCAAAGTATTCAAATACAGCGGAAGTAAACGGATTCCAAATACATATCCGAATCAGAAACTCAAAACAGAGGAAGGCCCGAAGGCTACAACGTCATAACAGAAGTTTAAACAGTCAAATGAGCTAAGCACTACAGCTCCAGAACTCAAGATGATCCTCGCTGATCAATCTGCAAAAATGTTAGAAGTAGGGGAATGAGCACACAACTATGCCCAGTAAGCAGCGACCGTCATCAGCAAGGTCGCTCAAAACAATTGAAATCAGAAGAAGAGAAGATAAACATCTTATGCACAATTCTCAAATAGTCAGAAGCTTTCAGAAACAGAAGCAGAGTGGAACACAAGGGGTTCCCATTTCAGAAACAGTCAGAGCACTTAAGCAGAAAGGGGACAAGACACAATGCACACACTCAGAAGGGTCGAAGACCCATAGACCATACCAGGTCTCTCGGCAACGCAGAAATGACTCGAAAGAGCCAAAGGGTTTGTCAACCCCACAGAATAGAAAGGGAATGACCCACACTCAGAACGACGTCTACATGGTATACCACGGAATAGCTCGACCCAGCCATTCACGGCTCAGAAACAAAGTGTAATGTCCCAAAACAGAAGGATTGCTTAAACAGAAGCAAAGTTGCATTTAAATATGCCAAACACTCATAAATCAGTAGCACAGATCATAAGGAAACCAACGCCGCAGACGGCACTCAAATCGGAGTTCAAACGAAGAAGTTATGTTGAAAACAGAGGGGTGTCCGAACTTGTTCCGGACGTCAATGTTCGGACACAAGTCGAACTAAAACAGGGAGAAGGATTCAGAATGTCCGAACATCAATGTTCGGACTGATGTTCGGACAGAGTACGGAAAGAATACGCGGGATGTCCGACCTTGTGTCCGGACGTCGAAGTTCGGACACAGGTCGAACTTAAATCAGAGGAAAACCTGAGGGTGTGTCCGAACATCCATGTTCGGACAGATGTTCGGACATACCCCGAACTTGCAAATCAGAAAGGCAGAAATGCACTGTCCGAACTTCAAAGCTCGGTTGGAAGTTCGGACAGTGCGAAAAATGCAATTTCCAGAAGACGAACAGAGCAGAAAAACAACACAAATCAATGCCTCAAAATGCCAATTAAGCACACACACCAAATCAGACATTAAACAGGAAACCATGGGGTTTTAGCCATTTCAAATCACAACAAATGTTAGTAGAGACACACATAAAATCAGATAACGCTCTTGCAACACCCCATGGCTGAACTTCCAAACTGAATCGAGTAACCACCTACCTCAATTAGAAGAAGAAGAACAACGATCTGAAACCGCAGGCACAATCCACGCAGAGCAACAATCCGATACAGACCAACAGCCACTGAATTCCACAATCACCCAGAAATCAGAAAACATTCGAAGGAAACCTAGACTTGGAAACTCCAAAACTGTATAACTTTCTGCATCACAAACCTGGAATCGAGACCAGACGAAATACTCTGCAAAGAATCCCAACTTGCGCGCAACCAACGGCCACTGATTCGAACACAATCAAAAACCCTCAATCAGAAACTGGAACAAGAACGGATGATACAACGGAGACCGGTTCTGCAATACCAACCTGAAACGAAGAGGAAACCACACTGCAACGAAGATCACCAATCTGATTGCAGCAGTAGGACCAGAATCTTCAACAGAGGGGAAAGATCGAGAGAGAAGGAAAAGAGAGAGAAACTGCCGCTTAGCACCACGATAGAGAACGCTCCTCACGATTAGACTGAATTGAACTGACGTGAAGAAAATAATTAGAAGGCTAAATTAAATAAGGTTCCCATCCTTATTAACTAATAAAAACAATTACCTTAATTGTTTTATGCAAGGACTTCCCTGCCCCTGTCATTAAAGGAATGCCGATCAAGTCCCACTGTCAATAAGGAATAAAACAATCCAACTTAGGATAGCATTGCAACTGATATAACAGGTATGAATTATGCGGGTTATAACAGAGGGATTTGAGTTCTATTTATAGAATTCTTGGGTGAGTACGTAGCATAGCAGATGGTGGTGGGAAATGATGCTGGAGTTTGTGAGTGGAAGGGTGAGTGTTTATCGTGGGTGATGAGCTGAAAAGAAGGGATTAATCAGTGGGAAAGATGGATTATTGAGGTATGGGGCAGTGGTTAATCTGGAAAGGAAGTACAGACATTGGAGTTATGGGGCGGCGCAGTATAATAAGAAGAGAATCTCTTCTTTTCAATCGCGCGCTATAGACGTCTGATGAAACCTTTTGGTCCGGGACTTAGGATGTGGTTGAAGTCCCGGACCATTCGTTTTGGGATATATTCTATTTCACCGTCAGTGTGGTCCGGGACTTAGGCCATGTATCAAGTCCCGGACCATGCTTAAAATCTGGTCGAGAGAATTGCTTCATTGTGGTCCGGGTCTTCACTCCTGCTTCAGTACCGGACCATAAACGATTTTTATAAGAGAGAAAACAGTCACATTGTGGTCCGGGTCTTCACTCTTCCACCAAGTACCGGACCATACATAATTTCAATGCGAGATTTGAGTCACGTTGTGGTCCGGGACTTGGCTCCATAGCTAGGTCCCGGACCAAGCTTGAATTTAAGTCGATGATGAATATCTTGACTCTATTTAGCTTGTTTGATTTGTCTTGTGTTCCAACAATGATAGGAATGTGTTTCTATTGAGATTAAATACCTGAAAAAGCACACAAAAACCATAAAAGCAGACAATTGCAATAAAAACATAAAATTACTTATAAGACAGGAATTTAGCAGTAAATGATAACAAATTGGGTCTCAAAAGACCCTTTAGAAATAGGTAAATTCCTGACTTATCAGGCCCATCCGGTAGGGAGCCTTGGCAATCGGTCCTGTACCAGGCATGAGGTTGATGTTGAATTCAACCTCTCTTAGTGGTGGTAGTCCAGGTAGCTCCTCTGGAAAAACGACGGGATACTCCGACACAATAGGAACGTCGCTCCTGAACTTTGGATCCGTCCTCAGATCCTAGGTATAACTGAAATACCCCGAACTTAAATATGGTGATTAAATTATTCTAATATAGTATTTAAGGGCCTAATAGCTCCTAAGTAATTTTTGGTAAGGAAAATAAATCCAAAAGAAGTGAGTAAACGCTTTAAAAACGAAAAACGCTACAATAAGCGTTATATAACCATAGGAGGTACGAGACCTCGGTTAGCGTATTATGAGAATTCCTAAGGCTTATTAATGCCTAATTAGTATATGGGAATGATTCCCGAAGAAAACGGATCCTTAAAATGGATTAAAAACACTAACGAACATTAAAGCGCGTTTTTCGAGGTAACCGAGAAAACGCGACTTTAAACGGGTTAAATAGACCCGTAATAAGCATAAGTAATTGAATAGCCATTAATAAATATTAATGAATGTCCTGAGCCAATAAAATTAATTAAACGAGAAAATTCCGAAAAACGGGTACCGATTAGTAAAACTGTCAAAAACGGGAAGTTGTGGGGTAGAAATATAAATAACACAAACTTATGTGTCCAATAATGTAAAAAGAAATTCAAAACCACATGGGTCTGTATGCTGTCCGATTTGTTTCCCCCTCTCACACACTATCAATTCCTTTTTCATTGCAAAAAGACAAAAGCAATAAAATAAAGTAACATACTTACCTCTCACACTCTCTCTCCAATATCTCTCATTTCCTCACAGCACTCACGTAACCCACTCCCTCACTCTCTATGATTTCCTTCCTTCTCCAAACCGAGCAGCAATGGAGGAATAACAAAAACAACACAAAGTCTCACTTCTCTCCTTGTAACTCCCTCAAAACTTGTCCAAAAATTAAAAAAAAGTACCACTGTCTTCCTCTCATCAAGAGCAACAATTCTCTCTTTTCAAAATCCAGAAAAGAGCATTTTCGTTTTCATGGGTATACCCCATTTGGAGCTTCGAGACTACCATTAGAAGGCCCTCCTTCTCCTTGTTCTTGTAAGGTAAAAACATTCTCAAAAACTTCATCTTTTTCTAGCCTCAAAGGCAAAACGAAATCTGAGATAAAACCCTTGGTTACTCCTTGTGTTCCAGCCGATTTTGGGCTCATTGGTGGAGTTGGAATCTTGTCCTTGAACCACTCCAAGCTTTATTTGCACTCTTGAGAGGTAAAGGAAATTCTAAACCCTAAACCTTATATTTAACCGTAAGTAATGTTAGGTTAGTTTTGGTATTGAAATTGTGGGTTATGGTATTAGACTTGTGAAACACTACAACCGGTGGAGAAAGAGAGGAAGGAAGAAGAAAGAAGGAAGGGAAGAAAACAAAACAGAAGCAAAAACAAGGTAAAGAATTACCTCTGTTCAACCGTGAGCAAAATGCGTGTGTGTGTATATGTATATGTATATTGTTTAACAAATGAAGAACCCACTGTAACCGTATAAACAGATGAGCAAAATGGTAGTGTGAACATTAGTTGTATAGATAAGTTGAAATCTGTCAAAACGAAATATGTAAACTGCTGTTGTATAAATGTGAACTGATGCACATATACATATATAAACCGTCTGCATATATGTATAGTTGAACAGGTGGTGATCTTTGATGAGTGAACAAACTAGTGTGGTGAAACCTTAAGTTTTTAGGGGATACCATGTCAAAATTTAGAGAGAAAACTATGTCACTTAGAAGCTGGTAGCAATTGTAGAAGAAGAATGAGAATGAATCAGAAGCAGCAGCAGCAACTCGTAGAACTGCAACAGGAAGAAAGAAATGAAATAGTGAAATGGTGAGATAGCAGTAGGTTGAGAGAATTGATTTTGGTGAGGGATTTAGGTGAGTTAGATACTTGGATAAGTAGTTAAACACATATTTAACATTAGAAACCATAGGGAAGTGATTAATGGAAGAAGACAATGAAACAGAGCATGGAAATATTTCAGTCGTAACAGACCATTGTTGGTCCGGGACCTAGGTCTTACATTAAGGCCCGGACCAACCATTCAAAATAACCGTGAGTTACCAATTTACTTCTGGTCCGGGACTTGTCCCTGGTACAAGGTCCCGGACCACTTGACAAAAACAAATACGAATTCAGCTACTTATGGTCCGGGACTTGGGACCTGGACAAGGTCCCGACCAATATCAAATTCCACCCGAGAGGAGTTTTAACGGGCTGTAAGGTAAGGCATTGTTTGGATATGGTTACATAAGTTACTTAAGACTTAAGTAATCATAAATAAGAGTTATTAGGAGTAAAACAAACTAGAATAAGAATGTGAAGTAAGTAAATAATGAAAATGAAATTGTATAAGTAAGAATTAGTAAGTATGTAAAGTGAATGATAATGATAGCTTAAGGTAATTAATACTTAATTAATGATGTTTAAAGGTCTTAAGAAGAGTAAACAAGTGTAGGAAATTAATGGGGAGTAAGGACATAGTTTGACATGAGTAAACTAAGTATACCGGGATAATGGGGTAAGTACGGGAGTAGTAATTCTTTACGTACCGTATGAGCATAGTATTAATGACATGTTTGAAACATTATCAGTGGAACAATGTGAACCAAGGAACAAGGGAACACACGGTAAAGCTAACCCCGTGAAAGGTATGATTTTCTCATGCCCCGTATGCTAACCGAGTTACGTTGATTTGTATGCTGTATGCCGGCTAATCAAGACTAAAGCATGAAAACGGTTTATTGCCTTCATTATATGTCTTGATGTATGTTGTGTGAGCTAACCTTTCCTGATTGATTGTGTGGCTTCCTTTAGTGCGTAGTACGACTCATAGATGAGTCTTTGTGTAGAGGCTCGTAGTAAGAGTCATGTTGTGAACTAATGAAAACGTAGCAACGCACTAAACTATCGAATCAACAAACGATAACACAACCCAATGAACTCACTAGTTTGTGAGAGAGTGTACGGGAGTAATAACCTCCCGATAACGGTAGGAGAACCGAAATGAATGTTCCACAAATAATAAGTAGTGGAAGTATTTAAGTAACCTCTAGTAGAGGAATTAATCCTGGTGCAAGACATGAACCATGAGAGTAGTAAAAATGATGTGGGACCTCCAAACCCCTTAGCAATTAGTCGACCCACTGTGAGACGACCCGACTGATGTAAGTAATGACCCGAACATGAGAGTATTCGATATGTTGGGGAAACCCTTAAACCTGAGAATACTAGACGGTAGTAATACCCTAAGCTAGTGGAGGCTATCAAGAGAGATACTTCTAGGCTAAACCAAGAGATTGTAAGATACTCCATGAGAGGAGTGTTGGGAATTTGAGTAGTCCAGTAGAAATGGACAATTGTATATTTGAGGAGCTAAGTGTATAGCCTTCGGATTGTAGGCCCGGTGGCGAGTCTGGTGTATGACTCCGCCCAGAGACCAAGTAATGAGTATTGAGTATTGCGTAAGTACGAGTATGTAATGAGTACCGAGTATTGAGTATGTATGAGTAAGTACTGGGTATTGAGTATAGAATACGTATGAGTAAGTATTGAGTAACGAGTGTGTATGAGTAAATACAGAGTATTGAGCAGTGAGTATGTACAAGTATAGTAACGAGTGTGGAATAAGGAGTGTGTACAAGTAAGGGTATGAGCATGGAGTGAGGAGTATGTAAGAGTAAAGTAATGAGTAACAAGTAAGGAGCAGGTACGAGTAGAGTAATGAATATCGAACAACCCCGAAGTAGTAGCGAGTAAGTAACTAATACGAACGGTCAACTATCGAACTGTCTTCCTTAGTAGATATTGAACCTTGTATGTGAATGTAAGTATTGATGAATGTATTGTGTAGTAATAGTATGTATGTATGCATGTAAAATGAACTCCATGTATATCCGACCCAAAGTAGTCGGCGTACCGCGGTTAGCACGCGGTATATGCGAATTTCATGCGCAGCGTAAGCTGACCCCCTCGGGGACCGTTTTTAGTGTGCAGGTACCCGAAGCTGATCACCGTTCGAGAGAGTAGGACGGGGGCTGCTACGTAAGCATGGGTAGTCGTATAGTAGGGATTGGTACTTGTAATGTAATGCGAACGTGGAAGCTTAAACTGTATCGGTAACTTAAGGATGGTAGGATACTCGGTATAGTATTGTATTGAAGTTGTAATTGTATTATGGTTGAGTATGCAAAGGGGAAGTATTGTATTGTGTAGAGTACTCGGTATGTTCTTATTCATCAGACCGATAGTATGTAGTATTGTAACTCGCCTTGTTAGTCACGTGGGTGACTAACGGCATTGTACACCCGCCGTTGTGTAAGGAGTATCCGCTGCGAAGGTAAGTAATTGTACAGTAATGACGGTATTAGCGGTAGGGGTGTTACAATAACAGTAATAGGCGGTAGCGCCCTTGGACACTCCTTCATCAGGGATAACGCCGATTCAACCTTCACAGTCGGCTGCTTGGGCTGCATTCAGTATGATACTGTGATCCCTGTAGTTGACTTCAAGAGGAGACAATGCTCTACACAGTGTAGTCTGCCTCGGTACCGCTGTAGTGTGTCCATGCCCACAATTATGTCAAATCCCATGCCAGGGAAGACAATGACATCAAGAAGGAAGTCTGCTCCCTTGATGTGTATGCTCAGATCCTTGCATTGCTTACTGCATTTGATCAACTCTCTAGATGGCAACAAGACTGAGCAATCATGGATATCCTCTATAGGGGCATCGATCATAGCATGAAATGCTTGGGATACAAAGGAATGGGAGGCTCCAGAATCAAACAGGACGGTGGCCTCCACTCCATTAATTAAGAACGTTCCTGAAATTATAGAGTAGATTTTAAGATTTCTAGGCAACTTTTCTAAGGTAGCTAATCAGGGTTAATTGTTGTACCTGTGATGACCATCCCATTGCTTTTTGCTTGAGCTTGGTTCAACACATTCAACCTGATCCCTGAGTTTCCAACCCCTACAACGAAGCAATAAAATTCTTAGAATTTCCGATCTTATTGAAAGCTTCATGAGCAACTTAAAGATTACAATGCTGAAATTGTAAAATACATGGCAAGGTCTGTCTAAAGGTTAGGTTTAATTGGTCAGGTTTCATGTGGGTCTGGTTAATGAGGGGTGTGGGGGCTGTGTTGGGCTTGATCCTCTTCAGCCCATGGTAGATAAGTCTATTCGCTCCTCCAAATATCAGCACATCACCCGACTTCAAAAGGATCTTGGTAGCAAGGTCCATCCTCCTATAGTCACCAAATAGAAACTCCGCGTCGTCTCCAAGTGATATGGACACCACTGGAACTCCTCTGGTGATGGACTCTAGAGATTCGTCCTTGTCTTGATGCATCCCTAACTTTTCTTCTTTCCCATAGAAGTTGATGATGCACATGTCTGAGGTTAGGTCTGGGGCGGGCTCATCTTCCAATTCTTGTGCCGCCTTAACTGCAGCTCCAATGATGGTCTGCAATTCCTCCGGAATGGGTGGCACCTCCCCCTCTTCATAGCTCTTTATGGTGTGGTTCCATCTCTTACCTAGGCACATGATCTTCACCTTCATGGTTGAACCGTTCTTGAAGGTAGGGGTGTAAAAGTTTCCTCCTTTCACACCCTAACTCCCTGATCTTGAGGATCAAGGCATATTGACTGCTGGGGTCAGGTACTCTCGTAGCAAGATCATCCCGGGTCTCAATATCTCACACTTCTCTAGTGGGTGTAGTTTGGCTTCAAAGGGAATGGTGGGTGTGGAAAATGGCAAAATAGGAAAGCAAATATCGAAAGCTGAATGAAAAACAACAATTGCCATTAAATAAGTACAAGGTTCACAACTGGTTTTGGAACGAAAGATGTAAAAGAAAGGAGGGATTTATAGTTCATCCCTTTACAATACGAAGAAAATTATTTAAAGAAATGAAACGAAATGAAGATCTAAGCTTCGTCGATAGGAAGGTATTCTCACTAGGTGAACTCGGGTCATCAATCGCTGCTTCGCCACGGTCCACCAGGTTGAGAGTCGGTGCTTCGTCTGGCCTCTAGGGTAGTTCTGTCCCAGCCTCTGTGAATAGTTTGGGTAGGGTGGTTCGTAGATGGTCCAGCACCTCCTGTGCCACCTCTACCTCCTCCTCCATTAGTATTAGTAGCTGGGGCTCTAGTCGCTGACCCGGTGCGTGTGGCTTGTAGTTCCTGGAATCCAGGTTCGAGAAGCATTCGAAGGATATGTGCCCCTTCCTGCCGCAGTACTGACAAGTCGCCGGGGTTCCGTCACACTCCTTGCCTGGGTGGTCCTGCTCGCACTTCCTGCAGATGCACCTTCTTACGGGTTTGTTTCCTGTTTCAGTTCAACGTTAGTAACGTGATAGCAATATGTAACCACATTGTAGATTCAAACTTTTCTCACCTCTAGGTGGCTCGTAGCGAAGAGGCTTGGCATCAGCATGAGAAGAAACGATGGCTTTCTCGTTCCCTCCCTTGAAGAACTTTCCCATACTCTCATAGTTATAGGAAGAGTTTCCTCCATTACCTCTTCCACCATCTCCCTTCCTCTTGCCTAACACAGAATCCTGAGGGGCAATGGTGGTCTCACAGACATTTGCATCATCAGCTAGTTACTGTCATTACAATATGTGTTAGTGGGGAAATCTTTGCGTACCAGTAATTCCAAAGTTATATTCCATACATGTAAAGTCATTCCTCTGGTGCAACCGAACATAGTTATGATCCTGAAGTTCAAGCCGGTATGGAATTTGTCCACCAGATACCTCGGAGTGTAAGCTCCCTCTCCAATGACAGCAAGCAACTCCACGAACTTATTATAGTACTCAGCGACAGAGTTAGTCCCTTGCTTCAGCTGCTCAAATTCACTTCTCATCCTCTTCGGTAGATAGAGTGGATAGAAATTAGCTTTCAGGGCCACCAGAAATGCCTGGAAGTCAAAATTCGCTTGGGCAGTCAGCTCGGCTCTGTTGGTTTGCCACCATCGATGCACGGGTCCTTGGAGAAAGTAGGCTGCTATGTCCACTTGGCGATTTGCTGGAACGTGTAGAGAGGTGAAAGCTTTCTGCATCTCGTCAATGTATTTCTTCAAGGTCTTCGGTTCTGGTTGGCCTTCGTAGACTGGGGGACGAAGGTCGTTGACCGCCTTCAGCCAGTTGAACTCTCGGGGACCGTTTAGTGGCGGTGGCGGTTGGTGGCGGTGTTGAACTTGAGCCTGCTGCTGAGCTAATGCAGCCGTCACAATCTGCGCGATGACCTCTGGGGAAACCGCGTCGGGTCCGGAACCTCCTGAGGGACCTGCTCATCTTCGAGCCATTTAGTTGGTAATGAAGGTTTTTGTTACTCAGAAGGTGTATTGTTAAGTGTAGATATCTACGTAGTAAAGTATGATGTGTTTTATAACATCCCAGGGACGGTGCGTAGATATAAGTGTAGTAATGTAAACCAACTAAAGTGAAGTATGGGGTAAGGGTAACGTGCCTTTCTGGAATCCTCACTTCCCAATTCTACCTCAGTTCCCCAGTTTTAAGTGCACCTATGTTCTAAGTATTTCACTCGGCTTGTTTTCTCGGGTTCAGAGCGTAACTAAGCTCTGATACCAATTTCTGTAATGCCCCTATTTAACATAAGTGTAGCGGAAAATAAAATACTATGGCGTTTACAGATCATCGGCTTCCCAACACCCGGCACTAAACCTCACCAATTACAACTTAAAAAGTACAAATGCTACGGTCTGAACTCGAGAAAACACAACATTAACATAACGAGAGTAAAACACAGTAACTCTCCACAATTCCTAATTCCCATCCCAAGCACTCATACTCTTCGGGGCCACCTGTATAAAGAATTCGTACCTGCAAGATGAAACCAAGCAGCCCACCCGGAAGGGGTGAGTCAGTTCCCTGGAATGGAACTGGTACAATTCTCCAAAACAATAAATAAAATACAACTCTTAAAATAAACAATAACTTAAAGTCAAACTCTTAAAACAAAACAGAGGAACAAGACACTTCAAACAACAAAGTCAAAGATAATAAGACGAAGTCAGAGATAAATAACTTTAGAACCACATCATCCACTTAAGAGGTCACTCCATAATGTTAGTAAGCATTCATTGCTTATTTTAGATTCAATTCCAGTTAGGAGTAGAGAGACTCAAGTAGTCACAAGGACTAGGAATGAAAGGAGAGATCCAAGAACCAATAACTCAAGAGTGGAATAAATCCAATTGGGAGAGATGCCCCCCCCCCCCACCGCCAGTCAGTTGTCCACAAGGACGAGGTAAACAGACCTCCGCTGTCAGTTGTCCACATGGACGAGGTATAGCAGACCTCCACTGCCACCGACCAGTTCTCAGTCATCGAAAAAAGTGTGTGCACCACTTAATAGAAAGAATCCATACTCAATAAGACTGATCAAAACTTGACCCATGGATGAAACAGTACGCATAGTCTAAAGGAAGAATGTACCAATATCAAATATTTTCCTATATTCCCAGTTATCCCACTAGATCATTAACTGCACAAGTGCAATACCAAAACACTCAGTCATACAGAGTGCAGAGGCGTAAACCCTTTGCATTTAATATCTAGTGAAACGACTAGATAGGAGGAAATAGTAACCATGCAAGTATTACAATCAAGGCTCAGTTAGTCACATCAAGCTGAGTTAGTCATACAAACAGTTTCCTTTTGAAATTTCATTTAAGCTCAGTTAGCGTTTTTCAAAACGTCTCCTTAAGTCCGTTAGCAAAAGTATCTGAGTACGAGAAATCGTACCTGGTATGTGTAGAAGCAGTAACTAACTTGAGTGTGCGATCTCCCACTAATAACCTATAATTGAGGTGTTCCAAGTATTGATTAGTTGAGGAACTTATAACGCTAAACATCTTTTATTCTTACTGGTTTATAGTTTCTGGTACAATTACTCTCTCATAAGGATCTAGGCTAGATCTTGCTAATTAAATCTTCATTAGGCCCATTTCATTTAATCTGGAATGATTTAGGGTTTTATCCTGAAAGTGGCCCAAACTCTCGTTGAATTGTTTAAGTGGGTTTTTGGAGTTCATGGACTTAGGCCCAGTAGGTTAGCCCAAGCCCGCGTTACGTAAAGTTTATTCTCTCTTCTTATCCGAGATCAAGATTTAGCTTACTTTAAAACTCTTAGGCTATAGTTGATTTGTCCATTTAGTATTTGATTAGGACTCCAAGGTTCATTTTGGATATTCCCATGGCAAAGTCTAATTATAACTTTATCTAATATCCCTAATTAATTTCGCCTAGATGTTGTATTAAATCCACACTTTTAGTATCATGTATAGGTTTAGTTTGACTTATTAGTTTCTTCACATTCCCTCTTCTATAAGGTATTTATTCCTTTTATTTATTTTTGATATATATATATATATATATAGTAGGATTTATTCAAGACATTCTTTATGTAGTTTTATTGTATTTAATTATTCCTATTAACTTTTACACATATCTACAACCAATATATGGTTTATAATATAAAGTATTTCCCTTTGTTACAATTCAGTAAATTACTTCTATCGTATAAAGTTAACATAAAGTAGGTTAATTAAATTCCTTGATTTAACCTACAATAATATATTTTTTCTTTTATTTCTTTACTTCACTTAAAAGTTTATACCCAAAAATTTTATTAACATTCTGTATTAAGTATTAGTTTAGCCTTCTTATATTACTTCCAACCTATAAAGTTTATAAATCAACTATACTTTAATTTGCATTACATTAAAACCATATATCATAAGATAATTTATGAAAATTTTAGAAATACAATTTTTAGACTCATTTCCTCTCGTCTAAAAATTCTCAAATTTAATATATAACAGTTATGATATTTTAGAAATATTATAAAATTTCTATTTCATAAAAATCTTATTGTTAATTATCTAAATAAATCCATAATAATCAGAACTTACAAAAATTATAACTTATGTTTAAAAACCGAAAACCCATATTAACTTACATGAAAAAAAACTAGATTTTATAAGGAATCTATGGTTAAAATTTCGTGTCAAAATACATTAGGGATGACCATTAAAAAAATCTAGTAGGATACAGTTTTATTCTGTAACTTATATTAACATAATTTATTTATAATCACCTACGTTATAATCTCGGCCGTCCGTTTCACCTAACTACGATCAGACGGCCCTGGAATCCCGAGTTCTTCAGATAAATCCCTAAACACTGCGAATGGGAATCGGTCGATTCCTCGCGATCTACAGAATGGAATTCGACGATTTTTGTTTTGTTTGATTCGAAATTAAAAGACGAATCCAATTTTACCGATTTCGTTACCTATAATGCAGTGTGCTATGATTTCGAATCTGGGTTCGTTTGACTTAGGTTTTGTACAGTTTGCGATTTGAATTTCTACAAATTCTCCCTATACAATGCATTATAGGTTAAATTGGTAGTTGGGTTAGACCGGAAATACGACAACGAGTGGCATAATCGGTGGAATTGATCGGAAACATACGGAGACGCGCCGGTGAGGAAAATCATATTTGATTTTCTTGAAAAGTTTGAACCTTCAGGCAGTTCGAGTAGTGAACTTTGCAGATCTATAAGTTACAGTATAGATCGAGTTAGATCATGTGTTTGGGCTTAATCGAAAGGAAACATAGATCTATAATGTGATAAAAACTTCCTGATCTAATACGTAATACACACAAAGAAATACAAGTCGAAAGTTTCTGGTTTATGCCTTGCGTTTTTCTTGAAAAGTTATGATTTTATGTGAAGTTCAGGTAGGCAACTTCACAGATCAATTCGTTCTAATTGAGAGTGTCTCAATCCATGAAATCTATCACAATTTAAACTAGACATGTAACTCTAGAAACGAGTGGAAGAATTATTGAAATTGATGGATTAGAGAGAATGTTACAGATCTCACAAGATCTAGGTTTACCTAATCGATTTCAGGAAAAATCTGGGCAGAAACACTGCTGTGATCGAGTTGAGGACTTTAAACGCCTCGATCTTCCACACGATTGAGAATCAGCCTTGATTGTTAACTTAAAAGTTGTAGAGGAGTTAACGATCTTGAAAATAAGCTATAGAACGTAAATTTTCAAATGATTTTAAGTAATATTAGGTCTTTTAAATTTTATATTTTACAATAAATAGTTTTTAGAATTTTTTTAATTGTTATTCATATTATTTTATGGCATCTTTTATATTATGTTTATGATTTGTTTAAGTATGCTTATGGATATATATTATTTTTTTACACTGGGAGTATTGATTTCTCAGTTTTTTGTTCTCCTTTTTCCTATATTGGTTACCGACAGTGGGTATTTAACCTGTTTTTTTTCCCTTGGTTTTCATTGGAATTTCATACAATCATGGACATTTTTTTTCTCTCCAGTATTGAGCTCTCGCACTTGAAAAAAAAAAAAAAAAAAAGAAATTGGGGGAAAACTAAAAGAGTTGGAGGTTTTGTAATAGGGCTTGTCTTAGCTACAACCGGATGTAGCAATTGGCTACATCCGTTGATGTGGCAAGTTTTTTTTTTTTAGTATAATTGATGTTATAAGGGTTATAGTGTATATAACGTAAAAGAAAACTTGTACGGATGATCATATAAACCTGTACAAATATTCATTAAAACATGTACATTTTCACGTAAAAACATGTACATCCTCGCATTAAAAAAATACAGATGGTCACATAAACCTGTACAAATCATTAAATATGTATATCCTCAGATTAAAATATGTACATATAAGGGAGAAAACATGTACATATGGCCATACAAACATGTACAGATGTTCATTAGAAAATATGTACATTCTCACATTTGAACATATACATTGTCACATCAAAACATGTACATTCTCACATTAAAATATATACATACATCCTCACGTTGAAATATCATCGTATACATGTAAAAATAAATTTTTAAAAAGTTGTCAAAACTTATCCATGACTGGTCTTGTTTTGAAGAGCTTGATTTAGATGAACAATGATATATTTTTTTTCATTTTGAACTTATATATTAAAAGTTACAATAATATAAATTTTTTGTGATAAAGAGGAAAAAAATAATAAAAAAAAGAAAACAAATATGCATAACTTACGAAGAGAAAAAAAATGAAAAAGAAAAAATCGTGTTAATGGGGCGCACGAGAAAAGAAAAAAATTGAGAAATTCAGGATGTAGTTAAGATGATACAGTTTTTTTTTTTTGAACCTAAGATGATACAGTTAGTTGCCAAGAATTTGGCTTGTAATATGAGAAGTTTATGTTAAAAAAAAAAAATAATGTGGGAAGCTTAGGAATCTATCACTCTGATAGATTGGACAATTTACATAATATATACGAAAGATACTCCATATTGACCATTAGATTTTATAAAAAATGGACCTAAAGGCACGATCATCCCAAGTGATTTCTTTCATATTTTATCGAAAAAAAGTGATTTCTTCCATATTGGTCTCACTTCCGTTCCATTATTCGTCTGGATCGAATTAATCATTGGGAGAGAGGCGAAAAGGTATTCTTCTTTAGGGTTTTGTTTTAGGCTGTCGCTGACCTTCTTAGGCTCCCTTATTCAGGGATGGCAATGGGTCCGCGGGTATTCATTTCACCCGGTCACTTGACCCGTTAAATTGGGTGAAAAACCCATATGAAACGGATAAAAAATGGGTGACGGGTGGAACGGGTGTGAGTACGGGTCGGGTGACGGGTGAACATTTTTCACCCATCACCCGACCCACTCACTCGCATAGATTATATATATATATTATGTTAAATTGTTAGTTATTATTCATTCTCCTTCACTCATGATTTTTGTGACCCAAACTAGTGAACAAGGAACATTCATGCTCTATGTGATTGCGCCATTCTTTATTCTCACTACTCTCAGTAATTTTATAGCCCTAACATACTTGCGCTACGCAGTTTTTAATTCTCTTCACTGAAGGTAATTGCAACCCTAACTGGTAAACATGGAACAAAAATGCTCGGTGCCTCTATTTTTTTCTTCACTCTTGATAATTTTGAAACCCTAACTGAAAAACAAATAACTTACATGCTCTGCGAAGTTTTTCATTCTCTTCACTGAAGGTAATTTCACAATCTTAACAGGCGAACATTGAGCATACATGCTCCGCGCCTCTATTTTCTCACTTTACTCATGTAATTTTGCAACCATAATTGGTGAACATGGAACGTACATGCTTACAAACCTAACTGGCGAACAAGGAAAAAGAAAAACAAACGGGTAAACGGGTTCACCCGTTCACCCACGGATGAGGGTGGTAAAATGAGTGATGGGTGATACATAACGGGTGACGGGTCAGATACGGATGGAGCGGTGAAGTCGGGGTGACGGACCCAAACCCGACCCATTGTCACCCCTACCCTTATTCTTATTGATCGTAGCACTTCGGTTCTCTTCTATCTCTTTGATCGACTTTAATTTCACTGCAATTCGGGGTTCGACGCCGGTTCCAGCCAAGTTCCCGATGGATGGAAGTAATTGGCGACTGTCTCCTCAGGAACATGCGGGTACGGGCGGCGGTGACTGGCGTGCTCAGCTCCAACCTGATTCCAGAATGTTACAGTATCATAGTTATGCAAATAAAAGTTACATTTTGTCATTTGTATGTAACAGAATCTGTTTGTTGTGCTTAGCTGGACAAACGGTGCAGTTGGTTATTACATTCTGTTAGGCTTCTGTCAAGACAGGAAGCTACATATACATGTATTCGTTATTCATTGGAATAATAAGAATCAATATACAATTCCTTCATTCTTCCTATCTCTGAATTAGCGTCTTCTCTGGTCTTGCGCGGTCGTAGTTCTCAACCCAGGCGACCTGCGAGGTTAGTGAGGAACTGTTGTTTCAAGAACATCGGTTCCTATTGGTTTTCTATCTCTTATTCTTCTTCTGTTTTCCCTCTGCGTTCCTTCTGCATCAAAGGTATCAGAGACAGGCGATCCTGTGACATCTATGGCGGAAACCAGGAACAGTCAACTAATACGGGAGGCAATGAAAGAACTTGAAGCTTCGATCAATCCTCAGATCCAAGCCTTGTTTGCGGAACAGAATGCCAAGATAGACAAAAATATAGCAGAATTGTTCGAAGCTCTGCGTCTTCATACTTCGGCAATCTCAGCCCGACTTTCTCCTGAATCGGATAGAAGTTCTGGCGACTCTTCAAATCGCAGGGGTTCGTATTCTGGTCTGACGCGCTTAGCCAAGCTAGACTTTCCTCGATTCAACGGAGATAATATTAAGGAATGGCTTTGCAAGATCGAGCAATTTTTTGCAATCGATCATACGCCTGAAGACATGAAGGTAGGGCTTGCATCCATTCACTTTGATTCCCATGCTGCGACGTGGCACCAGGCGATTGCACAAGCTGAAAATCATCAAGAGGCACTCCGTAGTTGGAATTCGTATAAAGAACTCCTCAAAGAACGTTTCGGCGAAATACTCGATGATCCGATTGCGGAGCTCAAGGCACTTCAAGAAACTAACGGCATCATCGATTATCACAACAGATTCGAACTTGTTCGTACTCGACTTTCCTTACCCGAGGAATACCTAGTCAGTGCTTATTTGGCTGGTCTTCGCACAGATACGCAGATGCACGTGCGTATGTTTGAACCTCGTTCAATCAGGCAATGTCTCTTGCTAGCTCGCCTGTATGAGAAAGCTCATCCACAACCGCGTCGACCGAATTTTTGGAACTGGCAGACCGCGAAAGACTCCACTCCTGCCTCGTCTGGGAAGGGGTTGTTACCAGTCCCAAAACTGTAAGTAGTCAGCAAGAATCTAAGGAAACAAAGAAGGAGTCTCTTGCTCCTCGGAAGTTTTTAACTTCAGATCAAATGAATGAAAGGAGAGCTAAAGGATTATGCTATTACTGCGATGAGCAATACACTCCAGGGCATCACCTTAAGCATAAAAAAACTCAGTTATATATGCTGGAGTGCGATGATGATACAGTCATACAACCTGATATGGAGTTGAGGAAATCTGTGAAGACGTCATAAGTGGTGATGATCTACAAATTTCAGTCAATGCCTTGGCTGGTACTTCTGATTATAGAACGATGAGAGTCAGGGGAACTCACAAGAATCGACCTCTTTTTATTTTAGTCGATTCAGGCAGCACTCATAATTTTTGGACACAGCAATGGCCAAGAAATTGGGTTGTAAAATTCAACCAGCTGGTAACATCAAAGTGTCTGTTGCTGATGGAAGTACCCTACCGGTAGCTGGCAAAGTCGAGCAATTCTCTTGGAATTTCAAGGCACTGAATTCCAAGCAGATTTTATGATGATTCCTCTTGGCTGTTGTGATATGGTACTAGGAATCCAATGGTTAGAGACATTAGGTGCCATTAAGTGGGACTTTAAGAATCTGGTGATGAAGTTTAAGTGGGAGAAGAGGAAGATAATTCTCAACGGCATAAAAGTCGGTTCTGTTCGTGAGGTAAAGGCCAAGAAGCTGGACAGATATTCAGATACTGATATTCAGCTGTCCATGATTTGTGTTCAAACAGGTTGCCCTGCTATCGAAATTAAACTCTATTCATCAACACTTTATCCGAGGAGTCCAGCTATTGATGAATTGTTGTGTGAATTCAGAGATATATTTCAGGAACCAACTTCTCTCCCTCCATTTCGCCCACGTCACAATCATTCAATACCTCTCATTTCTGGTGCCAGTCCAGTCAACCTTCGACCTTACAGATATTCACTTCAACAGAAGAATGAGATTGATACTATTATCAAAGATATGTTGTCTCAAGGCACTATACAGCACAGTTCTAGTTCCTATGCTTCTCCAGTGGTTTTGGTGAAAAAGAAGGACGGCACATGGCGTCTGTGTGTTGACTACAGAAAACTCAACTCTATCACTGTCAAGGATAGATTCCCAATTCCTCTTATTAATGATCTTATGGATGAACTTGGGGGATCTTGCATCTATTCTAAGATAGATTTGCGTGCGGGTTATCACCAAGTCCGCATGGCGACTGACGATGTCCACAAAACAGCTTTCAAAACCCATTCTGGTCACTTTGAATATCTGGTTATGCCATTCGGACTCACTAACGCACCAGCAACATTCCAAGGATTAATGAATTCGGTGTTTAGTGAATTTCTTCGAAAATTCGTCCTAATTTTTTTGACGACATACTGATTTACAGTTCTTCCTTGGATTCCCACATCAAACATCTCAGATTGGTTTTTGATACGATGCGGCAACATCCACCTGTTTGCGAAAGAAAGTAAGTGTGCTTTTGCGGGTGGATAGTGTTGAATACCTGGGTCACATATTTCTAAGCAGGGAATTTCTACTGATCCGAAAAAGGGTACAGGCTGTGCGTGACTGGCCAGTTCCTAAAACCCTCAAACAATTGAGAGGATTTCTAGGTCTTGCAGGATATTACCGTCGGTTCGTCAAGAATTTCGGTACAATTGCTCGTCCTCTCACACTCTTGACAAAGAAAATGCTTTCTTATGGTCTGACGAAGCTACACAAGCTTTTCACCAGCTCAACCAAGCTCTGTGTGAAGCGCCTGTTCTTGCTCTACCGCATTCGACAAGTTGTTCGTGGTGAAACAGATGCTTGCGGTCATGAATTGGTGCTGTCCTAATGCAAGAGGGACACCCAATCGATTATATCAGTCGTCACCTCCAAGGATCTCAGCTCCTCTGTCGATTTATGAGAAGGAATTACTTGCTGTTATATTTGCGGTTCAAAAATGGCGGCATTACCTATTACAGAATCATTTTGTCATCCGCACAGATCAGAGGAGTTTGAAGTTTCTATTGGAGCAACGTTTAAACACACCTATCCAGCAACAATGGCTACCCAAGTTACTGGAATTCGACTATGAAATTCAGTACAGATCGGGGAAAGAGAATTTGGCTGCAGATGCGTTTCGCGTATGGAAGGTTCGGAGATACTACAATGTCTCGTCGGTATTACAAAGTGATTTGCTTCATCAGATTCAGGCAGCATACGAACCGGATGGGGATATCCAGAATATGATTAACGACATTCGACTAAACGCAAATAGTCACAAGCATTTTTCTTGGGCAAATGGGATATTACGACGGAAGAGCAAAATCGTAATACCCCAAAGTAACCAGATTCGTCACTCTATTTTACAGTGGTTGCATCAGTCTGTTATGGGAGGACATTCTGGAAGAGATGCTACACATCAACGAGTCAAAGCCTTGTTCTATTGGAAGGGCATGAGCAAGACATTCAAGCTTTCATCAGAGCTTGCAATGTCTGTCAACATGTAAGTATGATCCTGCGGCTTATCCTGGTCTTTTACAACCTCTTCCTGTCCCTGAGGAAGTTGGCAAGACCTCTCTATGGATTTCATTGATTCACTACCCTGTCTTTTGGGAAAAGTGTTATCTTTGTGGTAGTAGATCGGTTGAGTAAGCTGCACATTTCATTGCTTTACGTCATCCTATACTGCTGTTACAGTAGCACAACAAGCCTACTTGGATCCTTATATGCTTACAAATTACTTGGATAATTTCCAAGGTCCATTGTTAGTGATCGAGATGCATTTGTTTTTAAGCGAATTTTGGAAAGAGCTGTTTGCTTAACAGGGGGTAGATCTGAATTACTCTTCTGCTTACCACCCACAATCAGGATGGCCAGACTGAGGTGGTCAATCGGACCTTGGAAACATATTTACGGTGCATGTGTAGTGACCGTCCACACTTATGGAGCAAGTTTCTACCCTTGGCTGAGTTCTGGTATAACACTTCTTTCCACTCCGCCATTCATCATTGTTCCCCTTTTGAAGCGGTGTATGGGCAGTCCCCTCCTCACACCGGCCTTATTTACCGGGGGAGTCAAGGTAGATGTGGTGAATCGTTGCTTGCAAGACAGGGAAAATATGTTACAGCTTTGAAATTCCATCTCTTGCGTGCTCAACATCGTATGGAGCAGCAAAGCAATCAACATCGTTCAGAGAGAAGCTTTGAAATGTGATTCTGTTTGGTTAAATTGCAGCCTTATCGTCAACAATCACTTATACATCGCTCCAATCAGAAACTGTCGCCTAAATACTTTGGGCCTTATAAAGTCATTGATAAATGTGGAACTCGTGCCTACAAGTTGGACCTTCCTCCTTCTTCTTCAATCCATCCGGTGTTTCACGTTTCACAGCTTAAACACATGTAGGCTCTGCTCCAGTTTCCAGTGAACTACCTGTTGCAGTAACTGATGCTATTGTCCTGAACCTGAGGCTATTTTGGAAAGGAAGATGGTTAATAGGCAGGGAAAAGCAGCCACTAAAGTTTTGGTCAAGTGGACCACACCAACCACCGAAGAGCTACTTGGGAATTCTTTTATGATCTTCTCCGTCGCTATCCCAATTTCCAACCTTGAGGACAAGTTCTCTGGAAAAGGGAGATTTGTTACAGTATCATAGTTATGCAAATAAAGTTACATTTTCATTTGTATGTAACAGAATCTTTTTGTTTGTGCTTAGCTGGACAAACGGTGCCAGTTGGTTATTACATTCTGTTAGGCTTCTGTCAAGACAGAAGCTACATATACATGTATTCGTTATTCATTGGAATAATAAGAATCAATATACAATTCCTTCATTCTTCCTATCTCTGAATTAGCGTCTTCTCTGGTCTTGCGCGGTCGTAGTTCTCAACCCAGGCGACCTGCGAGGTTAGTGAGGAACTGTTGTTTCAAGAACATCGTTTCCTATTGGTTTTCTATCTCTTATTCTTCTTCTGTTTTCCCTCTGCGTTCCTTCTGCATCACAGAAGCAGGATTATTTATCAATAAATGTGAGCATTCTTCCCTTACGTCATGGAAGTCTTATGTCTTATAGCTAAGTCGTTGCGCTTACCTTGGGATCAAGGGTTTTGAATTGGCAGTGTTATGGTTTATTTGGTGCACGCAACAAGCACAAGCTATAGGTTTGGTTTTCTTCTAGAGATATTGACATGGCTCCGCCCCTGTCCTAGTTATTGCTGGTGTTACTATTTATGAAACATATCATGATGATGGGTGAGGTGGGGGGGGGGGGGGGGGGGGGGGGGGGGGGGGGGGGGGGGGGGGGGGGGGGGGGGGGGGGGGGGGGGGGGGGGGGGTGGGGGGGGGGGTGGGGGGGGGGGGCGGGGGGGTGGGGTGGGAGTGGCCAGGTTTTCACTTCTCAATTCCAAGAGCCTTATGGGCGTCGCACATAAGAAAGAAAAGAACAACAAATACTTGGACGAGATATAGTGTTGGGCTCTGTAGTCAAGAACATCTCCTTAATGACACAAAAAAGTAAAGCTGTGAGTGAGTTGAATAAACTAATTCTTTTGAGGTAGTGGAATCCGCTCTTAATGCTGTGGATGCTCTAAAGCGTCTAATGTAGTCCTAACTCCTAACAGATGACTGAAAATATCCAGACATTTACCTTTATAATTATGATGAAATTATAGCTCTGACCACGGGTGTAAGTGAACTAGTTGCCTTTCATAGAGTTCAGTATATGCTCAGTTAGTATCTACCCTAGTGATAATTCAGTTGGTCTAACCTACCAATTCAGTCTTTCTTTTAATAACAAATCAAGCATATGCTGTGGCCTCAAGCAGTATGCGAGATGGTTGGTGAGCTTGTTGAGTTATTGTGCTATATGGTAATATTAGCTGATGAAAACTGTCATGAAGGGCACTGCCTTAACCACTGAAGGGGTGTTAGACTTGGATTAACAGCTTGGCTATATTCTTTGCATGTGAAACTGATTTCATTCTAAGGGGGCGTTTGTTTTAAGTGGGGAAACATAATGGAATCTGGCTAGTGAATGAAGGGGAATAAAAAAAAAATCTTTTTGATTTTACTACTGGCTGTTTGTTTGTACTGGTGAAAAGAAAATGAATAACCGGTATCGGTCAATAGTCATATGTAACCGGTCAAAGTATACTGAGAAAGAGAATCTCATTTCCTAGTAAGGGGATGGGGAATCAAGATAGAGGGTTTTGAGGTAATCCCATTCTCTCTTCTTTTCCTGAAAATAAGAAAAACTGACCAAACAAACAGCAAAAAATGGAATCATTCCGATTCCCTTTCCTGTTTACCCCAAAACAAACGCCTCCTAAACGTAATGTGTGGTTCTTTTTTCTAGGTAGATGAATGAACTGCACTAAACTTGCATGCTTCCTTTCACATACACACACACTTTGGAATTGCTAGCTGCTAAGTAATGTATTATTGGACTCATATTTCCATCTTGCTATGGATGTTTATGAGGCCGTAATTTATGATTTGAGAGACATGTTAGAACGCTATGCCATACCTCATAATAGTCATTTGATCATCATTGTCTAATTCCTTGGAAGTATAACAACATTTCCCATTGCCCCCAACCTTCTCGATGCTACAACCATTATGTGGAGCAAACTCAATGCTATTATACTTTCTATTCGTTTTGTGATGTAGCATGGACACATTGAGGCAGCATATTCCGTGTTCGGGCCCTGACGGAATAGCAGAGCTTAGGAAAATTGCTGTAAGATTTGAGGAAAAGATATATTCTGCAGCCACGTCCCAGGTATTGTTTTGTTTTCTTTGTAGGTTGTCTTGCTGGTGCTTTGTGTATTCATCTTTCCATATTGTACTTGGCATTCTTGTTTGAGAAACCCGTTTCGTCCATTTATGCATGCTGTTCAATCTTTTTGCATCGAATGTGACTCGAATTACCTTCTCTCCACAATTTTTTCCTCTTTCCTGCTTGCCTATGTACTTTTATGAATAATTAAGGGGTTGATTGGGCTAATTTTCTACCGAATTGTAGTAATAAAATTATCTGGAGTAGTTGTGGATAGATTCCAAGTATGTGTAATAATGATCCCAACAAATATTTGCTAAAAATGACCTCATTTGATTGGTGTGGGTCTGCTACCTGGATTGGCCCTGAAGTCCCATTTTTACCTATTGGGAATCATTATTTTTGGCCATTTAGTTTGATTCTTTCATGACTATCAATGACATTCATTTTGGAGATTGTTTATTTCCTTCTCAAGCAACCTACTTCCACTATGACTTTCCATTTTTGGCTCTGGTTTTCATTTCAATTAATTTATAGATCTGAGATTTTAGTAGATTCTTTAACAGATCAAGAATATGTTTATAAACTTTAATTTACAGGTTTAACTAATCTTATATGCCAAATATTCTGGTGAAAAAGTGCCCCAAAGTAAAAGTGGACAATTCTAATGGAACGGGGGAGTATATTTTTGTTTTATCTCAATGCATGAACCTGATTCTTTTTTGTTTAGTAAATGACACCCATAAGATTCTGGCGTGTGAAATGCCACTTTATTAGCGTTTAAGTAATCTCTATCGTGGAATAGTTGGCGTACTTTCCCGATTAAGAGGGTTTTTTCACTGCTTATTATTCCATTAGTTTACAGAAGTGACACATTAGAGTTTCGGTTGAGTGTGGACTAATACATGACGTAATAGTATTACAATTGAATATTTTTGTCCCAGCTGCAAGGAAACTGATGACAGATTAGATTTCAGCATTGAGTTGATATTTAGATAACAATATATGTTCCATCCAGCTTGGTGAAAACAAATAGACTTTGTCGTCATGGCTGTGATTCCTTTTACTTTCCTCCATAGGACTTTTAAACTCAATAAAAATGATGATTTTTTAGTTTTTCTCTAAAAGTCATATGTGTGCTTATGTATATATACATATTGAGACCGTAGATCACAGCTGATGCCTCCGGACATGAAAAATATCAGCCATAGATTTTAAGCTTATACGATTCAACTTTCTATTAAATGCACAATTAAGTCAAGCTTTTAAGCGTTTCCTCAATAATTGATACAATCCCGTCTCTATCCAACTTTTCCGGAGACTTACGCTACCCAAATGCCATTTTTTTATATTGATTCAGGTTTTTGTAATTTCCTTATATTACTTATTACACTCAAAAACTCGTTTGCAAGTCATAGTCAACAAGTTACCTGCAAAATCGTAGTTGATGGTCACAGTCAGCAGTCACCTTCAACACCTCTCACAAATAGGGCCTACATATTTGCTCCAAGTATGATTTGGTTATATGTATTTAAATTATGAATACTATATGTTTGAGTCACTGGCAAAGGGAAAAAACAAGGCCTACATCTACAGGCTCTCTAGTGATCACAACTGTTGGCTCTATGCAAGAAAAATAATGAGACTACATTTAACAAAGTAACACCTGAACATTTAGCTAGTGCATTAACATCAATCGTAGATAGAGTTCAAGCTTAAGGTTAGCTATTCAAAATTGTTTTATAAAGGCTGGTTGGAATTTTAGCACAATCCAAACTGATCCCTACTATACTGCAGAGTACCATGGTTTCCCCTTGGGGGGCCATTTTGGTTATCTCAAAACGTAATGATTGTCTGGAGTAATTTTTTGTCATGGAATGAGGAAGCATATCAAGGAATATGTAGCTTCTTGCAACACTTGCTTAAGGGTTAAGTACATCACACTGTCTCCACGGGATTACTCCAGCCTTTACCAATTCTTCAGCGAGTTTGGGAAGAGATCCACATGGATTTCATTTCTCGACTGTTGAAAATCCCAGGGATAGAAACTGTTACGGTGGTGGTTGATATAGGCTGACTATGAATGTGCTTTTCATTCCCCTTAAGCATCCTTTGTCAGGCCGTGAGGGCTAGCGAAGCAAGAAGAAGAAAGACGAGAGATTGTATTGAATCTGATGAATGTTACAGAGTGAGTGAAAACCGGGGGTTAGACTACTATGTATATGATAGTAGACTAACTAATACCAGGGGTACATCGGTAATACACCTAGATACAATATACTACATAACAGAGAATTATACAGTATATATATCTAATAATACCCCCCCTCAAGACTTATGTAACAGAAGATTAAGTCTTGACGCTAAGGATGTGATTCCATGCCGATTTGAGGAAGAGTCTGTCTGTAGACTTTGCCAGTCAGGGGTTTGGTTAGTATGTCTGCCAGCTGCCGGGAGCTCGGGATGTACTGAACATGAATCAATCCAGCTTGCAGCTGCTCTCTCACGAAGTGACAATCGAGCTCGATGTGTTTTGTCCTTTCGTGAGAGACAGGGTGCGAGCGATGTGCACTGCTGAAATGTTTCGCATCTGACTGGTACAGGTTCTATGTTGGGAACATCCAGTTCATGGAGCAGGCGGGTGAGCCAGCTGAGTTCGCTTGTGACCTGCCGCATCGCCCGATATTCCGCTTCTGCAGAGAACAATGCAACAGATGCCTGCTTCTTGGACTTCCAACTGAGGAGAGCCACCCAACAATATGTAGAAACCAGAGATAGATTTCCTGGAAATGGGACAAGAAGCCAGTCAGAATCGCAGAATGCAGTCAGATTATATGTTTGTTCTTTATTAAAGGAAATGCCGAAACCTAGTGTTCCTTTTATGTATGATAGGACATGATATGCAGCATCTAAATGTGCAGTAGTGGGCTGTTGTAAAAACTGACTCAAATACTGGACACTGAAAGCAAGATCAGGACGAGTATTAACAAGAAAATTTAACTTCCCTATCAATCGTCGGTAGGCTGTTGGATCTGTGAGTATCTGTCCTGTGTCTTTGTACAGCTTCTGATTGATCTGCAAAGGAGAAACTGATGGACGGCATTCTAGCATATTATGGTCAGTCAAAATTTCAGTAGCATACTTCTTTGTGACATGATGAGATTATGACTGGTTTCACTAAATTCCATCCCAAGAAATATGTTAATCTGCCAAGGTCTTTGATTTTAACTGATCATGAAGCTGTTTTTTCAGATTTTGTATTTCGTTTTGTTGTTTCCAGTCACAAGTATCGTCCACATATATGCCAAGAAATGTGACAGATCCATTGTTTTCTTATAGAAAAGAGAGGGGTCATTCTTTGACTGTTTGTAACCAGATGTGTAAGGAAAGTGCCAAGTTTGTCATGCCATTGCCTTGATGCTTGTTTTAGGCCATATAAAGATTTTTGTAGTTTACAAACTTTGTTTGGACCTAAGACATTTAGGCCTGGCGGTATGGTCATGTAGACATCTTCCTTCAAGTCCCCATGCAAAAAAGCATTATTAACATCTAGTTGATCTAGAACCCAGCCCCTCTTAACAGCAAGGATAATTAAAGCTCTAACAGTTGTGAGTCTAATAACAGAGAGAAGGTTTCTTCATAGTCAAGACCATATCTTTGAGTAAATCCTCTCACAACTAACCGGGCTTTGAATCGCTCTAAACTGCCATCTGCTTTGTATTTGGTTTTGTACACCCATTTACAGCTAATGGGCTTCTTGCCTATTGGAGGTCAACAATGGACCAAGTGTTGTTTTCTTTAAGGGCTTTGAATTCTGTTTGCATAGCTTCAACCCACCTTGGGTCTTTGCTTGCTTCAGTGTAGGAGGTGGGTTCTTGGGAAGAGAAACTTGATTTAGGAAGTGGTTTTAGTGGCAGATAATGAGAAGGAGGTGATGCTTTGTTTGGGTATAACAGAAGTAAGGGTATCAAGAGGAAGAAGGTTGGAAGGATTTTGTTTTTGTTGTAGTCTGTTGGTAATAATTTCTGAGAACGGATCTGTGTGACAAGTTGTGTGACAGA
Source organism: Limonium bicolor (assembly GCA_023374045.1). NCBI lineage: Eukaryota > Viridiplantae > Streptophyta > Magnoliopsida > Caryophyllales > Plumbaginaceae > Limonium > Limonium bicolor. The sequence continues at coordinate 455,491,156 of CM041777.1, forward strand.
TGTAGTCATTGAGTTTCAAGGGTGGTTTATGAACTCTTGATGATCTTCTAAGATTGGTTTGTGTGTGGTCAGGTTCAATGTCTTCTGTGGTGTTTAGCAAAGGGTCAGTAGCAGAGATGGAAGATTCTGGGAGGAGGAATGAAGAGGGGGTACAGCAGGTTGATTGTTGCTGTCTGAGAACTGAGATGGACTTACTGTATGATCATGTGGGGAGTGTATAGGAGAAGGATCAAGAGTATCAATAGAAGTAGGTATGTGAGTGTGTCTTGGAGTTGTGGAGGGTGTTTTGTCCAGGTTCTTTTTCTTGACGGTGGAAAGATCTGGTGGTGTTTGTGTCATCATAGAAGGGGAAAGGATTTGGGTTGTTGGTGTCATGGTCAGCTGTTTGGTATGCCCAGAGTTGCTCTCCAACTCTTGTCAAGGATAGGTATATGGTTTCAAAAAATGTGACATCCCTACTGATCTGGGTTTGATTAGTGTCTATAAGATGAACTATGTATCCCTTGGTATTTTTGGCATTGCCTAAGTAAATGGCAGCAGAAGATCTAGGATCTAGTTTGTTCTGTTTGTTGGGCCTAGGGTTGTGACATAGCAGAGACAACCAAAGTTTCTTATTTGGTTGTAATCAGGAGGGACCCCCTAAACCCTTTCAAATGGCGTAACATGCTGTATTGCTTTAGATGGTGTCTATTGATTATAAAGGCTGCATGTTCTAAAGCAAAACCCCAGAATTCAGATTCTAATCCTGACTGAAAGAGGAAGGATCTAGTGACTTGCATCAAGTGCCCTTGTTTTCTTTCGACTACACCAATTTTGTTGAGGTGTATGGGGGCAACTTGTTTGATGCACAATGCCTTTTTCCTTAAAGAAATCTACCCTTCTTGAGAGCTTCCTAACTCTTTGGCATTATCACTCCTAATTGTTTTGATGTGTTTGTTAAATTGTTTTTCAACCAGTTGGACAAAAGCTTTGATGTTTTTCATACCCTCTGATTTAGACTTGAGCAATTTAACCCAAGTTGATCGTGAAAAATCATCAACAAAAGTAATGAAAATCTTTGACCTTCAAGGTTTCAGTTCGCATGGCCCACAAATATCAACATGAATCATTTCAAAACATTCAGAAGTTTTTATTGCACTGGAAGAGAATGGTAACCTCTTCCCTTTTGCTTGGTAACATACAGTGCATGGTATGATATCAACTGTAGGGAATTTCTTTCCTAAATTCATCCTAGACATTTTCTGAGGTGATATTGACCTAGCTTATTGTGCCAGATAACAAAATCTTTATGTTGTCTAGATTGATCATCTGAACTTCTAACAGCAGAAATATCAGAAACTTTATCAACCAAATTGCAAACAGACATGGTGGTATTTTTCTCCTTAACACGAACTAACTAATTTCTTGTAAAGCACTAGTCTTAAGCAGATACAAGCCATCTCTTTCAAAACCAATTGGTGCCTCAAGTTGGGTTGCACTATCCTGCAATGTACAACAATCATGGGAGAAGGTGACAGTCATTCTTAAATTTCTGGTCAGGCTTGCTAACAGAGATGAGGTTAAAGTAAAGGAAGGCACAAACAGAACGTCATCAAGTTGCAGATTATCACATATTCTAACTCCTCCAGTATTTATCACTTTTCTACTTTCTCCATCAGGGAGGTTATAGTTCTAATCTCAGCTAGTCTAGCAAGATTATCAAACAATGAACGATTCCAGTCACATGTTCCGTGGCTCCAGAATCAAGGATCCAAAACAAGTTTAAATTATCAGACAACAATCCATTCGCGATATGTAGCTGATAGTGATGAGAGTTAAGGATATTACCAGAAAAACTCCCAAGAGTTTTGGTCGAAACAGTCCTTGGATTTGAGCTTCTTTGATCTAGGTACCTTGTGAGTTGCTCTAATTGGTCTGCAGAGAGGCCTTGAACTGGTGAACTGGAGTCTCGCGCATCGCCCCTCTTCCTTCGTCTTGCTCAAGAATCGCTCCCGCAATATGTTGAGTGCGTTGCTGCTGCGTATCAGTTTGATTCTTGCCGTCGGGGAAGCCAATTAACCACCAGCACTCTCCTCGAGTATGCCCTAGTTTAGCGCAATTAGTACACTTCAGTTGGTTCCTTCTTGCTGTGTTGGTATTCGGTTGTTTTTTCTTGCTGGCGCTTCGTGTATTAGGTCTTTTGTTCCCCGTGGAGAGTTTACTAGCCAGGCAATTGAATCTTCACCTCCTCAGTGCGAGATCTGAAAGTTGTCGTTGCTTCTGATCTTGGGCGACCAAAGAATATGCAAGCCTCGAGGTCGGGAAGAGGTCTCATGAGAAGAATCGAACTCTTCGCATGCCGAAAGTCGTCATTTAACCCATCCAAGAATTTCATGAGTTGATCTTGGTCGTTGTCGTTATCTTGGACTCTTGCTTTCGCCGCGCCACAAGTGCACCCACACATACGCATTTAGGGTTTCTTCTTGCAGATTGGAGTCGATCCCACAGCTTCTTGAGTCTTAGCAAAGTATAAACTCACACTGTCCTCGTGTTGTTGCAACCGACTATTTCTCTCTGAATAGCATAAATCTCAGGCCCATTCGTCAAATCGTACCTTTTGCAGAGGCTAATCCACATCTGATGCGCCGGGTTGATAAACGATGGTCTCCCCAATCTCTTTGTCGACTGATTTAGAATCCAGCTCATACCAGTATGATTGCATCGCTCCCACATTGGATAGCGCTCAGACGATATCTCAGGTGCTTCGATTTGCCCATTAACCATTCCATACTTATTCTTCGATTTGAGGACAATTGTAGCCGCTCTTTTCCACGAATCGAAGTTCTGACCATCCTTATACTTTGCGGCAAGGGCGGCGACGAGTTATCGGAAAGGATGAAGGTAGATGGGGGTCGTTGTAGTCGTGTTTTGTTTCGATGAGGTCTTCTTGCGAAATTGTTTCATCGTTGTTCATGAGATCTTGCCTCTTTCTCGTTGTTCTCTTGCGACAAAACCTCGCCTGTAACTTCGTTTCGCCATAGATGTGGAAAATGTTGGTTAGTGGCGACGAAGCTCTGATACCATGTCAGGCTCGTGAGGCTAGCGAAGCAAGAAACGAGACGAGGAGATGGTATGAAGCTGATGAATGTTACAGAGTGAGTGACAACCGGGGGTTAGACTACTATGTATCTGATAGTAGACTAACTAATACCAGGGTAATCGGTAATACACCTAGATTACACTATACTAACTGAAATAACAGAGAATTATACAATGTATTATATATCTAATATCCTTATACACAGCCAAGGATGTGGCACTTCTGTTCGTGCAGGAAGTGGTCAAGCTGCATGGGTTTCCCCGTTCTATTGTTTCACATAGGGGCCCTATCTTTATCAGTTATTTCTGGAAAGAACTACTCTCTCCATCTTGAATTGACCATCTTGTTTATTGTGTGGACATGTAGTTTGACTTCAATATTTGACATATAAGATAAATTAGTTTTGAAATTTTAAGTTTTGCAAATGATTCCTTACATGATAAACTATATATTATAAAATTTGGTTTTATGATATAATTTTATCTTATATATTTAATATTTAAGTGGAAAAACGTGCCATAAAGCAAACAAGACAATCAATTCAGGGAGGAGGGAGTATTTAAGATGGCAGGTACTAGCTTGTGCTTTAGGTCCTCTTACCATTCTCAAATGGATGGACAATCAGGTCGTTAGCCGATGATGGAAGGACTACCTGCGTTGTATCACCTTCTAGCAACCTAAGCATTGGCTCAACTGGGCTGAATTCTGGTGTAGTACTTCCTTCCTTCCACCAAAGTCCTGGCTCCACACCTTTTAAGGCATTATTTGGTAGAGAACCACCAGTTTTGCTTTGCTCAGCCTCTTGGGGTCAATGGTTGAAGAGGTAGATATGCAACTGTCTAAAAGGGATGGTTTCCTTGATGAACTGAAACACAACCTGTAGCTGGCCTAAGAGAGGATGAAGCTACAAGCTGATAAGCACCGAAGACCAATGTAACACCCCATACGGGTAACTGTCTAACAACAACTTCTAACCCATCCAGACTCAAAAACTTTCACTTTAAGTCTTTTATCCTCATTTGGGCCTAAAAGCGAAATGTCTTGTTATTGTAGGCCATTATGTGATATCTCATTCCACATCGGGATACGAGTAATGATGTGAATGGTTAATAAGGATATATATGGTTGACTACAACAATAGATCATCCTACTTTAGGCCCAGGTGAGGATTAAGGGCCTAAAGTGACTAGTTTTTAACTGTGATATCTTGAGAGCTAGGTTGTTGGACAACTGCTCGTACGGAATGTCATAAACGGTATCAGAGCGGACTTGAGACTATGTCCGGATAGACCACCTAACATCTACCGAGGAGGTCCACGAGACTTGGATGTTAGGCTTGTGACGAAGACATCACATTGAGTGGGGGAGTATGAGATATCCATCCCATCCCACATTGGGATATGAGTAGCAAAATTATTGGTTTATAATGATACATATGGGTTGACTACAACAACAAGTCCTTCCATTTTTAGCCAAATGAGAACAAAGGGTTAAGGTGGCTAGTTTTCAAACCTTAATGGTTTAAGATTTAGGTTGTTGGATGATTGTTCATTTGGGATGTTCAACCAGTCACCTTTCAGGTGGGAGAACGGTTTACCTTCAGGTCCACCCCTATGAATTTTACTCACTAACTTACAAGAGGAACGCTAAGTTGAGTCCTTGGTTTATGGACCATTGGAGATTCTGGAACGCATTGGCGAAGTAGCGTACAAGTTACACTATACAGTACATATGTCTTAGCTGCGAAAGGCTACTAGCCAAGTCTTTCCTCATTTGCCTTCTAGTTTAGCTGCTGATTTGGAGCTTGTAGTTTACCCGGCTGCAGCTGTGAATTATAGACAGTCCCAGGGCCACGAACCTTAAGTCCTTATACGTTGGCCTGGCTGCCCAGATTTTGAATCTTCGTGGGAGCTAATTTCAGTCATCGGAGAGCAATTTCCCCCACTTTCCACCTTGAGGACAAGGTGGATTTTCAGGGGGAGGGGGGCATTGATAGGAGGTTTAGTGGTCAAGTATACTATAGGCGCTAGTTATTACAGAAATGTTGTTAGTATTATTGGGTGGTTGCTAGTTTACGTTAGTAGTTGTTGACTAAGCTGCTGTGGGGGATAAAAGTATTTTAGGAGGGGGTCTTGTGTATAGTGGGGATTATAAGGGTAATTATGTAGATTATGAGGATCGGGAGGAGAATTACCTGACGCTTATAGACAGTCCCAGGGCCACGAACCTGATGTCCTTATACGTTGGCCTGGCTGCCAAGATTTTGAATCTTCGTGGGAGCTAATTTCAGTCATCGGAGAGCAATTTCCCTTTTCCACCTTGAGGACAAGGTGGATTTTCAGGGGAGGGGGCATTGATAGGAGGTTTAGTGGTCAAGTATACTATAGGCGCTAGTTATTACAGAAATGTTGTTAGTATTATTGGGTGGTTGCTAGTTTACGTTAGTAGTTGTTGACTAAGCTGCTGTGGGGGATAAAAGTATTTTAGGAGGGGGTCTTGTGTATAGTGGGGATTATAAGGGTAATTATGTAGATTAGGAGGATCGGGAGGAGAGTTACCTGACGCTTATCAGTCTCCAGTCTCCACTTCCAAAATTTATCACGCGTGGCCCTCTTGGCCGCCTCACTCTTAGTTGGTGTGTCCACCAGCACTTTCTCTGGCCTTGAAGCTTTCTAGTTGAAGTTTCAAGTTCTTGATGATCTGTTGAAGAGTACTACTGTTGCCTTTGAAGAATTCTATTCCAATCTGATCATCCACTCTACTCCTGGTCAGCTTGTGGGGAGTGTTGGATTTTCTAGTTTACTTGTTTAGAAATATGTTTAGTAATTTATAGGTCCATTAGTTAAGACCTACTTCTGTTAGTAGGCCCATATTAATTAAGGGTTTCTTCTCTAGAATTAGTTTTCTTTTTTAATAATAGTTGCTAGGTTATGTACTAATGCAACTTATTCCACTCTCTATCAATACAGTCCGCCTCTGGAAAACTACTCTGTCCTGGACGCTATTTTTATGCTGCTTATATCTTTCGTTGTATGCTCCTAACTGGGTTTCATTTTCTGACTTTGGCTCATGGCTCTTTTGCTCCCACCTCTCGTAACATATGCTGTTCTACTTTAGGCACTTAATATTATTTTTTGCATACCTTGACCACGTTTTTTTTGTGTAGTGTCTGACCATTCACAATCCCAGCCTTGCACCCTGTGAAAAGCATCAGTTCCTGTTATTTATTTATTTTCTATCGTTTACTTTTGTTCTCGTGGCCACCACCCTTTTAACTAACAAGTCATTCGGTCACTAGTTTTTGGTACTGATTTTTGCTCTCCTTGCACTTGTATACAACCATATACTATGACTTGTTAATATGGGTCTGTGAGTTGGAAGGTTGAGCTGTCCATCTTAACACCAAACTCTTATCTTGGATTGGTTCAGGACTAAATGGGTAGAGAACCGTGACTCGTTTAGATAGATGTTTCAAATAATCTTGACTCGTATCCGTTATTATGTTGGGTGTGGGTCAGGCTCATAGGTTTGATTGAAATTATTAACCGTAATCATGCTTTCATAGTGTACTTGCTTTCATAGCGTATTTTACTTATGTAGTGGTCTTGTTCTGATTAGACACCTCACTTCTACCCTAACTTTACCAAATTGCTGAAAACCATGACTTTTTCCAGATAATAATGAGCTGCTTTCAGTCATATTCATGTGTCAGGTTGAAATTATTTGGTTGATGCCTTGATTTTGAAGTGAATGACATTGTTTGCTGAACCTGATGATCTTAGATACATGTTCTTGTGCTACCTGAATGTATCTAACTGAACCAGTATGAAATTTCCAAAAAGGAACAATTTTATTTAATTATTTTTGTATTAAGTATAAGAAATAGCTGTTGAACAGTCGCCATTAATGCATTCTGCTGCCTAATCTGTTTGTATTCTGTCTATTTGTATTTCCTTGTAATTAGTCACTTATTAGGCAGATTATTTAATTATGATGTTTCCTAGGTAGTGGGGTATTCCAACAGTCAGGAAACCCAACCATTTCTTTCTTTCTTTATCTCCCTCTAGATTATTTTAACCCCTTGTATAAATATGTATCTATTCTCTCAATAGTAGACACACAATTCCTCTCATTTCTCTTCATGGTATTAGAGCTAATACTCTACACAAAAACCTCTTTTTAGTTCACCCGTCAGCCTTCATTGCTGTCCAGTTCAACAGTAGGGATGGCAATGGTCCGCGGGTACCCATTTCACCCTGTCACCCGACCCGTTAAACCGGGTGAAAAACGGGTGACGGGTGGAACGGGTGCGGGTCGGGTGACGGGTGAACATTTTTCACCCATCACCCAACCCGCTCACCCGCATAGATATATATATATATTATATGTTAAATTGTTACTTATTATTCATTCTCCTTCACTCACGATTTTTGTAACCCTAACTAGTGAACAAGGAACATTCATGCTCTGGGGGACTACGCCATTCTCCATTCTCCATTCTCACCACTCTCGGGATTTTTACAGCCCTAACATACTTGCTCAGCTCTACGCAGTTTTCATTCTCTTCACTGAAGGTAATTGCAACCCTAATTGGAAAACATGGAACCAGATGCTCTATGCTCTATTTTCTTTCTTCACTCTCGGTAATTTTGAAACCCTAACTGAAAAACAAATAACTTACATGCTCTGCGAAGTTTTTCATTCTCTCTCACTGAAAGTAATTCACAATCCTAACAAGCGAACATTGAGCATACATGCTCTGCGCCTCTATTTTCTCTCGTCACTCATGGTAAATTTGCAACCATAATTGGCGAAAAATGGAATGTACATGCTCTGTGCAATATTTCATTATTTCTCTGAAGTAAATTTCACAACCCTAACCGGCGAACATAGAACATACATGCTCCGCGTCTCTATTTCTCTCCACTCACAATAATTTGCAAACCTAACTGGCGAACAAGGAAAAAAAATAAATGGGTAAACGGGTTCACCGCTTCACCCGCGGGTGACGGGTGAAACGGGTGATGGGTGATACATAACGGGTGACGGGTCGGGTACGGGTGGAGCGGGTGAAGTCAGGTGACGGGTGCGGGTGATGGTCCACCCGACCCAAACCCGACCCATTGCCATCCCTATTCAGCAGCCTTCATTGCTGCTTCTCTCTCATCTCTTCCAAATCAGTATTATCCTATCTTTAACAGCCTTCATCACTGTTTCCTTCAACCTTTCAGCCTTCATTGCTGATTAACAGCCTTCATCGCTGTTTCCTTCAACCTTTCAGCCTTCATTGCTGATTGACAGCCTTCATCGCTGTTTCTTCACCATTAACAACCTTTATCGGTGTTTGTTTGTCAAGGACATGAAACAGCAGTCCACTTGTCCTCAAGCTAACCTAGCAGCTGAATCTTCAAAAGAAACTGCGGAAACAACAGTTGAGTGTGCTGCGGATCTTGAGAAATTCAAGGCCTTTATGAAGACCTTGAGAAACAGCCGCACGGTAACTCATCTAGCAACTATTCTCTCTCTTTCTCTGGTAATCACTCGGTCTCCTTGTGCTGTAATGCTTCAGATAAAACCCAATCTAGTAATTGGATACTAGATTCAGGAGCCACCGATCATATGACTTTTTCCAAAAACCATTTTCATAGCTATGAATCCACCACCAAACAAACAGCCAATGGTTCCCATGCACCTGCTGCCGGACAAGGGAGTGTTTACCTTTCAAAGAACTTGGAACTAAAATCTATTTTACATGCTCCTTACCTTATCTGTTAACCTATTGTCCATTTCAAAGCTAACCAAGGATCTTAATTGTTATACTATTTTCTCTCCTTCTGAGTGCATTCTGCAGGACCTACACTCGGGGAGGAAGATTGGTCATGCTAAGGAAAGGAACGGGTTGGTTGTATTTCTGGAGGTGTTAGGGGAAAACCAAACTCAAGCCTTATCCACCACTACCACAAACAAAGCCCTCTGGTTGTTACATCAAAGATTAGGCCACCCACCATTTGGCCTTCTTAAGCATATGTATCCTGAGTTGTTCCAAGGAAAAAATGTTGCTGATTTATCTGTGAAGTGTGTATGAAAGCTAAACACACTAGGGTTTCCTTTCCTTTGAGTAATACAAGAAGTGCATCCCCTTTTCAACTCATTCATAGTGATGTTTGGGGTCCTGCTCCTTAGAAAACATTTCTGGTGCAAAATGGTACATTTCCTTCATTGATGATTGCACTAGAACCACATGGGTCTATCTCCTAAAACACAAATCTGAAGTGAGCAATATCATTCCCACCTTTTGCTCCATGATTCACAATCAATTCAATACAAAAATTCAAAAGTTTCGAACTGATAACGCCAAGGACTATTTCAACCACTCATTGACACTTTTTTTTTCAAACTCATGGGATTATTCACGAGTCATCCTGTGTCTACACCCCACAACAAAATGGAGTTGCTGAAAGAAAAAACCGTCACATCCTTGAAGTTGCCCGTGCTCTCTTATTCCAAGCCAATGCTCCCAAACACTATTGGGGGGAAGCTGTTCTTACAGCCACTCTTCTAATTAATAGATTACCTTCTCGTGTCATCCACTACAAAAGTCCCTTGACTTTCCTCAAAGAATTTCATCCTTATTTTCATCCATCTCTAGGACTTGAACCCAAAGTGTTTGGTTGCACTGCCTTTGTTCATATTCACAACACTCAAAGGGGGAAACTTGACCCTAGAGCTCTCAAATGCATCTTCCTTGGATATTCAACAACTCAAAAGGGATACAAATGCTACCATCCCACCACCAAAAGAACCTATGTCACCACTGATGTCACTTTCGATGAGCCTGAACCCTTTTTTTGCAATCCTACTACTACAGGAGATGAGTAATCCTCTTCCACCTTTGAGTCACTTCGGCCTTTAAGATTGCCACCGCAAGAATATCCTCCAACACCAGACTCGACCAACAATCCTAACACCACCATTGAGCAAACAGAAACCGCTACCATACCATTGCACAACGCAGTTGAACAAACAAAAAAATCCACCCCACCATTCCCATTTTTTCCTCTAACTTACAGTAGAAGGGCACCCGTTCCTGACCAGACACATGGCCACGATTCCAACCTACAGGAAGGTCCCGAGGATGCAACACCAAACATGGCAGAGGATGTAGCAACAGATCTTTCATCTTGTTCGCCCTCCTTACCTCCACCTGATTCACATCTTCACCTTCCTATTGCCCTTAGGAAAGGTACCCGAGAGTGTACCAATAAGCCCTTATACCCATTAGCCAAATTCACCTCCACTCACAAACTTCCCCTGCACACAAGCTTTTCCTCTACAAAATCCAAGAGATTCCTGTACCCAAAACCGTAACTGAAGCATTTCAACATAAGGAGTGGAGGGAAGCCATGAAAGAAGAGAGAGATGTGCTCTAGGGAGGAACCACACTTGGGAAATTATGGACAGACCTGGTGGAAAGAATGTAGTAGACTGCAAATGGGTCTTTACTTCAAAATATAAATCTGATGGCAGCCTAGAAAGGTATAAGGCTCGTCTTGTGGCTAAAGGTTTTACACAAGCCTATGGGATTGACTATGTGGAGATTTTTGCTCCGGTTGCCAAAATGAACACAGTTCGTATTCTATTGTCTCTTGCTGCTCATTTTGATTGGAGTCTATCACAGTTGATGTGGAGAAATGTCTTTCTCCATGGAGACCTTGAAGAAGAAATCTATATGAAGACTCCTCCAGGTTTTGCTCCACCTTCTACAAACAAAGTGTGCAAATTGAAGAAGGCTCTTTATGGCCTTAAACAATCTCCTCGGGCATGGTTTGGTAGATTTGCTAACGTGATGAAGAATGCAGGTTACAAGCAAAGTCAAGGTGACCATACCCTATTTATGAAGCATTCATCATTAGGAGGAGTAACTATACTTTTGGTATATGTGGATAATATCATTGTTATAAGCAATGATATGGATGAGAGAGTGCAATTGAGCAAAAGAAAGGAATCAGAGTTTGAAATTAAAAGCTTGGGCAAGCTGAAAATTTCCTTGGAATTGAAGTGGCACGATCTTCCAAAGGCATATTTATCTCGCAGCAAAAATACATCTGACTTGTTGCTGGAAACAGGGAAGAGTTGGTTGTAAACCAGCTCGCACGCCCATTGATCCTAACCATAAGCTTGGAGCGGCCCTGATGATCCGGTTGTGGATAAAGAAACATATCAAAAATTGTGTGGAAAATTAATCTACCTGTCCCACATAAGGCCGGACATTGCTTATCCCGTCTCAGTAATCAGCCAGTTTATGCATGATCCTAGAGAATCTCATCTCGCAGCTGCTTACAGAATCCTTCACTATCTTAAGGGTAGTCCAGGAAAAGGAATTTTATTCAAAAGGGACAGTGAACTAACTTTAGAAGCATTCACAGATGCTGACTACGCAGGATCAGTGGTAGATAGAAGATCTACCTCAGGATACTGTGTATTTTTGGCAGGAAATCCAGTAATATGGCGAAGTAAAAAGCAGTGTTGTTTCTAGATCATCAGCTGAATCTGAGTTTCGCTCTCTTGCACAGGGTTTATGTGAACTACTATTGTGCCAAATTATTCTAAATGATCTAAAAATAAAGTGAAAGGGAGCTATGAAGCTGAAGTGCGACAACCAATCAGCCATCAAGATAGCTAGAAACCCTGTCCAGCATGAAAAGACCAAGCATATTGAGATAGATCGGCATTTCATTAGAGAAAAACTTGAACAAGGAATTGTTGATTTGAGTTATCTCTTCAGAGAAACAGATTGCAGATGTGCTAACAAAAGGTCTTCACAGCTCTCGATTTCAGTAATTGATTTCCAAGCTTGGAATGGATGACATACACCATTCAGCTTGAGGGGGAGTGTTGAACAGTCGCCATTAATATTGATGCATTCTACTGCCTAATCTGTTTGTATTCTGTCTATTTGTATTTCCTTGTAATTAGTCACTTATTGGGCAGATTATTTATTTAATTATGATGTTTCCTAAGTGGTGGGGTATTCCAACAGTCAGGAAACCCAACCATTTCTTTCCTTTATCTTCCCTCTAGATTATTCTAACCCTTTGTATAAATATGTATCTATTCTCTCAATAATAGACACACAATTCCTCTCATATTTCTTCAATAGCGGGGATGAGTAATTGTATAAAGTAGAGTGCGGCTTATTAAGATATAATGGAGCAAAAAGCTCCTTCAAGTTATGTTTGGAGAGAAGCTCCCCCAGACTAGATTATTGGAGACTGACGTTAGGAGAATAAGTTCCATCTACCCCATAATCTCCTTTTGTTAGCTGAAACATATAATTGATGTCAGTTGTCAGCTGAAATTAGAAAAATTAGAGAGAAAAAATAGTTAATATGACAATTAAGGTATGTGACATACAGAGAGAAACAACTAGCTGATCAAATAAACTCGTTTGATAATGTGACAAAAGAATGGGGCCATAGTAATTTAATAACCATATTTCTTCGTGTTGTGTACATTATTGTTTAAACCACACGAGGGACCCAGTGGCGTTGTCCTTGTTGGCCAATTCTTCTGAATTTTATTGTAAAAATAATGTGTTATTATGACTACTAGTGGTGAAGGATTTGATCTCTCGTGCAATTTCAGTCTGATTATCTAAGGAGAATATCTTTGATGAAGATGACCATGGAGTCAAAATCTCAAAACAACATGGCAAATGGTATGGCTTCCAACACTATGAGCATGAGAAATCCACAAGATCCAGGTAATTGCTTGCTTTTTTTTTTAGTGTCTTTTTACCATACATAGTATAAAATGCCACTCAGAGGGTGCTAGTCATGAGCATATGCGAGCAAGAACCTTGTCATAATTTTATTTAAAAGTTGAAAATATAGAATATGTTGTGTCCCTGATGTAGTAATTACTTCAAGCTCTTGCAATGTTGACATGCTGTTCAAAATTTCTCATTTGGTTTTTTCTTCCCCGCATCTCAATTTGCTGAGTACTGTTACGAGAAATGTCATATCTAATTTAATTCATTGGCGTTGAACATATTGTCATCTTTTAGCCTAGAACTTGATTACAATTTCTTGCTTTCTGTGAACATAATATTGCTCTTCCCATGTCTGATTGTATACAGCATCAGCTAATCAGCTTTATGAAAAGATTCAGTATACCCTTTGCGTTTCAGTTCTATGTTTCAGCTCTGGTCTATGTTCCCTGGTTGTCTTTCTGGGTGGAGCTAGGGATATTCATTTTGGCTTCGACATCTATGCGTGAGAGTATATGTTCAGAATTTACCACACTTAGATCACCCGTTACTTATGTGGCTTTTTTTTCATTCTTTCATTTTTTGACCATTAAGCATCAGATTCTTTGGCTACGTTCAGTTCTGATCTTATCATGGTTTTTCCTTTCCCTTTCGCAGCGTCTCAAAACTTGCAGGCATAAGTCCTCAGCCAGGGCCAACAACAGTCTATGATGGAGAACTTGGAGAAGTATTTGGAAATTAGTGAAGTTATAAATTATGTGGGGAATTTAATAAACTTTAGAGTTTAATATAATTTATTATATAACCAGGGGTGGACGTAGGTTAGTGTGTAGGTGTCTATTGAAACATATAAAAAATAAAATTTTTAAAGTTTTAAAGTAAATTACATAGAACCCCCTTGAGGATTTATCATATTATAGTTAACTCCCTTGAGTTTATCATAATTACTGGTAACCACCTTGAGGTTAAGGTATCTTTGACTACGAGTCCCCGAATTATAACTCTGTTATCAGGAAGTTAACTACGTGTTAACCTATCAGCTTAATCATATTAATACGATCATGCTGGACAAAAAACACTAGTTAATCTGCATTGTATTTTCCTAAAAATGTCAACCCTTCCTTGAAAATGCATCTAAAGTGGGATGAGAGAGAGCTAGACGATGTTGATTAAGCAGTTTCGTTGTCCGGCCAGACATTATTAATGTGATAAACAGATAAGTCAACACATAGTTAACTTTTTGATCACAACATTATAGTTCGGGGGCTCGTAGTCAAAAATACCTTAATCTTGAGGTGGTTACCAATAATTATGATAAACACGAGGGGGTTAACTGTAATATTCCAAATCCTCAAGGGGTTCTAAGTAATTTACTCAAAGTTTACTTATTTATTATAACTACTTGTAATTAATTTATTAATTTGACACTTAAGTATTGGATATATTGTAATGGGTTTATGATTTTTGGGCTTTTAAAACTTGTATATCACTGCAGAGCTTTGTACTACATATATATATGTCAATAACTCCTACTTTGTTCACACCAAGCTGCAATAGTAGTATCACAACAATTATATTCAGAACATAAAGAGTCGTAGAAATCTAATCTGATGTATAAATATAGCTTCTTAGTATTTGATGTCATTTTTCATTTATTTATTAGTACATTGATGAATGTTTTATAACACTAAGTAATGATCTTATATTTTGACACGTATGTTATGAAGTCCTGGGTCTACCACTGTATATAACATTATATAACATTAGAAATATAATATTTATGTTAGAATGTGAAAAATAGCATAAGTAATAAATGAGTGCTTCACATGGAATGATAAGGAATATCATTCTTATAAGGGATTTTATAATTAATATAGATTTATATGAGTATATGGAGTGGTGTGAAATATATAATATGGTTGGATAAATATATAAGCCTAAGGTGTTGGATCATAAAGTGGAGGATTCAGTTGTAAGATAAGATATAAAGTATTGTATAAATGATGAATTATATAATTCAAGGGTAAAATATGAATTTTATAAACCTAAGTATTTGGATAAATTAACCAAGTCAATCCTTAAAGTGGGGAAGTACACAAATACCTCAAGCAATGTCAAAACCACCTATTCCATTAGAGCCGGCACGAGAGGCTATCCCGAGCTGACAATATGACCATGCAAGAGTACAAGCTCCCCATGCATATTTATTAAGCTTCATAGCACGCCTCATGGGAGCTAGTAACCAAAACAACTGTGGACTCAGATGACCATACCATTTTCCAGCTAATATGGTGGTACCAATCAAATGATACAACCAACCACACGCTTGCTTCATTGGATCTTCATGTCCATACCTACAGTGCTGCACCAAGCCCGCAATGGATACAACACTGCTATTCCATAGTGTCTGTGTCATAGTTTGAACATCTTCCCCAAAATCAGACACTCAACCATTACTTCCTTTAGCTCAGGGGTGGACGACTGTCCCTGCACTGCATGACCAACGATGGGGATTTGCAGTATCATCCACACATCGTGCAGGGTAATCGTGATCTCACCAAATGGCATATGGAATGAGTTTGTATCAGACTGCCACCTCTCCACAAAAGCACTAGGGAATATGGGTCTATACGTATTCGTGGGCATTGGTAAATATTATGTAAGCTTTTGACAAGAATATTGGCCAGCTAGTTACATCACTTACGGATTTGCATACGAGGAAACTATCACTATGGACCCGTTTTACATGACAAGACTCGACCCCGAAGGATTTAAACCAAAACACCTACAAACTACATCCTAACATAGGACCAACGAATAAGCTACCATCCGTAATGGCTGCAAACTCATCACACTTAATGAATACTCAACGTGACAGATTAACAGTCCCATAGAATAGTGTACATGTCCAGCATTAGGCCAAGGCCCGCACTCAAGAGCACATACCGGCATGTAACTCGGACAATAGTCACATAATCACAGAATAGTTAGGGAAAGTCTGAGAACATGCAGGACAACAGTCTCTGTCACACGTTCAGTACATGTTAAACAACTGACAACACATCTATAGCAATGCAAAACATCCTTCTCACATCGACCGTTCCGGTGCATCAGACTGCACCCAAAAAAATCCTCCGATCAACTACAAACTCATACTAATCATCATCTTATCCTGTCATTCGCGAATTCGTATGATGCAACCTTCCATAATCATGTATGGAAATAGGTCGCACAATACACCATCGTGCATAACAAAATGTAACATCATCATCAAAGTTCTCAACCGTGCGTGTGATGGGTGTGGTGTGCATGCGCTGACAACTCTGAGCTCGCCTTCGCTTGCAAAGACAGTTGCAGCAGCTCGAATATCATGAGCTGACTGACACTGTGCACGTGCGGTGATGGTAGCCACTGTAGGTGCATGACATGACATCCACCCTTCCTGGCAATGCGATGTCTGACGCCCGGTGCTAGCATTTCGACTTGCGAACCTGGTGATGGCTGCTTCCCTGGAAAGCCGGGGGCTGAGTAAAGAGTCTCCCCCGTAGCAAGATTGCCCGATGGAATGATGAGTGACGTGCTGCTTCCATGCGGGGGGCAAGATTACTCGGCCCTTCACCAGGAGCATGTGCTCGACGGTACGAGGCCGTCATAGGTTGCTCCATAACCCGGTCTTTCTTCTTTTTGGAGTATACATGTTTCACTACTTTTTTAAGTCTGTCCATTGCTGCATATGAATATCAAACAATTATAGTTCAGAAAATTACAATTCAACATATAAAAAAAATCTAAAAAAAGTTCGAGCCACAATAGGGCTCGAACCTGTACAAGTCGAGCAGCACAAGGCTCACATTAGGCAGGGTCAAGCCGCCCACGAGCTTGAAACTTAAAAAAAAAATAGGCTCGAGCCACTACAGGGTTCGAACCTGTACAAGTCGAGCAACACAGAGGCTCGCACTAGGCAGGGTAGATCCGCCCAGCAGCTCGGAAACATAAAAAAATATATGTTCGAGCCACACCAGGGCTTGAACCTGAGCAAGTCGAGCAGCACTGCAGCTCGGGTATGCTAAGGTAAAGCCGCCCAACAGCTCAGAAACATCAAAAATAAAAAAAATATGTTCGAGCCACACCAGGGCTTGAACCTGTAGAGGTCAAGCAGCACTACTGCTCGGGTATGCCAAGGTAGAGCCGCCCAGCAGCTCGGAATCGCCAACCTCGAGCCAGAACTGGGCTCAAGTTCAAACACATATTTTTTCAAATTTTCCAACTTTGTTCCAAAATTTACATGCTAGATCTAGCTCAATTGAAGTTTAATTTCAAAAAACTAACAACAGATTCATACTCAGGACACCCAAATCTATAAGTTGGAAAAAAATTTCAAAAAACTCACCGAAATTTTTTTCCAGCGGGGGTCCGGCGGTTGTCGGCAGCGGCAGGTGGCGGCTCCAGCGGCGGCTCCGGCAAGCAGAAGGGAGGTCTAATGAGAGAGAGAGAGACAGGAGAGAGAGTGAGTAAGAGAGAAGTAAGTTTTTTTTACGGGGATTAGACTATATATTAGTGCGAGCGTTTTTAACCGAAAAATGACGTTTTTAACCGCTTCCTACTTTACGTACCCCGGTTTTTTGTACCGAATGTAGAAAAATGTTTATAGTTTCATCAGATGTAATGTTAAACGTAATGTTTAATAACGTGAACATAAACTTTACGTTTAAAACTACTAATAACGGGGTTTTATGTCTTTTATTACTGGTTTTCACTATTTTAATGGTTTATGATGACGAAACGATTTTTGAGAAAAAATTTACAACACTATGTTATTTCATGTTTACAACGTTAATATGATTTAAAAAAATTTGTACTTCGGTGATTAGTAATTTGTACTGCAAATAGCAACCCAGTTATTGAATTAAATTGCAGAAAACTAAAAGTTAGAAGGATAAGTGGTTATTGAATAAAGTCAAAAAAATCTAAGGTCAAATTGATTTATTAAAATGAAGTCAGGAATACCGGAAAGTAAATCTAGTTTACTAAAGTTGTCCTATTTATTATTGTAAAATCAATACTAGTACTTAAATTATATAATGAGTATTATAACGATGTTAGAAACAAACGAATACACCAAATTAATCAGAAAACCAAGGATCACTATTACAACATTAAAAATCAAAATTAATGTATTTCTAAAACAATTTATTCTATTAAAACGAATCCCATTTATTAAAAACCATATAATATGCTCGAAATGCAGTTAAAAAATTTAGGGGTATTACATTAAGGTCTTGTTTGGCACTATTTGGGTACTATTCATAAATTGGTGCATATTTCTAATTTTTTATTTATTTGAATTAAGCTTCCTAATATGGTACATTAAAGTACATAAGTTGATTAGATGTATACAAGCCTAATTAACCATCCAATGTCAAATTCTAGACACTTTTATAAAAATGTGTCTTAAGGAGTTTTAAGACTCCATTTTGTGTTTTAAATCATTTTAGGGTTTGGTTTTCTTTGGCAATGGTTTATCTTCTTTACCTTAGATATAAGGTTTAGGAATCCACTTTGGAACCTAATTGAGGTTACAATCCTTTAGGTTTCTCATAGCACATTTTTGCCCTAAGTGATCTTAAAGCATATTTTGCTTGCTTGTTGTGATCTTAAATTGTTCCCAATAATGTAAAGGAACATTTTAGCCTAATTATACCATTATTAGATTTTTTATTAGTTAGGGGTATTTCATCTTAGGTTGAGATTGTTATTAGTAGTATTTGGGGTTTAACATTAATCTAGTCCAGTTCTCTGTTGACTGTCATGTTCCTTGCAATTCCCAACGGTCGGACGAGTCGTTCTTTTCCAAGGTCTCCAGTCTTCTATCCTCAAGGGTTGTGATTCTCTCTTGGAATGAGCTGTAACTCTTGTTTCTCTAGGTTATGGGAGTTCTCGAAAATTCACTAGTCATATTACAATCATGACACTCTATCTCCAGATATTATTGTCTCCCAAAAATGGTCTGTCTTTATGGCACTTGCTATAGCAAGTGAACCTTGCAGCATGAGCTATCAACATGGTGATTATTATAGCACTTGTTGTGGAAAGTGCACCATGCAGGCTGAGTCATCCACACGGTGTGTCAAATGTGGTATATTCTTTCATCCTTTTGCGCTAGGTAGTCTTGTCGATTGTTCCCTTGCACGTTTGGTTTCGGGCCGCCTATTTATGGCCTTAAATAAATACACCTCGTTAGGATGTTGCTCCATTTGTGGAGACTTTTATTTCTTTCCTTTGCCTCTGTTCTTATCCTCATTCACACGCATTTATCATGGTCATACAGCCTTGACTGTTCTTTTATTTCCTTCACTTCAAGTGCACTAGTTAGTGCTTTTCTCTTCGTTAACTAGACAAGGCTACATTGACTGCCTAGCAAGTCAACCCATTGTCCTGTGAGTTTATTCCTCTCTAAACAACGTTTTTAGTTACTTGCTACCGAATGTTGGTAGCATCCTTTAGATAGCATGCCGCTATCCGGACCTTTTGGTTCTAAATAGTTTACCGCATGTCCAAGTTCCTTTCTAGCTTGCCGATGTACCATTTCTCAGCAGCCAGGTCGTGTGTTTCCTGAGTAGAAATCTTTTCTTCTCATGGCGCTCTCTAATCAGTGCCCCTCTAGGGCAGT
This sequence comes from Limonium bicolor, assembly GCA_023374045.1. Classification (NCBI taxonomy): domain Eukaryota; kingdom Viridiplantae; phylum Streptophyta; class Magnoliopsida; order Caryophyllales; family Plumbaginaceae; genus Limonium; species Limonium bicolor. The sequence continues at coordinate 455,510,674 of CM041777.1, forward strand.
ACTTGAGGTACGGGAAGCGGTGGGTGGGGCACCACTGCTATTCCCGGAACGCACTCCTCAAAGCGTAAAGACGGCGCCACTTTCCCGGTGAAGCTTGGGGTTGTAAGACCTCCTATGCCTCGGTATGCCTCGTCCTCTTCTCCACTATCTCTTCTCCAACCCCTTTCTGACTTCGATCAGGAGGGTAGGTTAGTTCGTGTATCGGTTATATACTGCATCCAAACTCATTCAATATTCAAGTGCCCTCAAGGTTAATTCTGCATGTTTTAAAGATTCCTAGGGGTTTCCTAGATCACGAATCTCACACGCATTTTATCACACCTAATCCTATGCTCATAATATTCTCCAACTATCTCTTAGTCATCAGAGCGGTGCTCCCCTTCAAGGGCATGGTGGGCGTGACAAACTATCCCCGCCGGACATCTGAGCTTGCAAAGGAGAAATGTGGTGGCTTCCTCGCTCGAGATATTGAAGCTAGCACTGTGCAGCGGTTCTGCAGACCAACCACTGCTAGATGATGACAATGCGTCTCTACGGTATATGATCGTATATCGCCGAGTCATCCACCGCTTCCCCTGGTGGTGCAGGTATCTGAAACGCCGGGTTGCTGAAAGATTGACCCGAATGGAATGATGAGTGACGTGCTGCTTCCATGCGGGGGGCAAGATTACTCGGCCCTTCACCAGGAGCATGTGCTCGACGGTACGAGGCCGTCATAGGTTGCTCCATAACCCGGTCTTTCTTCTTTTTGGAGTATACATGTTTCACTACTTTTTTAAGTCTGTCCATTGCTGCATATGAATATCAAACAATTATAGTTCAGAAAATTACAATTCAACATATAAAAAAATCTAAAAAAAGTTCGAGCCACAATAGGGCTCGAACCTGTACAAGTCGAGCAGCACAAAGGCTCACATTAGGCAGGGTCAAGCCGCCCACGAGCTTGAAACTTAAAAAAAAAATAGGCTCGAGCCACTACAGGGTTCGAACCTGTACAAGTCGAGCAACACAGGGCTCGCACTAGGCAGGGTAGATCCGCCCAGCAGCTCGGAAACATAAAAAAATATATGTTCGAGCCACACCAGGGCTTGAACCTGAGCAAGTCGAGCAGCACTGCAGCTCGGGTATGCTAAGGTAAAGCCGCCCAACAGCTCAGAAACATCAAAAATAAAAAAAATATGTTCGAGCCACACCAGGCTTGAACCTGTAGAGTCAAGCAGCACTACTGCTCGGGTATGCCAAGGTAGAGCCGCCCAGCAGCTCGGAATCGCCAACCTCGAGCCAGAACTGGGCTCAAGTTCAAACACATATTTTTCAAATTTTCCAACTTTGTTCCAAAATTTACATGCTAGATCTAGCTCAATTGAAGTTTAATTTCAAAAAACTAACAACAGATTCATACTCAGGACACCCCAAATCTATAAGTTGGAAAAAAATTCAAAAAACTCACCGAAATTTTTTTCCAGCGGGGGTCCGGCGGTTGTCGGCAGCGGCAGGTGGCGGCTCCAGCGGCGGCTCCGGCAAGCAGAAGGGAGGTCTAATGAGAGAGAGAGAGACAGGAGAGAGAGTGAGTAAGAGAGAAGTAAGTTTTTTTACGGGGATTAGACTATATATAGTGCGAGCGTTTTAACCGAAAAATGACGTTTTTAACCGCTTCCTACTTTACGTACCCCGGTTTTTGTACCGAATGTAGAAAAATGTTTATAGTTTCATCAGATGTAATGTTAAACGTAATGTTTAATAACGTGAACATAAACTTTTACGTTTAAAACTACTAATAACGGGTTTTATGTCTTTTATTACTGGTTTTCACTATTTAATGGTTTATGATGACGAAACGATATTTTTGAGAAAAAAATTTACAACACTATGTTATTTCATGTTTACAACGTTAATATGATTTAAAAAAATTGTACTTCGGTGATTAGTAATTTTGTACTGCAAATAGCAACCCAGTTATGAATTATTAAATTGCAGAAAACTAAAAGTTAGAAGGATAAGTGGTTTATTGAATAAAGTCAAAATATCTAAGGTCAAAATGATTGATTATTAAAATGAAGTCAGGAATACCGGAAAGTAAATCTAGTTTACTAAAGTTGTCCTATTTATTATTGTAAAATCAATACTAGTACTAAATTATATAATGAGTATTATAACGATGTTAGAAACAAACGAATACACCAAATAATCAGGAAAACCAAGGATCACTATTACAACATTAAAAATCAAAATTAATGTATTTCTAAAACAATTTATTCTATTAAAACGAATCCCATTTATTAAAAACCATATAATATGCTCGAAATGCAGTTAAAAAATTTAGGGGTATTACATTAAGGTCTTGTTTGGCACTATTTGGGTACTATTCATAAATTGGTGCATATTTCTAATTTTTATTTATTTGAATTAAGCTTCCTAATATGGTACATTAAAGTACATAAGTTGATTAGATGTATACAAGCCTAATTAACCATCCAATGTCAAATTCTAGACACTTTTATAAAAATGTGTCTTAAGGAGTTTTAAGACTCCATTTTGTGTTTTAAATCATTTTAGGGTTTGGTTTTCTTTGGCAATGGTTTATCTTCTTCTTACCTTAGATATAAGGTTTAGGAATCCACTTTGGAACCTAATTGAGGTTACACAATCCTTTAGGTTTCTCATAGCACATTTTTGCCCTAAGTGATCTTAAAGCATATTTTTGCTTGTTTGTGATCTTAAATTGTTCCTCAATAATGTAAAGGAACATTTTAGCCTAATTATACCATTATTAGATTTTTTATTAGTTAGGGGTATTTCATCTTAGGTTGAGATTGTTATTAGTAGTATTTGGGGTTTAACATTAATCTAGTCCAGTTCTCTGTTGACTGTCATGTCCTTGCAATTCCCAACGGTCGGACGAGTCGTTCTTTCCAAGGTCTCCAGTCTTCTATCCTCAAGGGTTGTGATTCTCTCTTGGAATGAGCTGTAACTCTTGTTTCTCTAGGTTATGGGAGTTCTCGAAAATTCACTAGTCATATTACAATCATGACACTCTATCTCCAGATATTATTGTCTCCCAAAAATGGTCTGTCTTTATGGCACTTGCTATAGCAAGTGAACCTTGCAGCATGAGCTATCAACATGGTGATTATTATAGCACTTGTTGTGGAAAGTGCACCATGCAGGCTGAGTCATCCACACGGTGTGTCAAATGTGGTATATTCTTTCATCCTTTTGCGCTAGGTAGTCTTGTCGATTGTTCCCTTGCACGTTTGGTTTCGGGCCGCCTATTTATGGCCTTAAATAAATACACCTCGTTAGGATGTTGCTCCATTTGTGGAGACTTTTATTTATCTTTCCTTTGCCTCTGTTCTTATCCTCATTCACACGCATTTATCATGGTCATACAGCCTTGACTGTTCTTTTATTTCCTTCACTTCAAGTGCACTAGTTAGTGCTTTTCTCTTCGTTAACTAGACAAGGCTACATTGACTGCCTAGCAAGTCAACCCATTGTCCTGTGAGTTTATTCCTCTCTAAACAACGTTTTTAGTTACTTGCTACCGAATGTTGGTAGCATCCTTTAGATAGCATGCCGCTATCCGGACCTTTGGTTCTAAATAGTTTACCGCATGTCCAAGTTCCTTTCTAGCTTGCCGATGTACCATTTCTCAGCAGCCAGGTCGTGTTTTCCTGAGTAGAGAATCTTTTCTTCTCATTGGCGCTCTCTAATCAGTGCCCCTCTAGGCAGTACTTGAGGTACGGGAAGCGGTGGGTGGGGCACCACTGCTATTCCCCGGAACGCACTCCTCAAAGCGTAAAGACGGGCGCCACTTTCCCGGTGAAGCTTGGGGTTGTAAGACCTCCTATGCCTCCGGTATGCCTCGTCCTCTTCTCCACTATCTCTTCTCCAACCCCTTTCTGACTTCGATCAGGAGGGTAGGTTAGTTCGTGTATCGGTTATATACTGCATCCAAACTCATTCAATATTCAAGTGCCCTCAAGGTTAATTCTGCATGTTTTAAAGATTCCTAGGGGTTTCCTAGATCACGAATCTCACACGCATTTTATCACACCTAATCCTATGCTCATAATATTCTCCAACTATCTCTTAGTCATCAGAGCGGTGCTCTGCTCTGATACAACTTTTTGTAACACCCCTACTCATAATCCAACCTCAATCCAATCATTACCTTTCTTAACTCGCCCAAAGCAGCATAAATAATTACAACAAACTTATCCACAGGTGTTACCACCGTTACTCACCCATGTGAGTAACAAGGCTTCCAAATTTATAAACATATAAAACGTCGTGATGACTAAGAGATAGCAAATCCATAATTCACAAACCTTAATCAATATACAAGTGAGCAATCTATTACAAACCAAAATAGTACAAACGGGAGTATAATCCCAAATTCGTAAACCAAAAGAGTAGCGTGCATCTAACTACCCGACCCCCGCACTCCATTGACGTCTTCTGCCGTGTACCTGAAAATGGTTGGCCACAATAGGCTCAACACAACTTGCTAAGTATGATAACGTGTAACCCGAGTGTTACGGGGATACACACAACTAATTGGTCGACATACTTGCGGTTGATTTTATTAAACAACATAAGGAAGTGTTGTAAACACACAACATGGCAGCATGTAATAATAACACCCAATCAAAACATTACTTCAATACAAGAGTAAGACATTAATATAATGAGTCGATTCTCTGTTCAATCTTAGACCTTGAGATTTTATTTGAAATCCCGTATACGACCTTAATCAATTTATCTTTGGACAATCCTCACAATCGGATTGCCTCTTTCAAATTCGATTATCAAATGTGTTCGGGTATGTATGAACCCTATTAGGCGAGTATGAAACTCTCAAATCAAATACTGTCAGTGAGACGTATGTTAAGTTGGGTATTTGAACCCTATCCAAATTGAGTATAAATACTCAACAACAACGTCCGTTGTGGTGACGTACTATCAAAATCCCTCGTCGATGAGCTGATGCCAAGGACGCCGAGCCAATCTTTGACTCTGGGATATAATAAATGTGGAAGTCAGATCTAATGCAGATACCGCCCTTCAACCAAACTCCACGCGCAGCTGGTAACGTCCCGGATTTCCTCTCAACCCCCCTCCCCCCCCCCCAATGACCAAGTTTGTTGCTAATATCAAGTGTTAGTTCGAATCATCCTGATTATGGATGTCAAATGAGTATACAAAGGAGGTTAGTGAGTAATCCTCAAATATTATTCATTGTTAGGTATTTCCTTCTCCTTAACCCTCTTGGTATCTTTCAACGTATCAAATGTTCCTTGTGTGTATTTATGCCTACTATAAGGTATAGTTAGTAGTACAACACACATATTACCAAGTCAAACAAATATTCAAACACGGGACAATATACTAGTTCATTTTCCATGCAATTTTCTTGGTCATTTCAATCATAATTAGCACACAAGCAGAGGTAAAATCAGTAACACACAGGGTACAATGAAACCACACCGTACACCGAAGAAGACACTCGCCTAGTCCCGACTGACGTCTCAACTACCCCGATCCTATAAACCGATCAATCGGGTGCGTTAATTCATTGTTGTTTTCGTATGTAACGTTTCTCGTTTATAGAACTCCTCCTTATTCAATGTATCAATTATATATAAGATCTCATAATTTTTACTAAGTTCCACAACATTCTAGGTGAGTTATGAGATTCCTTTTTAATTCCCGTAAACTCTTATTATTTAATTTAGAGTTATACCCTTAATGTATTATTTTATGTTCCTCAAACGTATACCAATCTTTAATGTCAATGACTATAACCCCATATATAACACGTTTCTCCTTTGTACGTTTCTTCCAGTTTAACATATTAACTATGTATACTTGTATATATATATATATGTATACATGTATGTTCTTAACAGTTCCAATGTAATACTAATGTTACATTAGATCTCTTAGTATTTTCCAAACTTGCACCAACCTTCAATCTTAATAATTATGATTTTACTTATAATTCTATCCTCCTTCAATTTATTTAATGTTATAAGGTTCCTTCAATATTTCCTAACTTATAATTTAATCCCAGTTATATATATACCTTATATAAGTATGTTCCCACCAATTTAATGTTACACTAATATATACATTCATATCCTTGAAATTTTCTAAGTTCCGTACGAATTTGAAGATTTCTTTTTGTTCTGATCCTCTAACTATATATACATATTTATACCCTTATATATACAGTGTCATAAGTTCTAGTGTTAACCCATAATATATATATATATATATCTTAGTTCTCATATGATTAATATTAACCTTAATACCTACAAATTAATACCGATTTTATAAAACAATTCCTTAATCATTTTAATCCATAACCTAGTCACCTTACTAAAATTGTTAATCCCATTTACAATTACCAATTTAATACCTAATTAATCAAAGTTGACCCAATTCGATATTCTAATTTCTATCCACTTCTAATTTGGGCTTATGCCCATTACACAATCTGATCATCCAACTAAAAGCCCTATTGCCTAATTCCAAATTTGCTCCATTTCTGATTAGATTTTGAGCCCAAATTGATTACCCTTTTTGTTGTTTCAGTGGGCTACCATTAAGCCCAAATGCATATTGCTATTCTGATTCAATTCAGCCAAGTTAATTTGATTTGGCCCAGATTGACCAAAGAGTAGTTTGGTTTTACTTGTTGACCAATTTTTTTAAGCCCAATTTAATTTGACTAACCTAAATCAATTTTGACTGTTCAAAGTCCCCAATACAATCTTGACCTTCCAATTTCAATTTTAACTTGGTCAAAATCCCTAATCTAATTTTGACCAATCGATTTCAATTTTGACCGGTCAAAATCCCTAATTCAATTTTGTCCAATCATTTCTAAATTGCACTTGAACCCTCAAATTTTCTACAAACTTCAATTCACCCCTAAACTTTTCCTAATTCACGTTTTTACCCTAGATTTTCTATTTTACAATTCTGACCCAGGATTTGCTCATATTTATGTTTTTGCCCTCAATTTCCTCAAATTGCAATTCACCCTAAATCAATTATCCAGAAACCCTAATTCATATTTTTCCCCAATTTAATTTTCAAAACCCTAATTATCAAAAACCCCCAATTTACTCAAATTTTCAGAACCATAATTTGTAGCCAAACTAAACCTTAAATTTCAGTTTTGTCAAAACTCCAAACAAAGCCCTCATTTTGGACCTACAACCAAATATACCCGAATTTTGGGATCGCCAAACTCCCACCAGAACCCTAATTTTCATGACTGATAGCAACACCAAAACACCAAATTTCGAATTTTCCACAACTACAGATCAATTACCAAATAAGTCCCTAATTTTTGGAACCTTTAATTATACCAAATTATCCTTAGTTTTCGAATCTAACGTAAAATTACCCAAATTGTTGTGTAACATCAGACACAGCTAGAACACCAAAACAGCTAGAACACCAAAACAACAACGAAATTCGAAATCCAAGTAAATATCTAGTACAACCGTTTTTCCAGTTACCATAGGTTCATCACATTCCAGGGTTTTCACAACAACAATCAAAACCAAATCCCACAATTATTGTCTACTTACATCCGAATTAGTTCTAATCCAGTTTTTAGCTTCAGACCTCTCGATTCCCTTGCAGTTAGGGTTAACACTTTCTGAATCCATCTCGTTTCTACCCGATTTGCCCTCAATTCAAACCAAAAGAAGAACAAAAGCTAGAGTTAGGTTTTTGGTTTATAACATCTTGAATTAATAAGTAAAGGTACAATAAAAGAGGTGTAGAGTTTATGTTCCTTGTGCGTCGGTGAGAATTCACAAGAGAAGGAGAGAAGAGAGGCATAAAATATGTATGTTCTTGTTCACCATAAGATATCCACAAGAGAAAAGGAGTGGAAGTAGCTAGAAGAAGAAAAAGGTATGTGGAGGCGTCGATTTTTCTCAGAGGAAGAAGAAGATGTTTGCCAGTTTAGGGTTTTCACGATTGAGAAAAGAAGAATGAAGAGAATAAAGAAGGGCGTCAGTTATGTATGATCCTTGTCGGCTAGGGTTGCAAAATATAAGTGAGTGAGTGAGTGAGTTAAGAAGCAGAGAATAGAGAAAGAAGATGACCGGCTCGGCTGGGCCTTTATTTTTATTTTCATTTTTCCTTTTTTTATCGAGCTCCGAATTACAAGGGAATGGTGCGGGCGTGGTTGGCCCAATTGGTCAGCTGGGCTGATTTTGTTATAATTTGCTCTCTCAACTTGCTAGTTTGAACCATATTAATTATTAGCTTGTTAAACGAATTCCTAAGCTTCCTCATATTAATTTTTGTGATATTATTTCATGCAATATCGCATATTACATGTTACACAAACTTTATTATTTAATTTCTCTCTTAAAGTTTCTTTTAATTTCTGCATTTTATGTCATGACACGTATCGCATTGTTATGCCAACTTTAATTTCTTGATTTGTTTCTTTAGTTACATCCTTCAATTTTATTATTTTATGTGAGGTTTATTAACCTCTTTAAATCTAACGTTTGTTTATAAAATTAATCCCTTAAGTGTATGAATTAAATGATTTATCTCAATAACGTTTTTATCCTTAATTAACCATTTCAACCATCCATTAAACACTTTCATGTTATTAATTTAGTATTAATTAGGATACTTAAGGTTTGGGTATTTCAAAAACTAACACCCAATTTCTAGGGGTTAATACATTGCTCAAATGCTAAGCAAAAATCTTCCACAATCTCATTCGTAGCTTGTACATTTTGAAGCATTGCTTCCCCAAACAAGACATAGTCATTTGCACAAAATAAGTTTGTAATCCCTTCTAGTCCCTGTACTCTCAAACCTTTGTAAAGCCCCACATCAGATGCGAAATGAAGACTCAATGCTAACACCTCTATACAACATATTAACAAGTAAGGGGATAAAGGGTCCCCTTGGCGCAAGCCATGCCTTGGCCAAAATCTTCTCCCTGGATAACCATTCACTAAAACAACCATGGAAACAGTGGTAAAAACACTTATGAACTAACCTAACCCAAGTAGGATGGAACTCCATCCGCCGTAATACTTCCAAAACAAAATCCCACTCGACCCTATCAAATGTATTAGACATAACAATCTTATATGCAAAAGTTCCTCGCTCCATAGCCCAAGAATGCCTAATCAAGTGTAAAAGCTCATGTGCAACAATAATATGATCAGTAATTAGACGCCCCTTAATAAAGGAGCCTAACTTTCCAAGATAGAAGAGGCATCACCGACTGAACCTAATTGACTAAGACTTTAGATATAACTCAATAAACTATTTTGCATAATGATATTGGATGAAAATTAGTCATTACATGTGCACCTTTTTTTAGGATTAGCACTAAATAAGTATGATTAATATTAGGAGGCAAAGCATCAGAGTTTAAAAAAGCAAGTGAACTACTAAAAAAGACCTCACAAATAAAATTCCAATAGGAACACGAAAATATACCATTCACACAATACGGGCCTGGCGCTTTGCATGGATGCATCCCGTTTAGTGCATGTACGATCTTCTTCCGTGTATATGGTGCACCCATGGCCTGGAACATCTTTTAAGGCACACGATCCTCAACACAAGCAAGGAGATGATAATTTGATTCTGGATTTGTCGAGGTAACGAGGTCTTGAAAATACTCATGAGTGACACCCTTATTGCCCTCCCAATCTGTAGCCAGATTCCCGTCAACCCCTGGATGGCATGGATAATATTACGTCGGGCGTGTGCACAAAACCGACGGATAAAGAACTTGGTGTTCCTATCACTTTCTGACTACCAGAGTTGTCGAGATCACTGCTGCCATTGCATTTAGTCCTTAACTAATAGCCAATCCAAATGTTTCAAGAGGTCACCCCAAGTCCAGGTTTACCTCCGTTGGTCCACCCAACGCCGCCTTATGCAACTCGCCCTTAATTAGAAGAGGCTCAGCCTTCTCCTCCCTTAACTTTTCCCTACCCCAACGTTGAAGCGCCATTCCACATGCATGCACCTTTATAATGTACCCTATTGTTGGACGTGTTGCCAAAGTTGTTGAACCAGCTCCCACACTCGTCGCCCTTTGCCCAACAATTCTCAAAACGGAAGGGCTTTCCCACGCTTAACTGGTGGGCACCATACCGATTTGATTGGCCTATGAGCTGACCGGCCCCATCGTAGATGACAGTTCCTTGCATGCGGATATATCGACAACCAAGCATCCGCACACAAATTTTTTTTCCAACCGACTCTCTGTGTTTCTCCGCCCGCACCTCTGATTTAAGTAAGTGTAGCGCCACTCAACATAGCCAAGTTCCGCCAAACCACAACCTTCACTGCACCATCGAAATATTAACATACCTCCCCACGACCGCGCATGCTGGCCCATTTGCTCAGAGTGGTACATGACCTCATTAAATTCACCTCCACCAACCATGGACCCACCTAGTGATCACAAAGCTCACACAGAAGAGACCAAGTGCATGATACTGGGACTAATTCGCCCATCCATAAACTTCAGTCAAGCGCCATTGGTTACGCCGTCCATCAAGAACAAGACAATCTATATGTTTGCATGAAAAACTCAAAATAACATCTAAATTTCCCTCTCCAAACAATGCTATACCTCCCCTACGCCCACTGCTATCACCCACTATCCAACCATAATTACGCAAGCTCCTATTAAAACCCTGCATTTCAAATGGCTAATTTCATCTCTAAAAAAAGCCATCGCAGGCGATTCCTCTCGGACAAGGTCCAGGATCTAGCGAACTGCACGAGGAGCACCCAAACCCCGACAGTTCGCAACCAAGAGCGACAATATTCCAGGAAGCCCCAAGATTCCCCCAGGGTCACCTCGGTTTCATTAGAATCAGCACCATTCTTACCCCGCTTCCTCGTACCCTCTAACTCCTTACCCTCTAGAAATTCTGTCAAGTGGCTTCATAAGCTACCACATCCCGGTTCCCTCTTAATCCTGGAACAATCTAATGCTACATCCTCTCCATGTTTACCAACATTACCCTTTCCTCAGCAGAAATTTCACCATCCTCCAATTCCGCACCTCACCATCTTTACCTTGTTCGTCCAAGACATCACCATTGCACGACATCGGTTGAGCTTGAGGAGATGTCCTCAAATAAGGAGTTTCTACCCCAAGACCACTATCTAAACTAGACGTCCACCACCTAGATCCCCACACGTAGCCACACCTCAAATGGTAAATCATTTCTTGCACCCTCAATTCGGGAAGAACAATCACGTGAAGCATAAGTAAAATAGACCACAATAAAAACATACTATTGGGAGTCGTTTATATGATAAACGGAGCACCATCGGCTTCCCAATGATCAAAATAGTAACAACATTAGTATCGGTTTCGTGACATCAACCCCAACCTTGACACACATAAAGCCACATTGGAATGACGATCATTCTCCTGATAATCCATGAATTCCATGTCCATCGGTCGCCAATCCTCTTAGCGAAATCCCGCCTTATAAACTAGAATGGCATATCATGTTCCCTAATCCTAAAGGGAGTCCATTGAAAAATATGATCTTTGGGTGCCTTGGACACCTATCAACCTCCATTAGAACCAGCAAGCATCCATCAAATGTCTGTGGCCCTCGTCCAAGTACTGCATGCATGTGTTCTTCATCAGTGAACTGAACTTGAATAGAATCAGCCCCTTTCCTAGGCTGTGAAGATGAAGCTCACCCTCTAACAACCAAACGTTACTAAAACCACCCGCTCCATAGCCTTTAAATCCATACTTTGAGCCATAAACAACTTACCCACCAAGCATATCTCAAGTGGAAGCATCAATGAAGCGTCTAAACGATCCCTAACTTCCATACATAACTCCTCTTCTGTGGTAAGGGCCAGCCCCGCATAGCGAGATGCCAACCATCAACATTCTCAGATGGACCAGCCATGATTAGGTAGTAACACCACCACGATCATAGTTTGAACAATAATCATATAGTGAACAATGTTATAATAACACACATAATTCAAAAGTTTTTCTGAACAATAGATATTTTAATAAAATGAATAGTTATACAATGTTAACAATGACACTAGATGAGAACAAATACTATTGCACAATGAAATATCTCAAATATTAATTGCCCTAAATAATAAGGAATTAATTAAATAAAAGTAATTAATGAAGAGTTGAGGAATTAAATATCCTTAATTAAGTAAAAAGGAATAATATAATTTTAAATAAACCCTAAGGATTCGTTAGGAAACATTAACGAATCCTAAAACGATTTTGAAGAGGTTTTAGAAAAGAAATATAAACGAAAATAAAATTAATCATTTTTACATCGAAAAATGTGTCACAAATGTTTTCGAAGTGAAGATGAGGTCCTAGATTTCTTACAAGGTTATTTGGGTAATTTTAGAAGTATTGGGAAAAATTGGTTAAACAATCGGAATAAAAGACGTCGCGTTTTTGCCTGAAATGGCGAAAGGCAAACCAATTAGAAATTAAATAATAATTAAAGGAACTTTAAATGACAATAATAATTATGGTTTGAAAGTATAATTTGGAGTTATAAAAAGGTTTGTCTCCTTATACGGGACACATCACGAACGACATGAAAAGCGAGTATGAAACGAGCTAGCAATGACATTATAAGTGTAACGTGGATGCAAGGGGGATCACGCGGGGTCACATGACCCCACGTTTTTCAAAGAATGCAGAGTTTCCTATATGTATAATAATTAGATTTTATATGTATATAGTATAATGACCCATATATTAAAGAGTTGTTGGTGCTGTAGTGGTAAGGGATAGAAATATTGAGTGAGTTATCTTAGGTTCAAATCCAATTATGATCAAGTATGTTGTAATTTTTTTTGTCTTCAAACAATAGTGACCCCATAAAATTTACAGCCTGGCTCCGCCCCTGAAGAAAAGGGCTGACCCGCCGAAAGAAACTGGGCCGTCTCAGTCATTCTTTTCACCCACGATAATATACCCACCCCACCAACCAAGAAAAAGTAACCCAACCCTGTCTTTTCTTTCTTCACTTACGGTGATTTGCAACCCTAAATTGGAACAAGGAACATACTGTCCAGTGCCTCTCTTCTCTACCCTCACGATAATTTGCAACCCTAACCAGCCTAAGGAACATTCAGCGGCTCTCTCATTTCCTTTCTTTCCTCTCTTATTTCTCTATTCAAACCCTAACTGGTGAACATACACCGACGACGCTCTCCTCATTCACTCTTCTTTGCATTCACTTCGCCTCCCTTCACTCTCTTTTCTCCTTTTCGAATAGATTTGGACAAGAACCCCTTAAAGGCCCCCCTTGGTTGAGTTTTATGTGGCGAATCGGGCGCGCGAACGAGGAGGAGGCTAGAACTCCGGTGACAACTTGTGGAAGGCGGGCGAGAGACGAACCAAGAAGAGGTGGAGGCCGGATTATCCCCATGGAACGTCAAGGAGGTAGACATCTTTCCTTGTTTGTTTTTCTTTTGATTTTGCAGTTAGATTTGAAGTCATTTAGGATGGAAATTACCCTCCCTATTCCCCTATGATTTTCGGCGGCTTGAAGCCGATTTATCTTGTGAAAACATTGTACGATTTCTAGTTAAACCTTATGTTGTTTTGGGAGATTATAGTAGTTTGAATGTTACGAACTTTGTAGCCATATATCTATGAACTATATGTACATGGACTTTAATCTGAAGTTTGATGTGTATTTTGTACAAAAATGAGAACCCTAAAACCAATTTAGGGTTTCGAATGAGGAAGAGGAATTCATATGAGCAAATCAAGAATTTGTAAAATCAAATTAGGGTTTTAGAATTAGAAACTAGGGTTTGAAAATTAAATTATGGGAAATCTGAATTTGGGGTTTTTGAGATTAAATTGGGGCTTTTCGAAATTAAAATTAGGGTTTCAAAAAATTGAATTGGGGAAAACCTAAAATTAGTGTTTCTGGAAAACTTGGGGAGAAATTGTAATTATGAGAAATTATGGGCAAAAATGTAACAGGTGAAATTGGGGTAAAACGTCAATCTGAAAAGTTCTGGTGTAAAAACATGAATTAGAAAATTTAGGGGCGATTTGTAGTTTCTAGAAAACTTTAGGGTTTAAGTACAATTTGAAAATTGTGGCCAAAATCAGATTAGGGATTTTGACCTGGTCAAAATCAAAATTGGATGGTCAAAATCAGAATAGGGATTTTGACCAGGTCAAATTTGAAATTGGATGGTCAAAATAGTATTAGGTAGTTGGATTGGTCAAAATTAAAATGGATAGGTAAAAAATGAATTGGGGACTTTGGCTAGTCAAAATTGATTTACGGTTAGTCAAAATTGAAATTGGGCATGGATTGGTCAATACAAGTCAAGCCGAACTGAGCCTTAGTCAATCTGGGCCAAATCAAATAAATTGGGCCTAAATAAGTTAGAATAACAACATAAGATTTAGTTTAGAAAATAATAGTCCACTAAAATAACAAAAGGTAATCAATTGGGCTCAAAATGTAATCAGAATGGAGTTAATTTGGAATTAGGCAATTAGGGCTTCTAGTTAGGTGATTATATTTTGTAATGGGCTTAAGCCCAAATTAGAAGTGGATAGAAATTAGAACACTGAATTTGGTCAACTCTAGATGACCAAATGGTAAATTAGTAATTTGCAATGGGACTAGTAAATTTTAGTAAGGTGGTTAGGTATAAAATGATTAAGGAATTGTTCTATAAAGTTGGTATTAATTTGTATATATTTAGGTTAGTATTAATCATAGGAAAACTTATATATATATATAATGGATTAGCATGGGAACTTACGAGAGGGTACATACACGTGTATAAACACGTATATATATAGTTAACATGATTAAGAGAAAGAGAAACTTTATAATTCATACACAACTTAGAAAATGTTATGAATGTATATATTGGTGTAACATTAAAATTGACGGGAACATACTTATATTATATATAATATATATATATATATATATATATATATTAATGGGATTAAATTATAAGTTAGGAAATATTGGGGGAACAATATAACATTAAATAAAATTGAAGGAAGTAGAATTATAAGTAAAAATCATAATTATTAAGAGTGGAGGTTGGAGTAAGTTTGGAGGAAATAAAGAGGATTAATGTAATATTGGTATTACACTAGAATTGTCAAGAACATACATGTATACATATATACACAAGTATACGTAGCTAATACGTTGAACTAAGAAGAATGGTACAACGGAGAAACATGTTATATATAGTAAGAAATTAACTCATAAGGATTAACATGGGACTCATTAAGTATGAGACTATATAGTAAAACACTAAGAGAGAGAATCTCATCATACTACATTAAGTATAAAGATCCTTAATGTGTATGGCTAAAGTTGGTGAGAAATTATAGGAACCTTAAGGCATTGGAAGTTGAATTGTGAAACTATATAATATAGTTGGTAAATTAAGTTAAGAGAATAGACTTAACTAATTTTGAATGGAATACCTTAAGTTATAACCCAATTAATAACTAATAATTAGTCAATGGGGTTAACTACAAGGAGTTCGTAATTATACGGGAATACCGAATGGTTTAAAGATTTATAGAGATTAATACATGGTGCTATATTCCAGAACTGAGAGGCTAGAGAACGGACGCGGGAGTTCACGTTAGCGTTCCCCGGTGTATGGTATGGTTTCTTGTAGCCTGCGTGTTACCGAGTTTACCTTAGCTTGTTTGCTATCTGTTGTGTGAAAACGACCAATAAGATAACTGCATGGAATATGGTTTATTGCATTGTTTGAGTTATTGCAATTGCTAACTTTGACTTTTGTGTGATGATCTACTAACTACACTTTAGAGTACATATAAAACACACACAAGGAACATTTGATAACAGTGGAAAATACCAAGAGGATTAAGGGAAAGGTATTACTTAATGATGAATACAATTTGAGGATTACTCACTAACCTCCTTTGAATACTTAGTCAACATCCATTACCATGATGATTCGAACTAACACTTGATACTACTAACGAGCTTCGTTACTAGGGGGTTGAGAAGAAATCTGGGATGTTACCGGCCACGCACGAAGTTTGGACGGACGGCGGTATCTGCATCAGATCCAACTTCCACAGTTCTTGTATCCCAGAGTCAGAGATTGGCTCGGCGTCCTTGGCATCAGATCATTGACGGGGAAAATTTGATAGTATGTCACTACGACGGAAGTTGTTGTTGAGTTATTATACTCAATTTGGATAGGGTTCAAAAATACCCGAATTAACATACGTCACACTGACGGTATTTGATTTGAGAGTTTCATACTCGCCTAACAGGGTCCATACATACCTGAATACATTTGATAATTGAATTTGGAAGAGGCAAACCCGTTGTGAGGATTATCCGAGACAAATTGATTAAGGTCGTATACGGGATTTCAAATATAATCTCAAGGCCTAGGATTGAACAGAGAGCTGACTCACTATAATCGATGTCTTGCTCTTGTTCTTGATGGAATGTTTGATTGATGGAATGTTTTGATTGAGTGTTTATTATTATTACATGCTGCCATGTTGTGTTTACTGCACTTCATTATGTTGTTTAATAAAATCAACCGCATGTACATCGGCCAATTAGTCGTGTGTAGCTGAAATACCCAAACCTTGATATGTTGTTTAAATATTAATTATGGTATATTAAGGCTAAAAAGTGCCTTAGAAACATTAGTGAACAATCTAAACTATGGTAAACACAATAAAGTACCATTAATACAGTTTGAGCAAAAACATGCTCTAAGCTTGGAATGAACTTGGTTAGGACCCAAAGAGCCTACCAAGACTTAACAACATGCAATTATGATTTGATAAGGCCAATTAAGTCCTTAAGAAACATTGGTAGACAATTTAAACCAAACAAAACACAAGAAAACACCATAAAGTCAATTTAAGCAAATACTTGCTCTAGACTTGGTGTAACGTTGTATAAGACCTAAAGGTCATTCATAGACCTTATTAACATGTTAATGAACATGTTAATTCAATTACTAAAGAAAACCAAGCTTGAAAACAAGTTAAAACACAAAAATGTGCTTTAAGGAGTCTTAAAGCACATTTTGAAAAAATTGTCTTAGAAATGGGTTTTGAGTGGCTAAATGTCCATCATTACTCTGAAATCAACATGTGTACTACTTAGTATCACATTAGGAGGTCTAAATCAATGGGAAACCAAAAATTTCACAATTATGTGCACTAATTTGTGAATAGTGCTCAAATAGTGCTAGTTTAAGTCATAAGTCAACATAAGTTGTTTAATTGGTCAACAAAGGCCACATGTATCTTAACTAAAGGAGGGGGGGGGGGGGTTTAAAGTGTGAGTCATCACACTTGGCCAGCAAAGTCAAGTAAAGAAGAAAGGATAAACTAAAAAGACTATTTACTTTATAAACATAAATATCTTACCATTTCACTCTCTCACCTCACTTTCTTCATTTCCCTTCCTCCTCCACCGTATTCCTCTTCTCCCTTCTGCTCCAAACCGTCCTTGCTCAGCGCACCTCTCTTCTCCAACTTAAATTCCTTGTCAAATGCAACTCCATACTCCAAATCAAAATCTAAGACCATATTTGTGTTAGTTGGAGCAAGCTCTTCATTTCTATCTTTTCAAATCTTCAAAAGCTCAAGTTTGATTCCATGGAGAATCTCCATTGAAGGGGGAAAAGCTCACCTTCTTGCACCTTGTTGTTCTTCTTTGTTCTAAGGTAATAAAAGTCAAAGAAAAATGATCTTTCTCTTCATTTTTGTACATGGCCGAAAATCATCTTTGATGATGCCTTGTCTTGCTCATTTTACTAGCTTGATTCAATATTCAAAGGACTAGGTGGAGTCCAATCTCACTTCTTAATCAAGTTCTCTTTCAAATTCCAAGCTAAACTTCCATTTTAGTGTTTAAAACACTTATGAAAATTTAGGGTTTATTTGTGAGTTTAGTATGAAACTTAATGCTCATTACCCTTATATGTGTATTGGTTAGAATATTGACAAGTGATAAAAGCTCCTTGCCGATTTTCAATCAAGAAAGAGCAAGAGAAAACAAGTGAGAAAATCTTGAAGAGAAGAGGTAAATAACCTATCTTAATGTAATTATGTGTCTTGGGAAATTGAGCTTTGAAAATGCTTAATAAATAACCTAAGGATCCAATGGGAAATGAGTTAGTAAAATATTCACAAGGTGGTTATTAAGGGCATATGTGATGTTGTGTGTATTTGCAGGTTAAAGGCAAATATTATGTGGGAAATTCAGTGTTTAAGATTAATGCAATTTAAGGGCCTAAGAGCCATGTTATTTAAGGGCCTAAGTGCCAAGCAATTTAAGTTTATGCACTATATTGTGATGTAGTGTAGTTTAAAGGTTTAGTTGTGTGTAAAGAACACTTCTTGTAAAGATGAATGTCTTTGATGGTTAAAGGATGAAAAACCATGTGTTCGTGTGTAAGGATGTGTACTAAGGGATTGAGTGTTCTTAGTTGTCTAGAGGCGAAAACCTAAGTTTTTGGAGATAAGAAAGTGTTAGGGAAGCTATGACAAACAAATTTAGTTGGGAAAACAAGAGTTTTAAGTGTTTTGGTGAAGTATTGTGACCTAGGTTGTACTAGGAATTGTTAAGTGTTAAATTGGTGAAAACAAATGAATTTAAGTGTTCATAAGTATTAGAATGAATTAGGCATTGTTCATGGACATTTAGAGTCTAAAGGAGTGATTTGTGGTATACCAAAGTTATGTTAAGAGTGTGGTTTAATATTGTGCAAAGTTTGGTGAACAATGGAAGTGTAATGCCTTTTGAAGGTTTAATTATGAACTTGTGGGAAAGACTTGAGGAGTGTGTATAAAGGGGATGAGTGTGATGCAAAATGATGCTTTAGGAGTGGTTATCTTGTTGTGGAAGAACACTTTAGTTAGTGGAAGTCTTAGGCAAAATTATAAGATACAAGTGTAAGGAAAAATGTTCTAAGTGTTAAGGATTTAGTAAAAGTTTGAGTAAATATTTAAGGAGTTTGTGGGATGATTAGAGAGGGTTTTAGTGTGCAAAAAGATGTTAAAACATGTGGAATGCTTAGGAAAAGATTGGGGTGAATTTGGAGTGGAATAAGCACTTAAAAACAAGTTTCTGGTTTCGACATACCTTAGAACTGACCTTGGCAAGGTAGGTCGGGCCCAGAATACCATCCAGGAAGCTTTCTGACTTCGACCTACCTTAGGACTGACCTTGGCAAGGTTGGTCGGGCTAAAATTTTTCAGACGGGAATGTTTTTGGTTCCGACCGACCTTGGGACCTACCCTGCAAGGTCGGTCGGACCTTAAAATTTTTTTTTTAAGAATATTAAGTGGTATTAGTGGTGTGCTATTAAGAGGGTATTGATGATTAGAAAGATAATTATATAAGGACTTAAGATTAAGTTAAGTAAGATGATTTAAATGTTAAGGTTATAAAATGACATGTAATGTTGGGGATTGGTAGGTAATGATGTTATAAGGTTGTTTAAGACATGTTAGGTGAGTTATAATGACAATTAAGTGGGTGAAAAGTTGTGGTAAAATGTGAAAGTAAAATAAGTTAAAAATGTGAAGTTATTTAACTAGTTAACGGGATTAACTATGGCACACTAGTCGTTAAATAATCGTATTATCCAGATGTTAATGGAAACAATTGTAATGTTACCAGTTGTTCGAGAATTATTTGAGGAACATAAGAGGACACAATAGAGTGGACCTTGGTGACAGGTATGGTTTTCTTGCAACCTGTGTTCTACCGGATTACACCGGCTTGTATGCCAACTTGTTTTTCTGTGTGTTTGCCACCTTGCAAGAATAAGCATGGAATGAGTTTATAGTAATTCATTTATGTGGCGTGTTAAGTTCCGATACCGTTTAACCTCGAAAGTGTTAAACCATAGCTAACCAAATCTAGGATCACATAAGAGATCGGTATTTGGATTTAACGACCCAAACCATGGGAACGTTCTAACCACGGCTATGCGTGAGTTAGTTGTGTGTTGTTTGTGCGTGTAAGTATGTTTACCTCCCTTGTGTGTTTAACCCGGTTGTAACACCATGTGGTGTGTGGATGTGATAGGTTCCATAATGGAGCTCTTAACTATGTATGTATATATTATGGGGGTGAGGAATCCGGTCCTTCCGGTCGCGCGTGTTGTTTGCGAGTTGATGTTTATAGTTGCTTTAACTCCCTCTCTGTTTATAGTTGATTTCCTTCTTGGTCTTCAATCACCCTCAAGCTTAACCAAGGCTATTTATCTGACTCACGTCGGACTAGGGGGATATGTGTATAATGTGTACGGTTCTATATTAAGGCTGAAATATCTAAGTAAGTAGATGTGTACAGTGTGTTCGGAACTATGTTATATCCGACACATCTTAAGTAAGTGTACGTTCACTAAGTAGAACAATAAATTATTGTGTAACGAGCTTAACATGGGAATAGAAAGATTCTCTAGGCTCCAAAGAGATAACTAACTCTCACCTTGGGGTACGAGCCCTCACGTGACTCTCCCTGAGTTATGTTGTATGTACGTTAACATGTGATACGTGTTGTTATGTTGAGTATGTTGATCATGGGTATCAACCCCAGGTTATAATAAGAGGAATTAGAGTAGAACCCGAATAAATGGGTAAATGTCGTCTAGTGAGGAGTTATCCCATTAAGGTAGAAACCCTCGAAGGTTTAAGAACACAATAATGTGATCTAACAAGTGTTGATGTGTTGATTAAATTGTTTGAATCCTGATGCTTGGATGTGTGTTAAGTACTCGTGTGTTATGTGTTTAAAGTTTTCATGCATGATTTAAATATAATCAACCGCATGCTTAGACGACAATTAGTTGTGCGTGGCCCGGTAGCATGCGGGTTGCACGATTACCATACCAGCAAAGGTGCTGAGCCCCTTGGGGGGCCACCCTTTCTTTCCTTTTCAGGTACAAGGAGCTGGAAGCCGTTCGAGAGTAGGACAGGGTAGTTATTTGCGCATGGGTAGTTCAATTAATTACTTATAGATTGTAGGTGTAGTAAGGCTGGAATTGTTGTCGGCATTAGTTTGTAAATACTCGGTACAGTTGGAATGTAAATATGTATTTATTGTTGGAAATGGAAAGAGTTTGTAATGTGTAGATGCTCGGGAATCTGGTCCATTAAGACTGATACAATTTATATGTATTAGCCTGGTTAGCCATGTGGGTGGTTAACGGCGTGTAACACCAATGAGTTAAGTAATGTGATGAGTTATGTTTTCCACTGCAAATGGTTGTCAAGTGTATTTTAGTAGTTGAGGTGTTACAAAAAGTGGTATCAGAGCGAAGTATCTCTCTATTGACTGGAAGTACCGAGTTAGGAGTTTAATACTATGGGTTAAGGGTTGAGTGATAGCGTGAGAGATACGCTAGTTAGGAATTACCAGTGTGTACTGGAAACCTACAATATCCTTCCTGCCCTCCACAATCCCTGTTTTATAACTTAGGAAAGAATGCCAGAGAGATGAAAGTCCTCTCTTACTCAGGAAAACCCGATCTGGCTGTTATTAAGCATCCCTGTAAGTACGGAGAACCTGTCATATGGTAGATTCCCAAAATTAGGAATCCTGAAGACGGTTCTCATGCGAGGGATGTTAACCGCATTTAATAGCGAAGAAAGGAGAATCCTATGCATAGGAGAATGGAATTTCCGGCAACCCGGGTCGACGTGCCTAGCAGTTGAGAGCAACCAGCTTGCAACGCACCAACCGTGCAACAAAGTAGGAAGGTGAAGTACCGAAACCCGAGATGTGTGTCTACGGGACCATAACTGTTAAATAATGTCGCTAAAGATATACTGAACATGAGGTGAGTCTCGGTAACCATGACAAATGTGTGGGAAAGAGCAATAAGGAAGACAAGAAACCAAGTGGGTAAGGGTCACCAGGAGCAGAAAAGCACCCTGATTGACGACCATTAAGTCAAGACCAATGAGAAGATGTGCAGAAAAATTGTTTAACAAGTTGGATCATCAAAGTAAGGGCCAACAAGGCCACTGAATACGGTGCGGGTAAGAACAATACCGCAACCGGTATGGGACAACCGATAGCCAGCCTGCATGGCGCACTTGCCATGGCAAGTGCCATTATAACGGGGCTATTCGGGAGGGTTTTAATGACTAGGAAACACTTAGTATAGTATCATGAAGTTGAATGGGATAATCATAACCGTGGAAGGGCTTAACAGCCTAACCTTTGCAATTTGGAATACACCAGTCAGCAAGAAGCTAGACTCGGTTAAGACAGGAAGACATTGTAATACCGTGAGAATTTTTTCTTTCAAACACAGATTTATTTCAAACTCTTGTTCAAAACCAATTTTCTTTCAAATTCATATTTATTTCTAACCTATTGTTTAAACCCATATTCTCTCAAACTTCAGATCATCTTTTAAGCCAAACCAGAGAACCTACACCGGCCTCAGCACCACATGGTAGGTAAGTTACACAATTTTCGAACAACCTCAGAAAAATCCTAAAACCCGAGGATATCAATGAGTCCGTACTAAATACAACCAGTGGATAGACTTCCCTTGATTAAGTTCGGGAAGCGTTGGATGCATGTATCACAAGACGATATAAGAGGAGTTGACAACAGAATACTTCACCTAGGCGTGTGACGGACACTACGAGTGTACCTGAAATACCCCAAACCTTAATATGTTAATTAATTATGTAATCATTATTTTCTAAGGCTAATTAAATCCTTAAGATCATTAGTGAAGAAATAAAAACCTAAAAGAAAAAGAAAATGCGTAAAAGTCATAAAACATGAAAACACGTATTTAATTATTTTAGGAGGTATATAACTTTCACTGGGTTATAAATATATTCTTATACCCTAATTACACATTAGGAACATGTGGGAAAAATTCTGGAAGAAAACGGATCCAAATAACGCGTTTAAACGCTAACGGAGTCTTAAAGCGCATTTTTCGAGAAAACCCGAAAACTTGACTTTAAATAGTCAAACGACCCCGTAAAAATTATAGTTGATTATATAACTATAATTAAACATTAATGGGAGCTTAAGAACCATTAAGATTAAAGAAACAAGGAAAATCCGGAAAACGGACCCGGATTAGAGAATAGTGTAAAAACTGGTAACTTGTGGGGTGTAAATTGTAATAAGAGCAAAAATACTCCCTTCCTTTGTAAATTAAATGCTGGCAACCCATTCTCCTTAGGAAGCCACATTTTTCCCCCTCTCCAATTAGTGAGAAAAGTAAAAAAGTAAACAAAAAATAATTAAAGTACATAAGTTACTTTTTCATCTTCTCTCTCTTCTATTTCTCTTCTTTCACGTTTTTTTTCTTCTGGTGCCCATACCCCATCCACCCCTTCTTCTCCCTTGGTCACGATTTTGAAAGCTCCAACAAGCTTCCATGGCTACTCCAACTTCCACCACATGCCCAAGCTCCATTTGAGCTCCAAATAAAAAATAAATTACATATTTGAACTCCCCTCATCATCCTCTATCTTCCTCTCTTTTCGGAATTTCAAAAGGACGAACTTCATCTCCATGGGTTTTTCCCATTTGAAGATAAATGACATCAAATTGAAGCTTGGAGCCCCCTCTCTCTCCTAAGGTAAAAATATTCAAGAAAAGCTCATTTTCTTCACCTTCCTTTCTTGACCGATTTTGCCCCTTGTTGATACTTCATTTCCTGCTTGTTTTGGAGCATTGGTTCAACACTCCAATGGTGGTGGAACTCTCCTTTTGATTCATGGGTGAAAAACCCCTTCTAAAAATCTCAAAGGTAAAACCCTAACCTTATGCTTTAAGCTCCTTTCCTTGGATTAGAATTTCCTAAGGATTTAAATGGTTAATTGAATCCATTTTTTTGTTTCTTGAATGTTGGGATGGAGTTTGGCAACTCCATTCCCATATGGCCGATTTTGATCAAGAGAAAGAGAAGGAGAAGATTGGAAAAGAGAAGGAGGGTTTGTGAGCTTAAGGTAAGAAACTCACCTTAATGCATGTTTTGATTATTTTAGAGCATGGGATGGGTAATTAAAGGAATGAAACCAAAAACTTGTGTTGGTGATGTGTTTGGATGATATGAGAGAGAATTGTAAAATTGTGTTGAATTAAAGGGCCTTGGAGCCAAGTATTTTGAGTTCGTGTTTATATTGTGATTTATTGAAATTTTGAGTTATGTTGTTGTTGATGGACCTTGAGGATTTATTATGTGCTGGTAGGACCCTTGTAAGAGTGTGGTTAGATTAGGATTGCAAATGGTGAAAATTGGTGAATGAGGACATGTTAGGTTTATGGGGAGGTTATGGCAAAATTTTGGTATGAAATGAGTGTTTTGATGATGGCTTGGTGAATGGGAGGACTTAGGTGTTTGTAGTGTTGAGTAGAGTGGTTTAATAGCCTTATAATGGTACATGGAGAATGGAGATAAGAGAGTGCAAAATCTGTAGCATAATGATGCTTGGTAACTTGGAATTTCAAAGAAAAAGAGTTGGTGTTTGTAACTTGTGAAACAAGGAGTGAATGTGGGTTTTTAGAAGTGCATTTATGTAGGAATGATTGATAATGGTCATTGATGGATTTGGTAAGTTTGGTAGGAGGTAAGAACTATCAAAAGGAAATTGAAATGCACAAGTGTGCAAAATGCAAGAATATGAAAAGTGTGTTTGTTGAATTTGAGCAAGAATTGGGTGGTGGATTAAACCAAAGATTTGGAGAGGTTTAGAGCATGATTTGAGGTGTTTAATTATGTAGGAAACTTAGGGAAAGTTGATGGAATGATTATGGTTGAATTAAGGGTTGATTTGGGGTTGAAAAATGACCTTAGTACCAGTTTTTAGTAGGGTCCGGGACCTAGGATATGTACCAAGTCCCAGACCGCATCAAAAAACATGCCGTAAGTGAATGCAGGAATTGGTCCGGGACTTAAGTCCCGGACCAAGTCCAGGACCAATGTCAAAAATAGGCCGAAAGTGAATTCCAGAGGTGGTCCGGGACCTTGGGTCCGGACCAAGTCCCAGACCAGGGCAAAAATTACTAAAATGTGTTTTAAAGTTTCTAAAGGTGGGGGATTGATGGGTAATGGTTTTGGATGTTGTTAAGGCCTTGTTTGGTGACTTTTAAAGGTCCTAAGAAGTATAAACAAGTGTTGGAAGTGATTGGGAAAGTTGTGAGCTTTAGTACACAAAGTTAAACCGAAATAACGGGATAACGGGGTAAGTACGGGAATAGCAATTATGTACCTACCGTAACGCCTTAATGTTAATTGAACCATTTGACATGTGAATAGTGGTTCAAGAATAAGACATGAGGAACAAGTGTGAACCAAGGAGCGTGAGAACACCCGGTAAAGTAATCCCTCCCTGCGGTGACAGGTATGGTTTTCTTGCAACCTGTGTCCTACCGGGTTACACCGGCTTGTATGCCAACTTGTTTTTCTGTGTGTTTTCCACCTTGCAAGATAAAGCATGAAATGAGGTTACAGTAATTCATTAATGTGGCGTAAATAATTCTGATACCGTTTAACCTTACTATGTGTTAAACCATAGCTAACCGACTATAGGATCACATAAGAGATCGGTATTCGGATTAAACGTCCCAACTACGGGATCGTTCTAACTGCGGCTATTAGTGTGTTAATTGTATAATGTGGTTGTGTGTGATGTGTGTTACCCTTGTAGCATGCCGTTTTCTAATGTTTGTTGTTGTTCATGTATGTCAGATGGTAAGTTGCCTCCTTTGTGTTTGACTAAGTTTATAACACCATATGGTTTCATGATGTGATAAGTTCCATAAATGAACTTCTAGCTAATATGAATATATTATGGGGGATGAGGAATCCGGTCGTTCCGGTCGAGCGCGTTGTTTGGGAGTCGATGTATATATTTGAATTAACTCCCACTCTATTATGTTATGGTTGTCTTTCCTTCTTGGATTACAATCACCCACATGCTTAACCAAGGCTTACCTACCTCGTTATTATTCGGGGCTAGGGGGAATACTGTTATGTTATGGTTGTTTTCCCTCCTTGGATTACAACCACCCACAAGCTTAACCAAGGCTTACCTATCTCACAATTATTGGAGCTAGGGGGAAATTGTGTATGGTGTGATCGGCCTATATTACGGCCGACACATCTAAGTGAAGTAAATGTGTACGGTGTGCTCGGGCCTATATTCCTCCGGCACAACCTAAGTAGGTGTACGTTCTCCAAGAAGAACGGTATTAAGTTGTATACATGTTATTACGTGAAGTATGTTGTTATGTGTGTACGTTGATCTCCGAAATCAACCCCGTACAGATATAAGGGGTAATTAAGTATAACCCGATTAAATGGGTATGTGTCGTCTAGCAAGGAATGGCTCCATTAGGGTAGAACCCTCAAGGGCCAAAGTACATAATAGTGTGATCTAACCAATGTGATGTGTTAACCTTATGTTTGTATCCTATTCATTGGATGTGTGATTTATAAGCATGATATGTGTGTATAGTTTTATGCATGTTTTAAATATAATTAACCGCATGCTCAGACGACAAATAGTTGTGCGTGGCTCGGTAGTATGAGGGCTGCTCGATTACCATACCAGCAAAGGTGCTGACCCCCTTTGGGGGCCCCCATACTTTTCAGGTACAATGGAGCTGGCAGCCGTTCGAGAGTAGGACGGGGTAGCTGTTTATACTTGGATAGTTATTTAGTTGTTTATGTAGTTGTAAGGGATGTAAAACCGAAGTTTGATAATCGGTAGCTGAAAGTATAGACTTGGTACAGTTGTAATGAATATGTATGTATTTCAGTTTAGAAACGGTTGGTAATGTAAAGTGTAGTGCTCGGAAATCTTGTCCATCAGACCGGTACACTATGTATGTATTAGCCTTGTTAGCCACGTGGGTGGCTAACGGCGTGTAACACCCATGGATTAAGTTAAGTGTTGAGTTGTAATTCCGGTGCTAAATGTTGTTAAGTATGGTGTTTGTAATTGGGGTGTTACAAAAAGTGGTATCAGAGCGAAGTATCGCTCTAATGACTAGAAATACTGAGCTTAGGAAGTACCGAGTTAGGAGTTTAAGACTTGGGGTTAGGGTTGAGTAATAGCGTGAGAAGTACGCTAGTTAGGAAAATTTCCAATGTGCACTGGATTACAACAAATCCTTCCCGCCCTCCACAAACCCCTGTTTTATAACTCGGAAAAAGAAACGCCAAAGAAGAGTGGAAGGTCCTCTCATACTCGGGAAACAACCCGATCTGGCTGTTATGAATTATTCCTGTAAGAACCAAAACCTGTCATACGGTAGATTCCAAGAACTGAGAATCCCAGAGACGGAACCTGTTTGAACACCTCTACCCGCACTTAATAGCGGAAGATTAAGAATCCTATCTACAAGAGATTGAAATTTCGGCGACCTGGGTCGACATGCGTAGCAGTCGAGGAAACCCAGCCAACAAGAAAGAAAGCACTAACTGTGCACAGAAGGGACAATGGAGAAGCAACAAACCGAGACACATGTCTACGGGAACACAAATGTTAAATAATACCGACAATGGTATAGTAACCGACTAAGGAACTAGTCAAAGGCGGAAGATTCCAAACCTACAACGCAAAGAGGCTGTAATACCCGATTATCACAGTTTAGACAACTGTGGGAGTATTAGTGAAACATACTTCAATAGGACTACGAAGTAGTACCCGAACAAGAAAACCAAGTCTCAGTAACCATGGCAAATGCGTGGGGAGGAACATTAAGGAAGAACACAGAGTTAAGTGAATGGAGAGACACCCTAGCTAACGACTACCATGCAAGACCAATGAGAGTCGCTCGAATGTTCTATTATCAAAACTGTAAGGTCAAAGGAGGAGCCAACAAGGCTACCGAACACGGTAATGATAAAATTAGTACCGAAACCAGTGTCTGTTGAACCGACAACTAGCCAGCATGGCGCACTTACCATGTCAAGTGCAGCTATAGCGAAGCTATTCGGGAAAATTTTAATGACTATGAAGTACTTAGTGGAGTACCGTATTGGTGAACGAAGTAGTTATAGAATCACGAATCCGGAAGCTGGAGAGTGAAACCTGAAGGGCTTAGTGGCCTAACCATTGTATGTGAAGATATACCAGTCAACGGGAAGCTAGACTTGGTCAAGCATGAAGACATCTTAAATACCAGGAAGAATTTTCTATTAAACCCAGTTTTTCTTCTAAACCCAGATTTATTTCAAACCGTTTTCACACCCAAATCTTCTTCCAACTCATAATTATCTCAAACTTTCTTTTAAGCCCAAAAGTTTTCTCAAACTTCATATTTTCTTTAAAAATCAAAACCATAGGACCTACACCGGCCTCAGCGCCACACAGTAGGTAAGTTGTACCCATTTGCTTTCGAGCAACTTTAGAACAATCCTACAACCTGAGGGTATTAACCCGACGGAAGGGATCCAGTTCATACTAGATACAGACAGTGGACAAATTTCCCTTAATATATAGTTCGGGAAGCACGGAAGGCATACTATCATAGGACGATATGAGGGAGTTGACAACAGAATACTTCACCTAGGCGTGTGACGGACACTACGAGTGTACTAACTGGAATGTGGGATGACCGTACTCCGATTGGAGCTTGTGGGCCTGACAGACCTTTTATGGGTTAGTCGGGCAAGTAGCAATGTATCAGTAGGGTACCCCACATATGTATACGAGTGGAGTCTGGAACACGGGAAGTAGTCGACTCCATACTACGGTCAGCAGTAAAAGTTAAACAAGAGCAACGAATTGCCAAGAGTGGTTGAAGTAAAGGAACCCAGTTAAGTTAACGAGACTAAAAGAATTAGTGAATCCATTTCGAGAAAATGTTTATGAGTCAAGAAGCGTGGAGCGCACTGACTAGTAAGTAAAGACATCTCACATGTCTCAAGAATCCCGAGGAATAAAACGTGATAGCTGGAACAAATACCCAGTCTGTACCTAGTAAGGCCAATGCCTAATATGGACACGTTAATGTGCAACGAACGGGATGAAACTCCCGGAATGATCACCTAGACTATCAGGGAATATCGATCTTCACAGAAGAGGATAGTAAACCTAGTAAAGAACACAAAACGATGTAGTTAACTAAACATACCCACAAGTACAAGCCAGATGTAATGGCATAACCTAGTAACACCCAGGAGCGGTCCTGAAGGGTGTTTGGGTCAACAATTGTTGAACGAAATGTCGTGATAGAAACACAAGAGTTGAAGCTAATACCCAGTTTAAACATAAGTCGTCAGGGGGCATCCCATATAAGGAAGTGTGATGCAACGACCTTGTCATGGAGCCCAATACTACATCTAAACCATGTAACGTTGTACAGAGAAGTAAATGTGTGTGAACAACCTATAATGAGCAAAGCTCGAGGCAAAAAGGCTTATAGGCCACAAACAAATGTGTCATGTAGATTTATGGAAGTTTATGGTATACAAGTAAATAGAGCGGAGAACGAACCACTGTTCTAAGAGTGGGGATACCTCTCGATATTGCGAGACCGCAGGAGCGGTAGCGGTAGTTATGTGAACCAAGTTCAAGAAATATGTTGACGATTGACCACATGGTTATTGCGGGAGAGCAGTTAGTTAGGTAGCATGTGTGTATAATGTGAAATACCGAGCTGAATAATGCCGGCTTGTAACTCGAGTGAGCAACACGCAAGGAGCATAAAAATTCAAAAAAATAGTGTATTCAGTGGTCATCCAAATGAATGATGAGCCGTAACACGAATGATGAAGTATATGTGCAGAAGCTAACATGACAGTAGATATCATGTAAGTTATTGTTGTGCAAGAAGTAAGAACACGGCGCGCAATAAGCGACCGTTGTATAAGTATTGTTAAACGATAATATGGCAACTGAGCACAGTTATGAGTTAAACCCAGGGGAGATACAACGGTAAGTGATAGTAAATAGACTGGGCAGTAAGCCAGTGGCTGGTACGACGTGATAAAGGTCTCATTGGGACATGTGTGTGAATTCCCATTGCAATCGCACAAGAGATTTACTGCCAAGAGTTTACGCCTCTGCACTCTGTATGACGGAGTGTTTTGGTATTGCACTTACGCGGTAATGATCGAGTGAGATAGCTAGGAAGTTGGGAAGATGTTAATGTGGTAGAACAACAAAAGACTTATAACGTTATAGGACCGAAGCATAGGAAATGCAAGGTTGTACAAATGAAAGAATGCTTGTGCAGAACCAAGTGTGGAGGGATGATTAGCAATAAATGACTGCAGTAACATGAAATATCAAATATCGGTATGGAATATACCTCAAGTGTGGGAAATAACCGAGAGAGCACTACACATTAGGTAGTAGTAGCTCAACCTCAACCGACAGTAAGTCGGAAGAAATCAAGTTAATCATCATAAAAATACATAGCGGTATACACAGTGAACTATCATAGAAGTGGATAGGAAGTTTGTAACTCACCGAATTCGCTCACGGTAGGGGATACCACGCGACGGTTGAGAAACCATTCTTCACAAGAGGAAAGTGATAAATGAGGGATGTACTATACATTAAAAATAACGAATGAGGCAAACTAAGCTCTAAAGTTATCAGAGTTGCGCAGTGATTCAAGTGTTGAGTGTGCATAATGAACATCAGTGAATGGCTAATTGTTAATGCCCAGAAGCCTCACAGGCCAGAACCGAAACCGGTTAGGAGTTAAATAAACTCCAATGAGAATTCTTGGTTTAGGGACTAAACCGCCAATATCGTTAAGATCCTCTAACCAAAGCGCATTGTATAACAGACCGCGTGGAAATTAAATCACTTCACGACGGCAGAACATTTTAAACCGATGTTCAGTGATTGATTACGTGGGCGTAATCCCTTAAGGGGGTAGGGGGGGGGGGGGGGGTAGAGCCTAAAACCGCTTAGTGTGTTTTGACGTAAGTGTACGTGAACTATGGTGTGCATATCACAAAATAATTTGTTTTGATTATTGGTGCGTATGTAATATGAACATACGTATTCATTAATGGTTTAATTGTGGTAATTGCACATAGAAGATGCGAATACCATTGTTATAAGTGGTGTGTGGATACAAGTGTATGGGAGTAGAGAAACTCCGGGGAACTGAAACCCCGATAGTGTATGTTTATTTGAGACAATATAATGATGTGTGTAATGTGATTTTGATAAAAATATACATACATATATATATAGTGATGTGCATTATGATCTTAATAAAGGATATATATATATATATATTATATATATAGTTGGGTATGGTGATTTTGATAAAATATATACATACATATATCTTGTATGGTGATGTATGAAACGGTAGGAAACCGATGAAGAACTTAGTGAGGATAGGATTCCCTAAGTAAGTTGACTTGAGGAAAATTGAGGTAATTGATGGACGGAGTTCCATCCTTTGGAGATGTACTGCTCTATGATTATGACTAGAAGGATTAAAAAGATAGAAAATGGTAAATGTTTGAAGTAGTTGCTTGTTTGAAATTGAAGTGGGAGGTGGAACTTGATTTGCATGCGATCAAGGGAAACCGAACACAAATTGGGGTGGAAAGATAGTTCAACACGGATGCTGATCACATCAGGGTTGGATGACTCTTGAAACTCCCTATAAGTGGTCACAAATAATCACATTAAGAATAAGATGCAGTTAGCAATAATTGGACTTGGAGTTGTATTGTGTTTTCAAAAGAATTTTAAATAGGTGTTTTCAAATTTTCAAGACTTCAATGAATATTTCCAAAAATTCTTAAATGGTGTTTTCAAAGGAAGGATTTCTTTTACTTGACCTTATAGAGGATTTTCAATTAGTATCCTTCCAATAAAGGATTTGTTCTACTTAACCCCATAAAGAATATTTTCGTATTACTTGCTCACGAGCTGAGGACGTATGAGCCTTTGTCTTCAGACCGGTGACATGAGAAGTATATTTTAAAAATGTGTGTGATGTTTTAATCTCCCAAAGGAACGGGGACCAGAAGGTGTCCATCGCGACCGGGTTCTGCGGGATCACAGTGTATATGTACTCAACATGGGACTCGAGCCCATGAAGAGATGGAAAAGGTATTTAGTTTGTTATACATGCTAAGACATGTTGTGTGATATGTGTAATAAATATTACCCAGACCTGAGAGTCTGAGGGTTGTTATGTAAGTATGTCATGTATGGATGTGGATACGTTACCCGGACCGTTAAGTCCGAGGTTATTATGTAAAAGTGTGTTTTAGTATGGAAGTTGTATCATACAAGTAAACCAGGTATTCTAATTATAGGATGCATGAGAAGTTGTGAACTTGGGGTCAAAGTTCTTTTAAGGGGGGTAGATTGAAATACCCCAAACCTTAATATGTTAATTAATTATGTAATCATGATTTTCTATGGCTAATTAAGTCCTTAAGATCATTAGTGAAGAAATAAAAACCTAAAAGAAAAAGAAAATGCGTAAAAGTCACAAAACGTGAAAACACGTATTTAATTATTTTAGGAGGTATATAACTTTCACTGGGGTTATAAATATATTCTTATACCCTAATTACACATTAGGAACATGTGGGAAAAATTCCGGAAGAAAACGGATCCAAATAACGCGTTTAAACGCTAATGGAGTCTTAAAGTGCGTTTTTCGAGAAAACCCGAAAACGTGACTTTAAATAGTCAAACGACCCCGTAAAAATTATAGTTGATTATATAACTATAATTAAAAATTAATGGGAGCTTAAGAACCATTAAGATTAAAGAAAGGAGGAAAATCTGGCCGGATTAGTGAATAGTGTAAAAACCGGTAACTTGTGGGGTGTAAATTGTAATAAGAGCAAAAATACTCCCTTCCTTTGTAAATTAAAAGCTGGCACCCCCTTCACCTTAGGAAGCCACGTTTTTCCCCCTCTCCAATTGTAACACCCCTACCGTTAATACAATGATTACCGTCCAATCTCCTTACACATCAGATACACGCAGCGGATACATACTTACATACAGTGGGTGATACAATGCCGTTAGTCACCCACGTGACTAACAAGGCTACTACTTCTACATACAGCATCGGTCTGATGGACCGGAATCCCAAGTACTACACGTCTATAATACATACTCCATTCGTCAATCAAATACAACAATGCTCCATTCAATACTTACTCCTCCCTAATCCATACATTACAATATACTTAACCGAGTCTACTAGGATCCTTATACAATTATAACATCTCTTCCAAGTTCATACATACTCACTAAGAGTCTACATCTACCCATTCCTCACAACTGCTTACTTCCTAAGTACAGGAATGTGCTAATTTGTACACCTCTACATTCTACTACTACTATCCAAATGCAGTCACCGGTCTCGTGCCTTGACTATATCCTCTTCGGGTACCTGCACACTAAAAATGTTCCCCCGAAGGGGTCAGCTTTCGCTGAGCATGATAACCGCATACCCCGCGTACTAGTGAGGGTACGCCGACCACTTGGTCGTCTACATGCGGTTCATTTATTCACACAACATGCATACATGCTTTCATACACAATACAATAATACTTACGCAAGGCATACATAGACACTTCATTACATACAAGTAATACAATATACCATTCAATACATACTTACCTTCTTCCGAAATACACATACTCACTACATACACAATATGCAATACTTGTTAGCTTCATTGGTCCACCCGGGTTAGTCGGGTGGAGATTACTCTTTTACTTGTTACTTCATACATACACATGCATACTCATACTCATACTCATACTTACTTACTTACTCTTACTCTTACTCATGTTAAGTCGTCGGGACCTCCGGCCCTGGGGACTACTCCGTCCCACCTCCGGGATTTACTTGACTCACCAATCCGGGATGCTACCCATTTAAGGGATTTGGGCCGCGGACCAGTTTAAGAGTCAGGAATCGGATCCAACCTCTTGTGTCTCCTCATCCTCACGCGTGGCCGAAGCTATATCGGACTTCTACTCATTCCAGTTTACTCACTTAAGTTAGGAGTTAGGTAGTTAGGAATTAGCAGAAGTCATTCATACAAGCCACATACACAATTACAATGCTCAATACTCACTTATACAAAATACAATACAATACTTAAGTACAATACAAGATTCGAATACCATTCCTCATCATTCATATATTTCATGAATTATACAAACTAGTGTTCAAGACAATAAATATCAAGAACAACATAAGTCACGCACAGGTAAGTGCAATATAGTCCGATTCATGCATTTATCTTATTTAGGTGATCAAATAAGCACAGAAATCGGGGTAACCAGATTAGGATACAGGGCATAAGAAATCATACCTTTCACCGTTGTACTTGTATCCCAACGTTCCTCCGGTGTTCACAATTCAAATCCTATTATATACATACAGTTGAATGATTAATCTAACTATCATTAACTTAACCCGATTACTCTTACGTTTACTAATCCATACTTACTAAGTCTTGCTTCCTATACTTGTATTTTATTTACTTACTCCTAATTACTTAACAATGGTTTACTTACATATATATGCACATATGTATAGGTGGGTATACACATATATATATAACTATTATTTAATTTAATTAATTTTTTTTTGTATGACTCGACCGACCTTACAAGTCCGGTCCCCAAGGTCGGTCGAAGTCAGTAGGGAATTACGCTGGAGAATTACAGGGCTGACCGACCTTGCAAGTCCGGTCCCAAGGTCGGTCCATTCCAGTGAGTTACCTGATGAAATTTTTAGCCCGACCGACCTTGCAAGTCCGGTCGCAAGGTCGGTCCATTCCAGTAGCTTACAAGACGGAAAAATTTTGTGTCGACCGACCTTGCAAGTCCGGTCGCAAGGTCGGTCCATTCCAGTAGGTTATAGACGGGAGAATTTTCTGGTCCGACCGAACTTGCAAGTCCGGTCGCAAGTTCGGTCCATCCCAGAAGGTTTCCCGTCTTTGTAAATCTGGGCTCGACCGACCTTGCAAGTTCGGTCCGGCCCAGTACTTGCATTTTTATTTCTGTTTTCAGTTCTATCCTTTACCCATTACTTCCCCCATTGGTCTTATACTTAATCCCACATGTTTTAACACTTCTTAGGCCCTTCAAATTGCCTTAGTTCATCCACCAAATTCTTTACTAAATCCATCAATCAACTTACACAATTTCATCACTTCCCTTCCACACTTACAACAGTTTTTCATCCTTCAATGCTACAGATTTTTGTTCCAACTTCTAACACTCAATACTCCTACCACCAATACCATTATTAGCATCCCAAATACATTTCCAAGCAATTACACATCTATACCCAAGTCCAACATTCACTTTACTAGGTCTTGTACTCTAATTCTTCCTAGTTACTCCAATGAAATCCAATACTTCTTGCTACAGATTTATACTTCTTATTTCACATACTACTACTACTACTACTACCATTCCATAGCTACTAAACATCTCTACTAACTCCAACACGCACCTTGGTTTTCCCATTCACCAAGTCTTCCATACATGTACATATTCCTACCATAATTTTGCCATGATTCACCTACATTTCTAACTTATCCATACACACAATTTTCTCACCAAATTCATACCTATTCTAACCCACCCCTTACAAGGGTTCTACCAGCAATCGATACAATATACATTCACCAATACTTCTTCAAATACCAATACTAATACTCATACACAATCATTTGGCTCCAAGGCCTACAATTCACATACTAATTTCACAATTACTCAAACTTCCACAATTACATTACTAATACATTATTTGGGTTCTTTAGATTGGTTTACCCATTCCCATTACTCTAATGCACTAAAATTTAACATTAGTAAAGAGCTCTTACCTTGAGCTTATAATTCCTTCTTTCTTTCTCATTTCTCTCCTTCTTCCTTTCTTGCCCAAATCGGCCATGTGGGGAATGGAGTTGCCAAACTCCATTCCCATCACCCAATGAACACAAAACACTACAATTAATATACTAACCCTTAATTTAATGCCAATTCATTGAAGTGTTTGAAATGAAATTTCTAGGGTTTACCTTTGGAGAGTTTTAGAAGGGGTTTTAGCCCTTGGTTCAAGAAGGTGAATCCACCACCATTGCAAGGTTGATATTATACTCCAAAGAGAGAGAAAAATAGAGCATTACAAATGGAGAAAAAATCAGTTATGAAGGAAGGTGAAGAAAACATGAGTTTTTCATGTAGATTTTTACCTTGTTGGAAAGAGGAGACTCCAAGCTCCATAATGGTGTGCTTTTCTCTTCAAATGGGGAAAACCCATGGAGATGAAATTCATACGTTTCAAATTTTGAAAAGAGGGAAATGTAGAGGAGAATGAGGGGATTACAAATATGTAATTATTTTTACATTTGGAGCTTACCTGGAGGTAGAGCATGGGAGAGAAGTGAGAGTTGCCATTGGAGCTTCTTGAAGCTCTCCAAAATCGCCCAACAGAGGGAGAAAAGAGAGAGAAATCATGGGGGGAGAAGAGGGTAGGAGAGAGATGAGGGAAAATGAGAGAGTGAGGTGAGAGAGGAGGGTAAAGTAGCTTTTTACTTTACTACTTTTTGCTTTTGGCTCTCTTATTTAATTAGCTAGTTACATGTGTGTGTAAGGGAGTTATTTGACTGATAAAAACCGGCCCCCTACAGTTATACTAGCTGGAGCGTTTTTCGTCTTTTACAGAAAACGCTCGTTATTTTACCCGGTTTAGGTATTGTTCACTAACCGGGCCGTTTCCGGAATTTTCTCGTTTCGTTATTTTTATTGGTTATTAAGCTCCCATAAATTCTTAATAATTATTATTTAATGATTTATAATTTTTACGGGTTCGTTTGACCACTTAAGGTCATGTTTTCGGGTTTTCTCGAAAAACACGCGTTAAAGCTCTATTAGCGTTTTAATACATTATTGGATTCGTTTTCTTCGGGAGTTGTTCCCATATATTATTTAGGTCTTATTAAACCTTCAGAATCCATATAATACTCTAACCGAGGTCTCATACCTCCTATGGTTATTTAACGCTTATTTAGCGTTTTCCGCTTTTAAGAGTTTATTTATTCTTTTGGATTTATTTTTCCTTACCAGTATTGATTAGGTACCATTAGGCCCTTAAATACGTATTAGATTAATTTTAATCCCTATATTTAAGTTCGGGGTATTTCACCAATTAGTGAGAAAAGTCTAAAAGTAAACAAAAAACAATTAAAGTACATAAGTTACTTTTTCATCTTCTCTCCCTTCTATTTCTCTTCTTTCACGTTTTTTTTTCTTCTGGTGCCCAGACCCCATCCACCCCTTCTTCTCCCTTGGTCACGATTTTGAAAGCTCCAACAAGCTTCCATGGCTACTCCAACTTCCACCACATGCCCAAGCTCCATTTGAGCTCCAAATCAAAAATAAATTACATATTTGAACTCCCCTCATCATCCTCTATCTTCCTCTCTTTTCGGAATTTCAAAAGGATGAACTTCATCTCCATGGGTTTTTCCCATTTGAAGAGAAAATGACATCAAATTGAAGCTTGGAGCCCCCTCTCTCTCCTAAGGTAATAATATTCAAGAAAAGCTCATTTTTTCTTCACCTTCCTTTCTTGACCGATTTTGCCCCTTTTTGATACTTCATTTCCTTCTTGTTTTGGAGCATTGGTTCAACACTCCAATGGTGGTGGAACTCTCCTTTTGATTCATGGGTGAAAAAACCCCTTCTAAAAATCTCAAAGGTAAAACCCTACCCTTGTGCTTTAAGCTCCTTTCCTTGGATTAGAATTTCCTTAGGATTTAAATGGTTAATTGAATCCATTTTTGTGTTTCTTGAATGTTGGGATGGAG
The DNA here is from genome assembly GCA_023374045.1 of Limonium bicolor. Lineage (NCBI taxonomy): Eukaryota > Viridiplantae > Streptophyta > Magnoliopsida > Caryophyllales > Plumbaginaceae > Limonium > Limonium bicolor. Next base: position 455,548,573 of record CM041777.1, read on the forward strand.
TTTGGCAACTCCATTCCCATATGGCCGATTTTGATCAAGAGAAAGAGAAGAGGAGATTGGAAAGAAAAGAGAAGGAGGGTTTGTGAGCTTAAGGTAAGAAACTCACCTTAATGCATGTTTTGATTATTTTTAGAGCATGGGATGGGATGGTAATTAAAGGAATGAAACCAAAAACTTGTGTTGGTGATGTGTTTGGATGATATGAGAGAGAATTGTAAAATTGTGTTAAATTAAAGGGCCTTGGAGCCAAGTGTTTTGAGTTCGTGTTTATATTGTGATTTATTGAAATTTTTGAGTTATGTTGTTGTTGATGGACCTTGAGGATTTATTATGTGCTGGTAGGACCCTTGTAAGGGTGTGGTTAGATTAGGATTGAAAATGGTAAAAATTGGTGAATGAGGACATGTTAGGTTTATGGGGAGGTTATGGCGAAATTTTGGTATGAAATGAGTGTTTGATGATGGCTTGGTGAATGGGAGGACTTAGGTGTTTGTAGTGTTGAGTAGAGTGGTTTAATAGCCTTATAATGGTACATGGAGAATGGAGATAAGAGAGTGCAAATCTGTAGCATAATGATGCTTGGTAACTTGGAATTTCAAGAAAAAGAGTTGGTGTTTGTAACTTGTGAAACAAGGAGTGAATGTGGGTTTTAGAAGTGCATTTATGTATGAATGATTTATAATGGTCATTGATGGATTTGGTAAGTTTGGTAGGAGGTAAGAACTATCAAAAGGAAATAGAAATGCATAAGTGTGCAAAATGCAAGAATATGAAAAGTGAGTTTGTTGAATTTGAGCAAGTATTGGGTGGTGGATTAAACCAAAGATTTGGAGAGGTTTAGAGCATGTGATTGAGGTGTTTAATTATGTAGGAAACTTAGGGAAAGTTTATGGAATGATTAGGGTTGAATTAAGGGTTGATATGGGGTTGAAAAATGACCTTAGTAGCAGTTTTTAGCAGGGTCCGGGACCTAGGATATGTACCAAGTCCCGGACCGCATCAAAAAACATGCCGTAAGTGAATGCAGGAATTGGTCCGGGACTTAAGTCCAGGACCAAGTCCAGGACCAATGTCAAAAATAGGCCAAAGTGAATTCCAGAGGTGGTTCGGGGTGCTTGGGTTCGGACCAAGTCCCAGACCAGGGCAAAAATTACCTAAAATGTGTTTTAAAGTGTTCTAAAGGTGGGGGATTGATGGGTAATGGTTTTGGATGTTGTTAAGGCCTTGTTTGGTGACTTTTAAAGGTCCTAAGAAGTATAAACAAGTGTTGAAGTGATTGGGAAAGTTGTGAGCTTTAGTACACAAAGTTAAACCTAAATAACAGGAGAACGGGGTAAGTACGGGAATAACAATTATGTACCTACCGTAACGCCTTAATGTTAATTGAACCATTTGACATGTAAATAGTGGTTCAAGAATAAGACATGAGGAACAAGTGTGAACCAAGGAGCGTGAGAACACCCGGTAAAGTAATTCCCTGTGGGTGATAGGTATGGTTTTCTTGCAACCTGTGTCCTATCGGGTTACACCGGCTTGTATGCCAACTTGTTTTTCTGCGTGTTTGCCACCTTGCAAGATAAAGCATGAAATGAGTTTACAGTAATTCATTAATGTGGCGTAAATAATTCGATACCGTTTAACCTTAACTATGTGTTAAACCGTAGCTAACCGACTCTAGGATCACATAAGAGATCGGTATTCGGATTAAACGTCCCAACCTACGGGAACATTCTAACTGCGGCTATTAGTGTGTTAATTGTATAATGTGGTTGTGTGTGATGTGTGTTACCTTGTAGCATGCCGTTTTCTAATGTTTGTTGTTGTTCATGTATGTCGGATGGTAAGTTACCTCCTTTGTGTTTGACTAAGTTTATAACACCATATGGTGTCATGATGTGATAAGTTCCATAAAGGAGCTTCTAGCTAATATGAATATATTATGGGGGATGAGGAATCCGGTCGTTCCGGTCGTGCGCGTTGTTTGGGTGTCGATGTATATATTTGAATTAACTCCCACTCTGTTATGTTATGGTTGTCTTTCCTTCTTGGATTACAATCACCCACAAGCTTAACCAAGGCTTACCTACCTCGTTATTATTCGGGGCTAGGGGGAATACTGTGTTATTATGGTTGTTTTCCCTCCTTGGATTACAACCACCCACAAGCTTACCAAGGCTTACCTACCTCACAATTATTGGAGCTAGGGGGAAATTGTGTATGGTGTGATCGGCCTATATTACGGCCGACACATCTAAGTGAAGTAAATGTGTACGGTGTGCTCGGGCCTATATTCCTCCGGCACAACCTAAGTAGGTGTACGTTCTCTATGAAGAACGGTATTAAGTTGTATACATGTTATTATGTGAAGTATGTTGTTATGTGTGTACGTTGATCATCGAAATCAACCCCGTACAGATATAAGGGGTAATTAAGTATAACCCGATTAAATGGGTATGTGTCGTCTAGCAAGGAATGGCTCCATTAGGGTAGAACCCTCAAGGGCCAAAGTACATGTAACACCCCTACTACGTACTTAACAACTTACCAAATCGCAGCGGAAATAAACAACTAAACAATAACTAAACGATTCGGTGCTTCAACGCCGTTAACCACCCACGTGGTTAACAAGGCAGAATAAATACATGTGTACCGGTCCGATGATCAGACTCACGAGCATAGAACTAAACCATAAATACATAATATACAATACCGAGTATTTATTTACAACCAACACTGTAAACTGTCACTATAATGTATTCATTATCCAAAATATACCGCCACGGGAGCACAGGCGCATCCCGGGCCTACCGACCAAAAGGTACCAAAGGTATATCTACAACCTAGGATCTACAGCCACTCCGCTTCTTCGATCCTCATCCTACAAATATAAATATGGAGCCCCCGAGGGGGTCAGCAACCCTTGGCTGGTATGGTTAACGCGCAGCCCATCGGCTACCGGGATACGCGCAACTACTTGTCATGATGACATGGCATTCATTTTAAACATACAACATATATATCATAGCAAGAGTATTGCATAACAACATCACACATATCATACAAGAACATATCATTTTAGGAAACGAACCAACACAATTAGATCCCATGGAGAGCCTAGAGAATGTTGCCAAACTCATGCTAAGCTCGTTACATAACTCGTTACCGTCCTATTAAATGGAACGAATAACTTAACACAAAGGTGCGTCGGATATAGTGATCCAAGCACACCAAACAAACATAGTATGCCCCTGTGGCCCGACGTGAGTCAGTAAAATAGCTTTGGTTAAGCTAAAGGGAAGGTTGAAAACCAAAAGAGAAGACAACCGTAACATACAAAGAGAATCGAACCGGTTTATGACATCGACTCCCATACTCACACGCGTGGCCGGAACTACCGGACTCCTCACTTCCCCGGTTAGCACTTATTAGAAGTTCAACATTGAACTCAATAAACAAATCACAAGCAAGTGGTTAAGTCTTGTTAGACACACATAAGGGAAATGAGTCACACCTTAACAACACAATAATATTAACAACTGTAAACTCATTACATGACTTAAGTCTTACAAGGTCATAAACACTCATAAAAACATACACACATAAGCCGGTGTAAACCGGTAGGCAACAGACTGCAAGAAAACCATACCTGGTCCCTGCTGTGATTGTTTTCCACCGTTGGAGAATCCTATACACATTTAGTAATGTCGGTTAATTAACGTACTAGACCTTTATAAATTTGTTACTTCAAATTTCTAGTTTATTTTATTTTCACACTTTGTTATAACTTTTTCACCGTTTTAATTGTCTTTATAACCCACCTGACATGTCTTAAACAACCTTATAACATCATTACTAAATAATCGCCATCATTAGACTTCAGTTTCTAACCCTAAACAAAGTTTTTAGGTCAAAACAGTACCCTGTCCGAACTTGTGTCCGAGTTTCCAAAGTTCGGACATAGGTCGAGACTCAAAGGGTGAAACCAGACGAATGTCCGAACATGTGTCCGAGCTTCCAAAGTTCGGACACAGGTTGAAGCAAAACCAAAGAAAAAATTCCAAGCGTCCGAAACATGTGTCCGAGCTTCCAAAGTTCGGACACAGGTCGAAGCAAAATCAGAGAAAGAAGATGGGTGTGTCCGAACTTCTGTCCGGACTTACAAGTTCGGACGCCATTCGAGACTTGTAAGCCAGACTCGTCCTCGCACCCCGTCCGAACATCAAAGATCGGACGGTAGTCCGGACATCAAAAACCCAGAAAATTTAAACGCAACAGGGCATGTCCGAGCTTCCAAATTCGGACGGAAGTTCGGACGTGCCAGAAAACTCATCTTCTATACCCTTGAACACTTACTCATTTCTTACCAAAATCCCCAACACTTATATTGTTTTCTCCTTAGGTTTTCTAAGTGGTGTTTCATACCTATAATAACCATTATGCCAAAATGTTCCTCAACACTAACATCATCTCCCAAGCATCTTTTCTTACAAACCAGACTCCTTATGTCATTCTTGAAATCCTTCTACCAGTTTATACTTTCTCCTTGTTTACCAAAGTTTGCATAAGTCTCAACACAATTCCAAAAATGACTTTGGTGTATTCCAAACACTCATTTGATTTCCAATCCTCCAAGATAATGCCTAAGTCCTTTTTGCACTCTAGAACACCTCATTACATGGTTCTTTCTCTAGTAAAATACTTATTCATTCCTAACACTTCCTAGTTCACCAAAGCTTATTTAAACACCTTGAACTTATACATTACCTAATTTTTGACATTGGTTCTACTAGCATCTTGTTACACCAAAACACATAGTCTTCACCATTAAACATTCAAACACCTAAATTCATCAAGAGCATTCTTATACACAAAACTTCACCAAATTTACATTACATCACAATATAGTGCATTATTTAAATTGCTTGGCACTTAGGCCCTTAAATAACATGGCTCTTAGGCCCTTAAATTGCATAAACCATAAACACTGAATTTCCCATAATATATTGCCTTTGACCTGCAAATACATATAACAACACATATGCCCTTTAATAGTCTCCTTGAGAACATTTTACTAAGTCATTCACCATTGGCTCCTTAGGTAGTTTTAATAAGCAACATAAGCTCATTTCTCCCAAGACTTTAAACTACATTAGGTTAACACATTTACCTCTTTTCCTTCACCAGTTTTTCACTTAATTTCTCCTTGCTCTTCCTTGATTAAAACCGGAAAGACTTTGGTTTGCTTGTCAAGTTTCTAATCAATATTCAAGCAATGTAATGAGTATTCAAGCTTCATGCTTAATCTCATTATAAACCCTAGGTTATATATTGTCTTAAAACATTAAGGTGATTGTTTTACCTTGGAAATGGAAGAGAGTTTGAATATGTAGCAAGAGAGGACTCCACCAAGCCCTTGGAAGATTCAAATGAAGCTAGAAAAAGGCAAGAGAAAACACCATCAATGGTGATTTTCGGTCAACATCAAAACATGGAGGAAATGTTGTTTTCTTTGGTTTTTCTTACCTTGAAGCAAAGGTGATCAACAAGAGGCAAAAATATAAGCTCAAGCTCCTCCCATGGTGTTTCCTCTTGGCACCTAAATGGTGGTTTTGGAACTTTGAAAAGGTGAAGTTGAAGAGCTTGGCAAGACAAAGAGAATGGTGGTCTTAGTTTTTGATTTGGTGAATGGAGCTAGGAATTACAAGAGGTTGAAGATGAAGAATGGTGGTGGTGCTGTAGCATAAACGTGAATGAGAGGGAGAAGATGAAGTTGGAGACGGTGGGAAAGCAAGGGAAATGAGAGAATGAAGTTTGGTATTTGCTTTTAGAAGATATTTGTAGTTAAGTTAAAGTAAATAGACTTATTTAGTCATTCTTTATTTGCTTATTAGTTAGCTAAGGTGATGACTCACCCTTGCAAAAACTGGCCCCCATTAAATAATAAGGGGTGTTGGTCTTAGTTGACCAATTAAATTACTTATATTGACTTATGTTATAAACTTGCTTAATTTGGTTACTATTCACAAAACAAGGCACTTATTTGTGAAATTTTTGATTTCTCATTGATTTAAACTTCCTAATGTGATACTAAGTAGTACACATGTTAATTAAAGAGTAATGATGGACATTTAGCCATTCAAAACTCATTTACAAGACAATTTTTCAAAAATGTGCTTTAAGACTCCTTAAAGCACATTTTGTGTTTTAACTTGTTTCAAGCTAGGTTTTCTTTGGTAATTGGTTTAATATGTTCATTAACATATAAATAAGGTCTTGGTAAGCTCATTAGGTCTTAACTAAGCGTATCCCAAGCTTAGAGCACATTTTCACCCATATCGACTTTAAGGTATTTATTTGTGTTTACTGTGGTTTAAATTGTTCACTAATGTTTCTAAGGTACTTTTAAGCCTTATTTATACCATATTTTAAGGTATAAACCACATACTAAGGTTTGGGGTATTTCAATCTACCCCACTTAAAAGAACTTTGTCCCCAAAGTTCACACTTCCCACATAGCTTTAATATTAGAACACGGGGAATACTTATAAAACAATACTTCCATAGCAACATTAACAACACACTTACATAACATCGGACACAAGGTCCAAAAACAACACATCATTCAGACTCAACGGTCTGTAACACAACAACATAGACAAGACACAGCGGTCCGTAACAACGTAACATAGACAATGTATTTAAATACATGTCATACACACATAACCGAAACGGATCTACCCCCTTAAAATAGGGGTACGCCCCGTACCCTATACACACAAACACTAAGAAGTAAACAATAACGGGTACTTCGCCTTCATCTTATCTTCCAGCTCCCAGATGGCCTCCTCGACGTCCTGGTTAGACCAGAGAACTTTCACCAGTCTCACAGACTTATGGCGAGTGTCTCGAGTCTTAGTGTCCAGAATCCGTACGGGAGTCTCCACTGATCGTATGGTCGGCTCTAAGGTTAGCCTTTCAGGCTGAAGTACATGAGACGGATGAGACATATATTTCTTCAACTGGGACACATGAAATACATCGTGTACCTTGCCCAGCTCAGTAGGTAAATCTAGCCTGTAAGCTACCCGGCCTATCCGCTCTGTCACAATATAAGGCCCCACATATTTCGGCCTCAACTTGCCTTTCTGGCCAAAACGAAACACTCCCTTCATGGGGGATACTCTAAGAAATACCTGATCGCCCACGGCGAACTCCAGGTCACGTCTACGCACATCGGCGTATGATCTCTGCCTATCCTGAGCTGCCTTCATGTTAGCCCGGATCTGGCGTACTTCTGACTGTACTTGCTCCAGATACTCTGGTCCTATAATGACCGTCTCACTCGACTCATCCCAGCATAATGGCGTGCGGCACGGTCTACCGTACCTAGCCTGGAAGGGAGACATCTTGATCGAAGCATGGTGATTGTTGTTGTAGCTAAACTCGATCAGATGTAACTTGTCAATCCAGCTGGTCTGGAAATCAAGTGCACATGCACGTAACATATCCTCGAGTGTCTGGATGGTGCGCTCACTCTGACCATCGGTCTGCGGGTGGAACGTCGTACTTAGCTTCAGCTCGGTACCAAGCACTTCTGAAATACCCCTAAATAATTAAACGTTACTTAAATATATAATTCACAACATTAAAGTATAAAACGAATATATATGTACATATACACAACGTTACAAGATTATAACGTTGTATATATATAACTAAAAGACAAATAATATAATGATATAATTAAAAACGTGACAAAGCAAATAGTCGTATACATATAATAACACGACATGTTAATACAAGTCACTTATATACAAATAAATAGGCATAATAAGGATGAAAAAAAAAAGGGAGCAAACATGCTCTAGCCGGGATTCGAACCCGAGACCTTTCGTACCATTCCCGAAGCCTTAACCGGTTGAGCTGTGCTCGAATTCGGTATTATTTACCCACGAATTATAATTAGTAGTGTCACTACTGAAGTCACAGAAAAGAGAGAATCAACTCTCGACATCCTTCTCTGAATTTAATTCCTCAAAATCAAGACTACTGCAACTTTCATGACGACAAGAACTGATTATTCTCCAGATTGCCATGTACTCCCATGCAACAAGGGAATTGTTTTTCATAATGCCCATCCCTCTTGAGGATTCCCAAGCAACACAGCCATCGATCAACGACCCCATACCCATCTCATTATAATCGGTCTCCTCCTCCTCTCTCAGTACCTTCGTCTTCTCCAACTTCCACCGAGAGCTGCCCAAAACCTCCATGGCTACTGCTCAGTAGTTAGGTAAGTTTCCAAGTCTCAACCATGCTCATTGTTCCACTATTATTTCCCTGTCTTCATGAGCTAAACCGTGAACAATTCCACCCAGTAGCAAGAACCAAGTTGGGAGCTAGAGCAGTGGGAAGTTCCGGTTGAAAAACAGAGAAGGAAGGGAAGCTAGCTCTTTTATTTGCTCAAGGTAAAACCACATAGAACCCAACCTGAACTCCTTCTCTATTTCAGTACCAAACCCAGCATGCACTAAGCTTTCTGTTCCCTGTTTTCTCACGTGAGCTTCACCACATTTTACCCACTATTGTACCGGTTATAGCCATAGCTAATCCTGAGTTTCTTCTTTCTTCCTTTCTGTCTCTCCTCATGTAGAAGACAGTAGATAGTTCTCAGCTTGGTGAAGGAGCAAGACCAAGCCAATATTCCTTGCTTTACTATCCTCGGTGAAGAAGAAAAAAAAACAAGGTACAGGCCACACCTGTTTCACTTTGCTCCAAACCATGCCTTTTTCTCTAAGTTATCACGGGTTAACATCTAAGTAACCTGTTCTAGTGTAGTCAACTGACCAAGGTGCTGTGAGTTCGAGATTCCACCAAAGGTGTAGCTAAGGAGTTGTCAAGACTGGTGAGTAACTTCTAAACTGATGAAAAATCAGAGAAACAAAAAGGAGGCTAAATCTATCGAAACTGTTAATCAAGCAAACCTGTAGCATGTAGCCTCGGTATACTAAGTATCTTTGAGTTGCTAATGCTTTTACCATCTTATGAGTACACCTGGTCAAGTCTATAAATGTGAGGGTGTTGAAGAAAAACAATAAGAACAGATCACAACTAGAAAGGGGGAAACAAAATAGAAAACATATGTAACAGTTTCTGGTTTTTATTTCTGAGTAGTTTTCAACTGATGAGACCCGTGTTTTATGTATCTCCTTTGCAGAGGGAAGGTGAGGATAGGAAGAGCTAGATTAGAAACTTAAAACTCAGTCAAACACATAACTGTCTAGGTTAGTAATGAAGGGAAACTGAAAAGAAAACCAGAAACTGAGAATTCTCAGAAAACAGAAGGAGTATCAGGTTTGATGTTTCAGTTAGTTTGAGGCGTTTGTATTTCTGTATAACTGGCTTGGGTTGTGTGTCAATGAACTTAAGGCACTCCTAACAAACTCAAGTGAGGATAAGAACATCTTGAGAAATTAAAACCTAACCTAATGCAAAAACCATGTAACGGAAAAGAAAGTGCACCTGTTGCAAAGTTTCTGCTGCAGTTTTAGTTTCGTGTACTCAAATTTTCAGTGGCACTAAAGGGGTTGTTTTGGGTTGTTCTTGAGTCTGAAATCGCAATGATTATTAGCTAAATAGGTAAGTAGTTGGAAGGAAGTGTAGGGTGATCTAGAAAACTGACAGAGAAAAAAAAACAGTAGGAACAAATAGCACTTCTGTTTTAGCTGCACATTCAGAACTTCCTGTTTCTGTATAATGATGTTACAGAGAGTGTAAGAGGTGGCATTGAATAGTTCAAGAACTTAAAACACTACCAACCCACTTAACTAGATATGTAAGTATTATAGAAGAAAAAAATTGCAAGCCACTGTAATTAAACAAAAGGAGACAGATGAAAGGATTTACCGATTTAGAGTGCAATTTCTGTCATCCTAATCTTTCTGTATAATAACTTTCAGAAGCTTAAAAATGGGGTAGTAAACCTATTTTGAATCAGTTGGAACTTGAAGAGAAAAGAAGAACTATCATATCCTAAACTACCTGAACTAGTATTGAGAGGAAACTGAAGAGCAACTCGTGAGTAAAAACATAAAGGAAAAACAGATTAGAAAAAAAATATATGTAACAAATTCCAATTTGTAAACTCTCCTTCTGTTTCAGTACATTAAAAGGTCTTGGTGTTAGTAGGATTGTCTAAACGGTTTTGGATGAAGGACTCTCAGAAAACCAGAAAGAGAATCAACCAGTTTTATGATACTGTTTCTGTAACAACACCGATTCAGATTTCAGTTTCTTTTTCTTCAGTTTTCAGGTTCTTTCCAGTCAGTGTTGGATATTTTTGTGTCTGTAACAAATGGTTTTGGGACTTAGTTGAGTGCAGAAGCTTGATAGAATACTTAAGTAACTGGGTAATAAGGTTGGAGGGAAGAATTGAAATGCCAATTCATGGATAATAGAAAAAAAACTAAAGAAGAAATAACAGGTTGAGACCTTCTGTTTCAGTCCTTGCACTTCATCAGTTTCTGATTTTTCTAGATTTCTGGTGGAGTAAGAGGTCTTGGTGGCTCTAACTCAATACCTTGGGTTGTTTAGAATTAAAACCGTACTAAGACTCCTAACTGGGGGCTAAACAGACTGGGAAATAGGAACTCAAGTAGGGAACTGAAAGGAAAGACAAGATAGACACAGGCCACATCTCAGTTTTTCTTATCAGTTTTGGAAGTAGCCTTAAAAATCAGTTTTCATGTTCTCTGTATAACTGAATTTCAGAGAATGTAAAGGGTGTTGTTTTGACTTGATAATAAGCTTCAAACCTAGCTGACACACTAAGATAAGATTGTAAACGACATGGGAAGGTTTAGAAGACAGATTAGAACATTAAACTGTTAATTCAATTGGAGGTGCACCAAAAATGTGGGTTCAGGTTGCATCAATCTGTCCCTGCGGTGGAAACTTACTTCAAGGATCTATAAGGGTTACATTGTGTGAGTAAATAACCTAGGACTTATCTAATGCACGCAGGCACGATATTGACACCCTAGGAAAGAATCAAAACAGAATACAAAAACAGAAAGGTAACAATAAGACAATAACTGCATCAGTTTCTGATATCAGTTTCTGAAGATTTCTTTTGTATTTTAGTAAAGGGATACAACAGTGATGTTGGTAGAGTTGTTTGGGTTACCCCTTTTAAATTCAAAACATGGGTGGAACACTGGACTAAACCAGTAAGTGCTTAGGCCTAGGTAGAAAGACAGATCAAATCAAATAGAAACAAAAAAAAAAACAGAAGGGAAAACACAACGGTTATATCTTCAGTAATGTAGGTTGTTTCAGTCCCTGTAAAAATGGTTCTATGTATAACTAAGATACTGATGCGTTAATGGAGTGGTGTCTGGTGAATGATCAAACCGAAGCATTACTAATACACTCAGTTGGGTTGAGAGATTCATGGAAGAGGTGATACACAGGGTTTGTTTTCTATTTTCTGATTTCTGGGTTCAGAGTTCACTTGGCGGTCTTTGTACAATTAAGTGCAGAAGCTAGGAGGATGTTTTAGAGGTTCAATCTTGGGTTAAAGCATCAATAACACCATAGATGGTTAGGTAGGTACAATAAGGAAAAATTTAATAGCACTTGGACTAACTATAAATAAGAAATGGGAAGGAATGTAGAGGTTGCCGTTTAGATACTGATAACATATAAACTTCTGTACCACCATGTCACAGAGGGCGATATTGAGCTATTAAAGAACCTAAAACATCCCCAACACTTAAGCGAGCTTATAAAACCTTGGGTGGTATTTTACTACAAAGTTTTGATGTTATAAGATTAGATACTTACTACATAAAATAAGTTATGTGGTTATATTATGATTAAGGAGAATTATATAATGAGGGAGCTTAAGCGTACCTTATGAGAGTATTACTTGCGGTAGGTACATAAAGTCACCAAACCATATACTATGAAGTCTAATGACATGTAAAAGACCATGCTACATAATATCATGAAATAAACGTAGCACTAAACAATGTTATGTGGCAAGTAAACTAAAATAAAATAATAATAAATAAATAGTTTATTAAAACTATTATACTAAACAAATACATACATATATACATACCTGTCAAGAATAACGACATAAGCTATAGTATATAATGACGTAAAATACTAAGGTCAGAATATAACCTTGGTATGATACATAAATCCCAAACGAAGTATCACGAGTATATAACGTACGCTTCATACTCTATTGTAACCGATTATTAACTCACACGACGAGTAAGGGGTTGTTAAAATAACGGTACTCTAACTAATAACAATTGTAAAAAATCCAGGGCATAGTACTGGGATTTCAAACGTTATTCGGAAATACCGAATTGTACTGTCATGTGGATTGACGCTTAGCGTTCCTTGTATTACTAGGTCGCACTTCCGACGTACGCGCTCGAAAGCTCTAGTGGTCTGCACTGTACGAATCTAGACATGGTGTACGGTATGTAAAGGAGTTTGATCCGAGTTGTCCTGAGGAATTCCTCGGGCTCGGATTTGTTTGATAACATGTATGATTATGTGTGATGAATATGTGTTTACTGCATTACTTATTTATGCACGAACTAATACTATGTCGACTATAGATCGATTTATATAAAACTACATATACGAGTTGTGTGACTGTGATTACCGTTGCATGACCTAATACACTAAGTATTACAAGTATGTAGTTATAACCTAAGTAAGACACTTAGGAACGGGACATGACATCGGTCCCTAGAGCTTCAACTCAAACATAAATACTACCTAGAAATCATTCTAGGCATGCGTAAGACCCATAGGGCAGCCAACAAGTAAGTGATGTACTCCATGTTTAAAACTGTAACTGGATCACTAACTAACGAAGCTAACAGTGGAGTGTGAATGAAAGTGATGTGAACCTTAATCCAGACAGTCATTGGCTGCTGGTCGCGCGTAGAGATCTCTTGGGTTAACCTGTGTTGGGTTTTCCCTAGTTAATCCTGAACGAGCCTAGATAGATCATCAAGCGGAGTGTGCTACCGTTGGCACCAGGCCCTTGGCCACCTAAATGGACGCCTTTACAAAGGCAAAGTGAATTAGTCCCAGAGTCTTCGGATGATCAGGGCAGTGAGCACCTTGTGTGTACGTGGGACTACTGTCCAAGTGAGTATATATCTCGGGTTGTCCTAACTGACTCTCGACAGTGCTAACCTAACCAACAATATGTGAAGGCCCGGTGGGCCGAGTGTTGTAATACGTGACGATGTGAAACCAAGAACAACGTGTGACTTACCGATGCTATTGTATTGTACAATGTGCTGCTGTTCTGTGTATATCTGTGATGATTGTTACATGCTTAAATTATGCCTTACAGTTTCCTGTTATACTCTGTAAACCAATGTTGCATGTAACGAACCTAATAAAAAGACGGTTAATACGACCTAATTGACCATTAGGGTCCAGACTCGGCATACTCAGCGTTTATCGCTGAGCCTTTATGGCTTTATGCAGGTTGATGATCAGACGAAGCCGGAGTGCGGGGCGGGTAGTTAGGATGTTGTGGATTTTGGATTTACCGTTCATACCTCGTTATGTATTAAGTTATTTCACTGGAAATGGGTTGTAAGATTTGGAGTATGTTAGACGCTCACAGTAGTTGTGTTTTTGAGACCTAGATAGACATGTAGGCGGTATCTCGTTGTCACCGCGGATTGTATTATTATGTTTTCATTTTGTTAAGTTGTTGTATTGCTACATCACTCGTATGGGCGAGTGATGGCAAGTAACACCCATGTGAGTTCTATTCTGCATTTCTTCCGCTGTGAGACGCTTTATTCCTGTTCACGTGAGTGATTATTACGTCATGGCTGAGAGGGGTGTTACAAAAAGTGGTATCAGAGCGGAGTACCGCTCTGATGACGAGATACTAGGAATTAAACAGTGAGCTTAGGATTTGGGAAACCCGGGATACGTCTGTGAGGTACGAGACGACCTATTTAGTGAACTTAAGTAGAGGTTACGCACTATACGTATACACATTTAGCCTCTAAGGCAACTTAATATCTTATGTGTGTGTTGACGGTATATTTACCGAATTATAATACGACGGTCTGTACAGCAGATGGCTGGTAGACCTAGAGGGCGCGGAGCCGGTAGAGGGGCCGGTGGCGACACCGGTATCCCAGGCGTCAATGAAGTAGTTGCTGCTATACTTACCCAGATTGGAGGCGCTATACCCCACCCACCGCAGCCCCGTGAGACGAATTGGCTTAAGGCGGTATCTGAGACACGACCACCGACCTACTCAGGGGAGCCGGACCCCATTGCCTTGGGCGCTTCATCGTGGAGCATGAGAAGGCCTTCGAGGCCTTGCGAGTGCCAGAGGATCAGAAAGTTACAATTGCTGCATTCAATTGAAGAACGCAGCCAGTACCTGGTGGAGACTTGTGAAGGACCAGCACTTAGCGACACCCGACTTCTCATGGGCTATGTTCGTGGAGATCCTGCGAGGGAAGTACTATCCCGCTCACCTCAAGCAGAAGAAGCGTCGGGAGTTTGAGACGCTGACTCAGGGGAGTCTGTCCGTGGACGAGTACTATACTCGTTTCATCGGTCTTCTTGACTTCATCCCGGAGTGACTACTCTGAGACCGTTAAGGTCGAAGTTCCGGGGGGTCTTTTATTCCGTATCCAGGCAGCCATGGGCGCCACACTCTATACCACCATACAGGTAAAATCTAAACACCGTTAATTGTTATTAATGTTCTACATATCCAATTACAGTGAATGTGTGAAGAATCACCAGTTTAAAATTCCAGGAATGTTATGATGCGGCCTCGAGGACGGAGCTGATGCTCCAGACTCGGGATGAGACTCTGGGCCAGAAGAAAAGGAAGAAGTCCGAGAAGGAGTCTGAGGACGGGGGAGTGAACCGAGGCGAGGGCTCAAAGAAGGGAAAGTAAGGAAATATTTTCATTTATTGATTTAATCATTAATTGATTATCATGTGTGCTGACCCCAAATCTGTTTTGACAGAGGCTTCTTCAAAAAGAAGGGAAAGCAAGGGCAGGGGCAGCAGAGTCAGCAGGGTTTCAAGGGGAAAGATCCGTACCACGACTGACCGGCCCACCCATCGATGCCCAGCCACTGAGATCGGCACCTCCAGGGGTGAGAATACCCTCCTCATAATTTTAGTTGTCAAACTTTGTTAATCCTAATATGTACATGACTCGTGTTAACCTAATTACGGTTGCAACAGGCACCGGTAGACCCCAGCGCCATTTCTACTGTAAGCGCTGTGGGAAGGACCACCCAGGGGTGGACTGCAGCGGCAACAAGGTGGAATGCCGATACTGCAGGAAGATGGGGCACCGTGACTATGAATGTTACTCCAACCCAGACGGCCGAATTACCAGGGACGAAGACTGCTCAGAAGCCACTGTTGGAGGATCAGGAGCGCCACGAGGTGGCCAAGGGGGCCAGACGTCCACGACATGCTTTCAGAAGGGAAAATGAGTCGACCAGGGACGCGCCACCCTTAATTCAGCGGGAACCTCAGGCGCTGAGGCGGGTACCCATCGCACTACAGGTAATTATAATACCCGACTGCTATTGTACGAACCATGATGTGTGTTAAACGCTTTAAAGCATGACCATGTGTGTGTTACGACCTTAAGTAATAACTTACCTTAGGAAAACTTCCACATCTTAGGTAGTTTCGACATTTGCTACCCCCTATCTACGAGACCGAGATCGCCAAGACCCGCAGCCGAAAAACAAGAACATCCAAGAGAGAATAGTCAAGTCATCCGACCAGGCATGATTCTGCTTAGAGAATTCTTAACTTTAGACGAGCAAACCGACATCATAGAAGAGTGTAGCCTTGGGTAGAGAACTAGGTGGGTTTTACATTCCGGGTTTTACGAGCGGTTCGAAGATGAGGCTACACATGATGTGCCTAGGTAGGATTGGGATCCACAGACTAGGACATACCAGGAAGTGAGGAAACTAGATGGGGCGAGAGTACCTAGGATACCCGAGAGATTCAAGACCTTAGCACGGAAGGCGGTGGAGACCGCGCAGCAGCTTGAAGACGAACCAGTACCCGGCATTGATGCCGACGTTTGCATTGTAAACTTCTACGAACAAAATGGGCGACTGGGATTACACCAGGACCGGGATGAGACACCCGAGTCCATTGCAAAGGGTATTCCCGTAGTATCGTTCTCCATTGGTGATGAAGCAGAATTCTTATACGGCGACCAAAAGAGAATGGATCTAGCTAAGAAGCTAGTCCTCAGATCTGGAGATATTTTGACATTCGGTGGAGATTCGAGATTAGTGTATCACGGAACCAAGCGGATTAAGTTAAATACCGCACCACCAGCTTTAGTAAACACTACCCACATCAAACCGAGACGTTTAAACTTGACCTTAAGAGAGTATTGATGTAATCTAGCTTTGTATGCAAGTATAATGTAATGATTTGTGAAATAAATAAAAGTGGAGTTTCAAAATTTTCGTACAATTGTTATCAGTCTTATCCTCATGCGACTCGTTAATCCAGGCCACGAACCTGAGAAAGAAGCAAACCTCAACATTCTAAATACGGCTCAAGCCAAAGAGATTGGCAACGTCATCACTGGTAAGGATAGGAACCAACCGAATTAATGAATTCAATAGCCACGTACTAATGTAAACCAAAATGCTACAGGTACCTTCCCTGTAAATGGCACCGACGCATCAGTCTTATTTGACTCAGGGGCATCCCACTCCTTCGTTTCCTCTTCTTTTGCAAAGAAGTTGGGACTGACCCCGGAGCACCTCTCCGACTTCACCGTCACGTTACCATCAAGGGAGAGAGTGTGATGCACGGGACGCTACCGTGACTTGCGAATTGTTATACGGGACGAGATTTTCCCCGTCGACCTGACCGAATTCAGAGGGTTGGGTTTCGACGTCATCATCGGTATGGATTGGCTGCAGAGACACAAGGGCCGGATACATTGTGCCGAGCACCGACTGTTACTCAAAAGCCCGGGGGCAAGGCTATTTCCTACCGTAGTGTACCGAAGGAACCCACCATCAAAATTGTATCTACCTTGAACCTAATGAAAGAAGTGAGGAAGGGCCACACCGCATATATATGTTATGTCCACGATACGAGACAAGAGGATCAGATGGATTTGGAAATACCAGTGGTATCCGAATTCCCTGATCTGTTTCCTGAGGAATTACCAGGCATGCCACCATCACGAGAGGTGGAGTTCACCATTGATCTTATGCCGGGCACGGGGCCTATTGCCAAGGCACCCTACCGAATGGCGCCTGCAGAGATGAAAGAGTTAAAGGTTCAGTTAGAGGACCTACTGGACAAGGGCTTTATCAGACCAAGCGTCTCTCCATGGGGAGCGCCAGTATTGTTTGTCAAGAAGAAAGATGGGAGTATGAGACTCTGCATCGATTACAGGGAGTTAAATGTCGTTTCAGTCAAGAACAAATACCCTCTTCCACGCATCGATGACTTGTTTGATCAGCTCAGAGGCGCAGCAGTGTTCTCGAAGATCGACTTGAGATCAGGCTACCATCAGATACACATTGCAGAGAGAGATATAGAGAAGACAACGTTTAGAACACGATACGGTCACTACGAATTTACCGTGATGCCATTTGGATTGTCAAATGCACCTGCAGTATTTATGGATCTCATGAACCGTCTGTTCAGAGAGCAGCTTGACTCATCAGTAGTGGTATTCATCGACGACATCTTAATCTACTCTAAAACTAAGAAAGATCATGAAGCACATCTTAGGCAAGTTCTACAGATTATGAGAGAAAACCAGCTATATGCCAAGCTCTCGAAGTGTGAGTTTTGGCTAGATAGCGTGGCATTCTTGGGCACATCATTTCAGCCAGCGGCATATCAGTCGACCCTGCGAAGATAGAGGCAGTCAAGAGCTGGCCGAGACCTAAGACGGTGACCGATATCCGTAGTTTCTTAGGGTTAGCTGGATACTACAGACGTTTTGTGAAAGACTTCTCTAAGGTAGCCAAACCTATGACTAATTTGATGAAAAAGGACGCTCAGTTTGTGTGGACTGTAGATTGCGAGCGTTCCTTTCAACACTGAAGGACCTTCTGACGTCGGCTCCCGTACTCACCATTCCTGAAGGGACCGACGGGTTTGAAGTGTATTGTGATGCCTTAGGTACGGGGCTAGGGTGTGTACTCATGCAGCATGGGAAGGTCGTAGCCTACGCCTCCCGACAGCTGAAGAAACATGAGGAAAACTACCCGACACATGATTTAGAGCTGGGAGCAGTGGTTTTTGCTTTAAAAATATGGAGACATTACTTATATGGTGTGACAGTGACGATATACTCAGATCACAAAAGCCTTCAATATCTATTCACCCAGAAAGATCTGAACATGAGGCAGAGGCGATGGGTCGAGTTCTTGAAGGACTACGACATCGACCTCAAGTACAAGGAGGGGAAAGCAAACATAGTAGCTGATGCCCTGAGCCGGAGAGCTCACTCCTTACATGCCATGTCAGCAAACAGTAGCCTAGTCGAAGAAGTACGCTGTGCTCAGGAGAGCGACCAGTACATACAGACCATCAGGCAGCAGTTAGTTGACGGCATATTCGAGAGGCAGAAATACGATTTCACACTCAGTGATGATGGCTGATCAGATTGAATGGCAGATTGTGCATTCCAGAGTCCAGCCCAGAGTTGAAAGAGAAGATACTTAGTGAAGCTCATTGTTCTTCCTTGTCATCCACCCGGGATCATCGAAGATGTACAAAGATCTGAAGACTCACTTTTGGTGGAGTGGTATGAAAAAGGATGTAACAGAGTTTGTTACCCGCTGCTTGACTTGTCAGAAAGTCAAGTTCGAGCACAGGAGACCAGGAGGTTTGGTGCAGCCTATGCCCATTCCGTACTGGAAGTTCGAGGACCTATCCATGGATTTTGTTGTCGGCCTCCCACCGACTAAGGGAGGTGAACACTATTTGGGTGATCGTCGACAGATTGACGAAAGTGGCTAAGTTTATTCCGATCAAAGACACATGGAAAGTTCCCAAATTAGCGGATCTTTTCCAGCGAGAAATCATAAGACACCATGGCGTGCCAAAAACAATTGTGTCAGATAGAGACCCTCGATTCCTATCACGGTTTTGGGGGCAAGTCAGGAGGCTTGGGTACCAAGCTGAAGCTAAGTACCGCCTTTCACCCGCAAACGGATGGTCAGAGTGAGAGGACCATCCAGACTTGAGGACATGCTCCGAGCATGCGCCCTAGATTTTCAGGAGAGTTGGGTTGATCGATTGCATCTAATTGAATTTGCCTACAATAACAGCTACCACGCGTCGATTCAGATGCCACCATTCCAAGCTTTATATGGTAGACCATGTAGGACACCTCTCTGTTGGGACGAGCCTAGCGAGAACACATTCCTTGGACCCGAGTACTTAGAGCAGGTGAAAGAGGATGTCCTACAGATACGTAGAAATATGAAAGCTGCCCAAGATAGACAGAAATCATATGCAGACGTCCGACGAGAGATCTCGAGTTCGCAGTCGACGACCGAGTCTTCCTCAGAGTGTCACCCATGAAGGGCATCTTTCGTTTTGGACAGAAGGGCAAGTTAAGCCCGAAGTATGTTGGTCCGTATCGCATTACGGAGCGAGTGGGCCCGTTAGCTTACAGGTTAGACTTACCTGCTGAGCTCGGGAGAGTGCATGATGTATTCCACGTATCTCAGCTGAAGAAATACATCCCTCACCCCTCGCATGTGTTACAGCCAGAGCATCTGGAACTAGACCCGAATCTCAGTTACGAAGAAACTCCACTACGTATTCTAGATACGAAGACACGGGAGACCAGGAACAAGACCATCCGCATGGTCAAGGTTCTTTGGTCGAACCACGAGGTCGAAGAGGCCACTTGGGAGTTAGAAGATTCGATGAGAGCCAAGTATCCAGCGCTTTTCGAGTAGCGTCGGAGTACTTGTGGGGTACGGGGGCGTAACCCCTTTTAAGGGGGGTAGAGCCTCGAGGTTTGTGTGTCTGTATGTGTATTTGTATGCGGGGCATACGTGTTTTATGTTTTGTCTTGTTGGTGGGTTGTTTGCGCATTGCGCACATGTGTATGTTGTGAACATGTATGTAAGTATCCTACGAGATACTCGGATGTATGAATGGTTTGATGATTGATATATATATATGTGTGTGTGTGTGTGTGTGTGTGTGTGTGTGTGTGTGTGTGTGTGTGTGTGTGGTGTGTGTGTGTGTGTGTGTGTGTGGTGTGTGTGTGTGTGTGTGTGTGTGTGTGTGTGTGTGTGTGTGTGTGTGTGTGTGTGTGTGGTGTGTGTGTTGTGTGTGTGTGGTGTGTGTGTGTGTGTGTGTGTGTGTGTGTGTGTGTGTGTGTGTGTGTGTGTGTGGTGTATGCCCTTATGAATTCAATTCATATTGTATCGTTTAGATACCGTCACATCAAATAGATGTGCACCATGGCTATATGGGTAGTTATTATAAATCATTCGAGAAAGACGACTTCGGGACGAAGTCTCTTTAAGGGGGGTAGACTGAAATACCCCTAAATAATTAAACATTACTTAAATATATAATTTACAAGATTAAAGTATAAAACGAATATATATGTACATATACACAATGTTACAAGATTATAACGTTGTATATATATAACTAAAAGACAAATAATATAATGATATAATTAAAAACGTGACAAAGCAAATAGTCGTATACATATAATAACACGACATGTTAATACAAGTCACTTATATACAAATAAATAGGCATAATAAGGCTGAAACAAAAAAGGGAGCAAACATGATCTAGCCGTGATTCGAACCCGAGACCTTTCGTACCATTCCCGAAGCCTTAACCGGTTGAGCTGTGCTCGAATTCAGTATTAGTTACCCACGAATTGTAATTAGTAGTGTCACTACTGAAGTCACAGAAAAGAGAGAATCAACTCTCGACATCCTTCTCTGAATTTAATTCCTCAAAATCAAGACTACTGCAACTTTCATGACGACAAGAACTGATTATTCTCCAGATTGCCATGTACTCCCATGTAACAAGGGAATTGTTTTTCATAATGCCCATCCCTCTTGAGGATTCCCAAGCAACACAGCCATCGATCAACGACCCCATACCCATCTCATTATAATCGGTCTCCTCCTCCTCTCTCAGTACCTTCGTCTTCTCCAACTTCCACCGAGAGCTGCCCACAACCTCCATGGCTACTGCTCAGTAGTTAGGTAAGTTTCCAAGTCTCAACCATGCTCAATGTTCCACTATGATTTCCCTGTCTTCATGAGCTAAACCGTGAACAATTCCACCCAGTAGCAAGAACCAAGTTGGGAGCTAGAGCAGTGGGAAGTTCCGGTTGAAAAATAGAGAAGGAAGGGAAGCTAGCTCTTTTATTTGCTCAAGGTAAAACCACATAGAACCCAACCTGAACTCCTTCTCTATTTCAGTACCAAACCCAGCATGCACTAAGCTTTCTGTTCCCTGTTTTCTCACGTGAGCTTCACCACATTTTACCCACTGTTGTACCGGTTATAGCCATAGCTAATCCTGAGTTCTCCTTTTCTTCCTTTCCGTCTCTCCTCATGTAGAAGACAGTAGATAGTTCTCAGCTTGGTGAAGGAGCAGGACCAAGCCAACAAGCCAACATTCCTTGCTTTACTATCCTCGGTGAAGAAGAAAAAAAAACAAGGTACAGGCCACACCTGTTTCAGTTTGCTCCAAACCGTGCCTTTTTCTCTAAGTTATCACGGGTTAACATCTAAGTAACCTGTTCCAGTGTAGTCAACTGACCAAGGTGCTGTGAGTTCGAGATTCCACCAAAGGTGTAGCTAAGGAGTTGTCAAGACTGGTGAGTAACTTCTAAACTGATGAAAAATCAGAGAAACAGAAAGGATGCTAAATCTATCGAAACTGTTAATCATGCAAACCTGTAGCATGTAGCCTCGGTATACTAAGTATCTTTGAGTTGCTAATGCTTTTACCATCTTATGAGTACACCTGGTCAAGTCTATAAATGTGAGGGTGTTGAAGAAAAACAATAAGAACAGATCACAACTAGAAAGGGGGAAACAAAACAGAAAACAGATGTAACAGTTTCTGGTTTTTATTTCTAAGTAGTTTTCAACTGATGAGACCCGTGTTTTATGTATCTCCTTTGCAGAGGGAATGTGAGGATAGGAAGGGCTAGATTAGAAACTTAAAACTCAGTCAAACACATAACTGTCTAGGTTAGTAATGAAGGGAAACTGAAAAGAAAACCAGAAACTGAGAATTCTCAGAAACAGAAGGAGTATCAGGTTTGATGTTTCAGTTAGTTTGAGGCGTTTGTATTTCTGTATAACTGGCTTGGGTTGTGTGTCAATGAACTTAAGGCACTCATAACAAACTCAAGTGAGGATAAGAACATCTTGAGAAATTAAAACCTAACCTGATGCAAAAACCATGTAACGGAAAAGAAAGTGCACCTGTTGCAGAAGTTTCTGCTGCAGTTTTAGTTTCTGTGTACTCAAATTTTCAGTGGCACTAAAGGGGTTGTTTTGGGTTGTTCTTGAGTCTGAAATCGCAATGAATTATTAGCTAAATAGGTAAGTAGTTGGAAGGAAGTGTAGGGTGATCTAGAAAACTGACAGAGAAAAAAAAACAGTAGGAACAAATAGCACTTCTGTTTTAGCTGCAGATTCAAGAACTTCCTGTTTCTGTATAATGATGTTACAGAGAGTGTAAGAGTTGGCATTGTATAGTTCAAGAACTTAAAACACTACCAACCCACTTAACTAGATATGTAAGTATTATAGAAGAAAAAAAAACTGCAAGCCACTGTAATTGAACAAAAGGAGACAGATGAAAGGATTTACCGGTTTAGAGTGCAGTTTCTGTCATCCTAATCTTTATGTATAATAACTTTCAGGAGCTTAAAAATGGGGTAGTAAACCTATTTTGAATCTGTTGGAACTTGAAGAGAAAAGAAGAACTATCATATCCTAAACTACCTGAACTAGTATTGAGAGGAAACTGAAGAGCAACTCGTGAGTAAAAACATAAAGGAAAAACAAATTAGAAAAAAAAATATATGTAACAGATTCCAATTTGTAAACTCTCCTTCGGTTTCAGTACATTAAAAGGTCTTGGTGTTAGTAGGATTGTCTAAACGGTTTTGGATGAAGGACTCTCAGAAAACCAGAAAGAGAATCAACCAGTTTTATGATACTGTTTCTGTAACAACACCTATTCAGATTTCAGTTTCTTTTTCTTCGTTTCAGGTTCTTTCCAGTCAGTGTTGGATATTTTTGTGTCTGTAACAAATGGTTTTGGGACTTAGTTAAGTGCAGAAGCTTGATAGAATACTTAAGTAACTGGGTAATAAGGTTGAAGGGAAGAATCGAAATGCCAATTCATGGATAATAGAAAAAAAACTAAAGAAGAAATAACAGGTTGAGACCTTCTGTTTCAGTCCTTGCACTTCATCAGTTTCTGATTTTTCTAGATTTCTGGTGGATTAAGAGGTCTTGGTGGCTCTAACTCAATACCTTGGGTTGTTTAGAATTAAAACCGTACTAAGACTCCTAACTGGGGGCTAAACAGACTGGGAAATAGGAACTCACGTAGGGAACTAAAAGGAAAGACAAGATAGACACAGACCACATCTCAGTTTTTCTTATCAGTTTTGGAAGTAGCCTTAAAAATCAGTTTTCGTGTTCTCTGTATAACTGAATTTCAGAGAATGTAAAGGGTGTTGTTTTGACTTGATAATAAGCTTCAAACCTAGCTGACACACTAAGATAAGATTGTAAATGACATGGGAAGGTTCAGAAGACAGATTAGAACATTAAACTGTTAAGTCAATTGGAGGTTCACCAAAAATGTGGGTTTAGGTTGCATCAATCTGTCCCCGCGGTGGAAACTTACTTCAAGGATCTATAAGGGTTACATTGTGTGAGTAAATAACCTAGGACTTATCTAATGCACGCAGGCACGATATTGACACCCTAGGAAAGAATCAAAACAGAATACAAAAGCAGAAAGGTAACAATAAGACAATAACTGCATCAGTTTCTGATATCAGTTTCTGAAGATTTCTTTTGTATTTTAGTAGAGGGATACAGCAGTGATGTTGGTAGAGTTGTTTGGGTTACCCCTTTTAAATTCGAAACATGGGTGGAACACTGGACTAAACCAGTAAGTGCTTAGGCCTAGGTAGAAAGACAGATCAAATCAAATAGAAACAAAAAAAAACAGAAGGGAAAACACAACGGTTATATCTTCAGTAATGTAGGTTGTTTCAGTCCCTGTTAAAATGGTTCTCTGTATAACTAAGATACTGATGCGTTTATGGAGTGGTGTATGGTGAATGATCAAACCGAAGCATTACTAATACACTCAGTTGGGTTGAGAGATTCATGGAAGAGGTGATACACAGGGTTTGTTTTCTATTTTCTGATTTCTAGGTTCAGAGTTCACTTGGCGGTCTCTGTACAATTAAGTGCAGAAGCTAGGAGGATGTTTTAGAGGTTCAATCTTGGGTTAAAGCATCTATAACACCATAGATGGTTAGGTAGGTACAGTAAGGAAAAATTTAACAGCACTTGGACTAACTATAAACAAGAAATGGGAAGGAATGTAGAGGTTGCTGTTTAGATACTGATAACATATAAACTTTTGTACCACCATGTGACAGAGGGCGATATTGAGCTATTAAAGAACCTAAATCATCCCCAACATCCTTAAGCGAGCTTATAAAACCTTGGGTGGTATTTTACTACAAAGTTTTGATGTTATAAGATTAGATACTTACTACATAAAATAAGTTATGTGGTTAAATTATGATTAAGGAGAATTATATAATGAGGGAGCTTAAGCGTACCTTATGAGAGTATTACTTGCGGTAGGTACATAAAGTCACCAAACCATATACTATGAAGTCTAATGACATGTAAAATACCATGCTACATAACATCATGAAATAAACGTAGCACTAAACAATTTTATGTGGCAAGTAAACTAAACTAAAATAATAATAAATAAATAGTTTATTAAAACTATTATACTAAACGAATACATACATATATACATACCTGTCAAGAATAACGACATAAGCTACAGTATATAATGACGTAAAATACTAAGGTCAGAATATAACCTTGGTATGATACATGAATCCCAAACGAAGTATCACGAGTATATAATGTAAGCTTCATACTCTATTGTAACCGAGTATTAACTCACACGACGAGTAAGGGGTTGTTAAAATAACGGTACTCTAACTAATAACAATTGTAAAAAAATCCAGGGGCATAGTACTGGGATTTCAAACGTTATTCGGAAATACCGAATTGTACTGTCATGTGGATTGACGCTTAGCGTTCCTTGTATTACTAGGTCGCACTTCCGACGTACGCGCTCCAAAGCTCTAGTTGTCTGCACTGTACGAATCTAGACACGGTGTACGGTATGTAAAGGAGTTTGATCCGAGTTGTCCTAAGGAATTCCTCGGGCTCGGATTTGTTTGATAACATGTATGATTATGTGTGATGAATATGTGTTTTACTGCATTACTTATTTATGCACGAACTAATACTATGTCGACTATAGATCGACTTATATAAAACTACATATACGAGTTGTGTGACTGTGATTACCGTTGCTTGACCTAATACACTAAGTATTACAAGTATGTAGTTATAACCTAAGTAAGACACTTAGGAACGGGACACGACATCGTCGGTCCCTAGAGCTTCAACTCAAACATAAATACTACCTAGAATCATTCTAGGCATGCGTAAGACCCATAGGGTAGCCAACAAGTAAGTGATGTACTCCATGTTTAAAACTGTAACTTGATCACTAACTAACGAAGCTAACAGTGGAGTGTGAATGAAAGTGATGTGAACCTTAATCCAGACATTCATTGGCTGCTGGTCACGCGTAGAGATCTCTTGGGTTAACCTGTGTCGGGTTTTCCCTAGTTAATCCTGAACGAGCCTAGATAGATCGTCAGGCGGAGTGTGCTACCGTTGGCACCAGGCCCTTGGCCACCTAAATGGACGCCTTTACAAAGGCAAAGTGAATTAGTCCAAGAGTCTTCGGATGATCAGGGCAGTGAGCACCTTGTGTGTACGTGGGACTACTGTCCAAGTGAGTATATATCTCGGGTTGTCCTAACTGACTCCCGACAGTGCTAACCTAACCAACAATATGTGAAGGCCCGGTGGGCCGAGTGTTGTAATACGTGACGATGTGAAACCAAGAACAGCGTGTGACTTACCGATGCTATTGTATTGTACAATGTGCTGCTGTTCTGTGTATATCTGTGATGATTGTTACATGCTTAAATTATGCCTTACAGTTTCCTGTTATACTCTGTAAATCAATGTTGCATGTAACGAACCTAATAAAAAGACGGTTAATACGACCTAATTGACCATTAGGGTCCAGACTCGGCATACTCAGCGTTTACCGCTGAGCCTTTATGGCTTTATGCAGGTTGATGATCACGAACGAAGCCGGAGTGCGGGGCCGGGTAGTTAGAATGTTATGGATTTTGGATTTACCGTTCATACCTCGTTATGTATTAAGTTATTTCACTGGAAATGGGTTGTAAGATTTGGAGTATGTTAGACGCTCACAGTAGTTGTGTATTTGAGACCTAGATAGACATGTAGGCGGTATCTCGTTGTCACCGCGGATTGTATTGTTATGTTTTCATTTTGTTAAGTTGTTGTATTGCTACATCACTCGTATGGGCGAGTGATGGCAAGTAACACCCATGTGAGTTTTATTTCTGACATTTCTTCCGCTGTGAGACACATTTATTCCTGTTCACGTGAGTGATTATTACGTCATTGTTGAGAGGGGTGTTACAGCTTCCCGTGTGGATTTCCAGTACCTTGAGAGGAATCTGGTATCCCCTTTCAGACACAATCATTTTCGGTACCCCATGATGTCTTACAATCTCTCTGTCGAAGAGTTCTGTAAGCTTTGCCACTTTCCAGGTGTCCTTCATCGGTATGAATGTAGACACCTTGGTCAGTCGGTCAACAACAACCCAAATCATATTCAGACCTCCCTTTGTAGGCGGAAGCCCTACTACGAAGTCCATAGAAATGTCATGGAACTTCCACTCAGGCACTGGCATTGGTTGTACTATACCACCAGGCCGTCGGTGCTCAAACTTGACCTTCTGACAAGTGAGACACCTCAACACATAATCATTCACATCCTTTTTCATACCTGTCCACCAAAAGTAACGTTTCATACCCTTGTACATTTTTGAAGCTCCGGGGTAAATCGAAGTCGTAGAACAATGGGATTCACTAAGTATGCGCTCCTTCAGCTCAGCGCTACTCCTCGGAATACATAGTTGGCCATTAAGCCTAATCAGGTCATCATCGTGGAGTCGGAAGTCGTACTTCTGACCCTCGAATGTGCCCTCAATAAGCTTCTGCCTGATCTCCAACATATACTGATCCGACATCTGAGCACTCCGCACCTCTTCGACCAAGCTAGAGTGAGAGACTAGCGAATGGAGAGAGTGTGCTCGGTGACTCAATGCGTCAGCTACCACATTTGCTTTACCCTCCTTGTACTGTAAATTGATGTCGTAGTCGTTTAAGAACTCGACCCACCTTCTTTGTCTCATGTTCAACTCCTTCTGAGTGAACAAGTATTTTAAACTCTTGTGGTCAGAATAGATTGTCACGCTTACCCCATACAAATGATGTCGCCATATCTTCAATGCGAATACTATGGCACCCAATTCTAAATCGTGGGTAGGGTAGTTCTCTTCGTGTTTCTTCAATTGCCGGGAGGCGTATGCCACGACCTTCCCGTGCTGCATCAATACACATCCCATACCTCTGCCTGATGCGTCACAATAGACCTCAAAACCATCTGAACCGTCTGGAAAAGTCAGGACCGGTGCAGATGTCAGAGCATCCTTGAGACTCTGGAAAGAACTCTCACAATCGACTGTCCACTCGAATGGTGCATCCTTCTTCATTAAGGAAGTCATCGGCTTCGAGACACTGGAGAAGTCCTTCACAAACCTCCTGTAATATCCTGCCAGACCGAGGAAGCTCCGTATGTCGGTAACTGTCTTCGGCCTAGGCCAGGTGCGCACTCTATCTATCTTTGCCGGATCAACAGCGATCCCGGCTTCAGAAATCACATGACCAAGAAAAGATACTTGGTTCAACCAAAACTCACACTTTGAAAATTTAGCATACAGCTGATTCTTTCTCAACGTTTGCAACACACTTCTCAGGTGGCTTTCATGCTCACCTTTCGATTTCGAGTACACAAGGATATCGTCGATGAACACTACTACTGACTTGTCCAACTGATCTTGGAACAAGCGGTTCATTAAGTCCATGAACTTGGCTGGTGCATTGGATAAACCAAACGGCATAACCGTAAACTCGTAATGTCCATATCTGGTTCTGAATGCGGTCTTCTCAATGTCACTCTCACGGATGGCAATCTGATGGTATCCGGATCGTAGATCTATCTTGGAGAACACTGATGCTCCTTTCAACTGATCAAATAAGTCGTCGATGCGTGGTAAAGGATAACGGTTCTTCACCGTAACTGCATTCAGCTCTCGATAATCAATACAAAGGCGGAGACTACCATCCTTTTTTTTCACGAAGAGGACCGGCGCTCCCCATGGTGAAACGCTAGGGTGGATAAATCCCTTGTCGAGTAGGTCTCTCAGCTGTTCCTTGAGCTCTGTCATCTCTGCTGGAGCCATACGGTAGGGCACCTTCGCAATTGGTCCGGTACCCGGAACCAAATCGATCTCAAACTCAACTTCCCGTGCTGGCGGCATGCCCGACAGTTCCTTAGGAAAGACATCAGGAAACTCCGACACTACCGGCACATCTGGGCTAAACTTTGGGTCTCTCTCTATGTCCTGGGCATAGAAGAGGTATACATCATTCCCTCGTCGTAACTCACGATACATGGCCATGGCGGTGATGATCTGAGTCGAAGGCTCCCTGGGCCTCTGGCGGTATGATATGGTAACCCCAGACGGACTCCGAAGAAGCAAACGGTGCTCGGCACATAGGATTCTGCCCTTGTACCGCTCCAACCAGTTCATCCCGATAATCACATCAAATCCAAGTCCCTCGAACTCTATCAAGTCGATCAGGAACTCTTCTTCTCTAATGCGTACAACAACATCTCGGTGGTAGCGGGTACACCTGATCTGCTCTTTCGACGGGAGAGTGACTAGAAAGTCTGGCATCTCTTCACCGTCTAACCCCAGCCTCTTCGCAAAAGATAGCGAGATAAATGTATGTGAGGCTCCGAAGTCGAACAAGATCAAAGCGTCCACGCCATTGACTGGAAAGGTACCGGTGAGGATTGTGCCGCTCTTGCCGGCTTCTGCCTCATTACAAACGCCCAGTATACCTCCCGTTCCGAGTGCACAGCCTAATTCATTGGCAAACTTCATAGTATTGTAACACCCCTACCGCTAATACTGTCATGACCGTCCAATCTCCTTATACAATCCAGATTCACGCAGCGGATGCTTACATACTCAACGGTGGGTGATACACTGTCATTAGTCACCCACGTGACTAACAAAGCTACTACTACTACATACAACATCGGTCTGATGGACCGGAATTCCGAGTACTACACATCTACAAACATACTCCATTTATCAATCAAATACTACAATGCTCCATTCAACACTTTACTCTCTCACAATACCATACAATACAATATACATAACCGAATTTACTAGGTTCCAAATACAAATACAACGCTTCCTTCAATTTCATACATACTCATCACGAGTCTATCCACTACCCATTCCTCACAAACTACTTACTTCCTAAGTACAAGGGTGTACCACTTAGTACGCCTCTACATTCTACTTCTACTATCCGAGTGTAGCCACCGGTCTCTTACCTTGACCATATCCACTTCGGGTACCTGCACACTAAAAACGTTCCCCCTAGGGGGTCACCTTTCGCTGCATATGATAACCGCATACCCCGCGTACTAGTGAGGGTACGCCGACCACTTTGTCGAATACATGCAATTCATTTTACAATACATACATGCATACATACTTTCATACATAATATTACATTACGTTACGCACGGAATACATACATACATTTCAATACGTACAAGTAGTTCATACAAGCCAAATGGTACTTACTTACCTTTCCTGATATGTGCATACACAATACATACTCAATGCATACACCATACATATTCTATACATACACAATACTTGTTAGCTCCTTTTTGTCCACCCGGGTTAATCGGGTGGAGATTACTCTTTTACTCGTTACTCCATACTTATGCATACGTACTCATACTTTACTTACTTACTTACTCTTACTCATGTTAAGTCGTCGGGACCTCCGGCCTGGGGACTACTCTGTCCCACCACCGGGATTTACTTGAATCACCAATCCAGGATGCTACCCATTTAAGGGGTTTGGGCCGCGGACCAGTTTAAGAGTCAGGAATCGGATCCAACCTCTTGTGTCTCCTCATCCTCACGTGTGGCCGAAACTATATCGGACTTCTACTCATTCCAATTTACTTACGTTAGAAGTTAGGTAGTTAGGAATTAGTAGAAGTCATTCATTCAACCACATACACAAATACATTATTCATATACACATCCATAAAAAATACAATACAATATACAAGTACACTACGAGATACCCATACACTTCATCATCATTCATACATTTCATGAATTATACAAACTATTGTTCAAGACAAATATCAAGAACAATGTAAACAAGAACAAGTAAGTGCAATATAGTCTGATTCATGCATTTATCTTATTAGGTGATCAAATAAGCACACAAATCGAGGTAACCAGATTAGGATACAGGACATGAAGAAATCATACCTTTTTCTTGAATTTACTTTACCGGGTGTCCCCACGTTCCTTTGATTCACTCTTGTTCCTTAATCCTTACTTGTTCCTCGAGTCTTATTCTTAAACTAATGACTACATGCCAAATGGTTCAATTAATACTAAGCATTACAATACATACATAATTACTACTCCCATACTTACCCCGTTGTCCCGTTATTTCGGTTTAACTTAATGTCCTTAAACTTACAGTTTGTTTAATCACTTCTCATACTTGTTTACACTTCTTAGGGCCTTTAAAGGTCACCAAACAAGGCCTTAACAACTTCTAAAACCATTACCAATCAATCCCCCATGTTTAGATTCCTTAAAAACACTCTCAGTCCGGGACTTGGTCCGGACAATAAGTCCCGGACCAACACTTAACTTGACTTTCGGCCTATTTTTACACCTGGTCCTGGACTTGGTCCTGGACTTAGTCCCGGACCAATTCCTACATTCACTCTCGAGCCTTTTTTTGAAGCGGTCCGGGACTTGGTACATATCCTAAGTCCCGGACCCTGCTAAAAACTACTATTAAGGTCATTTTTTAATCCTTAATCAACCCTTAATCCACCTCCAATCATTCCATAATCTTTCCACATGTTTTGTACATATTTAAACACACTTAAACACTCACTAAAACTCCTTAAATCCATGGTCCAATACTTACTCAACTTCTTGCTCAAATTCTACAAATTTCCATTCGCATTTCCACACTTTGCACACTTGTGCATTCCTACACTTCTCTTTGCATTTTAGCACTTTGTTCTAACTTCATTTTACCATTCCAATTCATTTCCAAGCAACTACAATACCTATACCCAAGTCCAACACTCTTTTTACCAATTCTTGCACACTAATTTTTCCTAACTTCTCCAATGCATGTTAATACACTTTGCTACAGATTTTACACTTCTTATTTCTCATACTACTACTACCACTTCATCACTACTAAACATACCTACTCAATCTAATATACACCTTGGTTCTCCCATTCACAAAGTCATTCTTAAATACATAATTCCTACCAAAATTTTGCCATAGTTCACCTACTTTTCCTACTTAGCCATACACATACTTTCTTCACCAAGTTTATTCCTATTCTAGCCACACCCATACAAGGGTCCTACCAGCAACCAATACAATACCAACTCAACAATACTTCCTCAATCCACAATACTAATACACATATACAATATACTTGGCTCTAAGGCCCACAATTTACTTACTAGTTCCCAAATACTTAAAACTTCATAAACTTCAATACTAATACAATAGTTTAGGTTCTTTTATGTGTTTACCCATTCCCATTAATCTAATGCAATAGAATTAAACATTAGGAAGGAGCAAGATTAACATCCTAACCCTAATATTAATGCTAGTTCATTGAAATGTTTAAAGCAAGATTTCTAGGGTTTACCTTTGGAGTGTCTTAGGAGGGTTTTTACCCCTTGGTTCAAGAAGGTGAATCCACCACCATTGCAAGGTTGATATTATGCAAAAAAGGAGAGAGAAAAACAGAGCATTACAAATGGGGCAAAATTGGTTGTGAAGGAAGGTGAAGAAACATGAGTTTTTCATGTATATTTTTACCTTGTTGGAGAGAGGAGACTCCAAGCTACACATTGATGCTATTTTCTTCACCAATGGGGTATACCCACGAAAATGAACTTCCTCATTTTTGGATTTTGAAAAGAGAGAAGTGTAGAGGAGGATGAGGGGAGTTCAAATATGTAATTTATTTTTGATTTGGAGCTCAAATGGAGCTTGTGTGAGGGAGAGAAATTGAAGAAGTCATTGAAGCTTATTTTGAGAGCTTCAAATCGTGAATGAAGGAGGATGGTGGGGAGTATTCTGCAGGGAGGGGAATCCCATCGTGGGAAATGAGAGAATGAGGAGGAGAGAGATGAGGGAATTAAGGAAATAAGAAGAGAGAGAGGGCTACTTTTTACTTTTTGTTACTTTATTACTTATTTGTTTGTCTTGTGGTGTAATAGACAATTAATATAAGTGAGAGAGAGAGGGGAAAAATCGAGACCCATACCACTCTCATTCAGATTTTTAATTTTTTATTTGCAAATGGGACACATTAGTTTGGGTTTATTACAGTTTACACCCCGGAAGTTCCGGTTTTTGTACTATTCGCTATCCGGAACCCTTTTTCCGGAATTTTCTCGTTTAATTAATTTGTTATTAAGCTTCCATTAATGCTTAATTATAGTTATTTGATGAACTATAATTTGTACGGGTCCGTTTGACCACTTAAAGTCATGTTTTCGGGTTTCCTCAAAAAACGCGCGCTAAAGTTCTATTAGCGTTTTAATACATTATTTGGACCCGTTTTCTTCGGGAGTTTTTCCCATATATTATTTAGGCCTTGTTAAGCCTTTAGAATCCATATAATACGCTAACCGAGGTCTCATACCTCCTACGGTTATTTAGCGCTTATTTAGCGTTTTCCACTTTTTAAGCGTTCCTTTATTTTTTTTGGATTTATTTTCCTCATCAATATTACTTAGGCACCATTAAGCCCTTAAATACTTATTAGGATAATTTTAATCACTATATTTAAGGTCGGGGTATTTCAATCTACCCCCCTTAAGAACTTTGTCCTCAAAGTTGTTCAAGGTTATAGGTTTACAATACTTACCATTCTTACATGTCTAATACCAAAGGTCACACATTCTTCCTCCTTACAATTCCCAAATTCGTTACTCAAGGTTTCTCCTTTCCATATCATACCAATGTACAATAATTACTCCAATCCATATTACTATCAACCATCCAGTTCCTCATTACAAAATTTATACATACATACAGTGCAAAGCTATCCCCAAAGCAATGCAATACACATCACAATCTCGCAGGCACTCAGGTCATCTCGACACAGGACTCCTCTATGTCCCGCTTCCCTTGGAATAATACAATATGCTATACTACTATCTTCTCCGATATAAACTTCCAACAAGTCCTCAATCTCCAGTCTAAGGAGAATTCCTTTACAACTACTAGTTAGAAATTTTCTAAAACACACAACTCCAAATTCCAATTTATATTCACTACTTCTATCCTATGTGTGATTCTTGTGACCACTTGAGGGGAGCTTCGAGAATCATTCGACCCTGATGTGATCAGCATCAGTGTTGAACTATCTTTCCACCCCAATTTGTGTTCGGTTTCCCTTGATCTGATCAGGATCAAGTTCGACTTCCCACATCAGTTTCAAACAAGCAATTAATTCAATTAATTTCATGTTTTATCTTTTTACTCTTCTTAGTCCTTCATACATCTCCAAGGGATGGAATTCGGTCCATCAGTCATTCTCAATCTATTTCCCAAATGCTTTACTTCGAGGTTCAATACCTAAGTGCTCATTTCATCAACCTTCACTACTTCCATACATTACTCTCCATCGTTTCAAATATTCTAACTAGGGATTACCATACTTGTAGAATTTAGTTGTGCTCAATTTACTTCCAATAACTTACCTAGGTATACGCTACTTCTAGACTTCATCCATCTGCTACTCTCATTTATTTCGTACTACTTCTTTAAAGGCTACAATACTTGTGGAGCTCCGTCCACTACTCATTACTCTTCTTTACCAATACTCTTACACTAGGTTACAAGATGGGTATATTCGCCCTAAGGTATTTGCATCTCTTGTTCCTAATTACCATAATTTCAATATGAATGGATACTTATGTTTATTTAACATAGTACCAATCATCCAATCAATTCTCATTTGTGCTATGCACATTATAGTTTATGTGTTTTATTCATGAAACTTACATTAAGCGGTTTTCGCTCTACCCCCCTTAAAAGGGATTACGCCCACGTAATCTACCATATGTTATTATTATTAAACATTGGTTACTCAATTTGGGCAATCTGAAGCGTTTTAGCTTCTTTATGGTTCGTTACATAATATACCCTTGTCAAAGGGTCCTAATCATAACAATGGTTTAGTCTTTGCACCAAGGATTCCTATATGAGTTTATTTAACTCATAATTAATTCGGTTCCAGCCTATTAGGCTTCAAGGCATCAATAGCCATTCTACTATACTTACTAGGTATATTATCTCCTAGCTAGGGCTCACTAGCTTCTGCTGCGCGACCCTGATAACCTGGGTTATTCACCCCTCTTGTTATCCTTAGTGTGCTATACATCACCTTTTTATTCGTCTATTATGGGAATAAGGTTTACTAAACAATTACGGTATTCTTTTACCGTGTTTGAACTATAATTAGTTTTAGATTGTAACCAGCTCTCTGGCAATCTATTATATATACTTTTCGTACTCCCATGATTATTCGCTAAGTTCCTCCGACTTATTGTCGGGCGAGGTTAAGTCACTACTTAGTTGTAGTGCTTCCTCTGGTGTCAATAGTTTCTGAATCATACCAGTTCTTCTGGTTTAGTGCAAGTGTTCTTTACTTGTATGACCTTGCATTTCTATGCGTCGGTCATAGTGACTTTGTTACGTATCCTTTCACCTTTTATTCCAATGGGATTCACATCTTGTTATTGTTAGTGTGTTTCACACTCTTCGTGCTTCTTTGGCCTCAGGCCGCACGGTCTGTTGCTAAGCTTCCTTAGCTGGCTTGTGCCATATTTGTTGGTGAAAAGAAGGGTTTACTACCATTTACATTTTCCATATCCCTAGCCATCCCATTAGATCATTAGCTGCACAAGTGCAATACCAAAACACTCAGTCATACAAAGTGCAGAGGCGTAAACGCTTGACAGTAAGTCACTTATGTGATAGGAAAGAATATTTCTGCCTATCATCTCATACTTATACTCTGTGTTATTATCTGCTACTTCCTCATGACGGTCGCTTGTTGCGCACCGTATCCTTGCTCATTGTATAACATTGTTTTTATAGTTTCTGTTACTGTGGTAGTTCCTCTTCACTTATTGCCATTGTTATTGGCACTATTTCCTTATGGTGTAAATACACTAGGAGTTTCCTGTGTTTATGTGTATTACAGTTGTCGTAGCATACCGCAATCTTATTATCTTCCCAATGTGGAGATGTCTTATTCAACTTAGGTTTTATATGTAGGTTAGCTTACCTCACATTCAATCATCATTTGTGATACAATTTACCAAGTATCTTGGTTGATAATGGATGAAGTAATTTATCGGGTTACAAGCTCTCTTGAGCGTTGGTCACTCATGGTGTGCAATGTGCACTCACATTGATTGTTTTTGACAATGACTGTCCTCCCTAAGCTGAGCATTGGTTATAGGCTCTAGTTGTGTAGTATTACTTGGGTATGTACATCACCGGGACGTCCCAAGGAACTTCAAGGGTTTTCTGTCCCGTTCTATCATTGGTACACGAAGTTCTGGTTGAGAGGCTTGTTGCCACTCATAGGTCTCATGACAAGATTTACCAATTTGGTGTTTACACAATGGTTCACCACATGCTTGGTTGCGCATGGGGTACGCTTACTCCTTAAGTCGTAATGGTTTGGAAAATCTCATTTCCTTGTTCCATCGCCCCTTGGCAATATCTATATGCGTAGGCTTTATTGTTATAGTAGATGGAAGTCTTCCCTACGGGTTCCCATCTTCACCACATTGGTGGTCTTCGGTTAATGGGATGTACCTTTCCTCGAGTTTCCGTAGTGTCCAAGTGTGGACTAGGCCATTATTGGCATTATAACGTTTCCTATGCCTCTGTGTTATCATTTCTACAGAAGGCATGAAGGGTAATTAAAAGCTTCGTCAACTGTATATAGAGTGATGCTCTAGTGACAGTGACACTGAGGTAGCCATTACTCCAAGTCACTTATGATGTTGAGCTCCAATTGGGTGGTTCAATTGTCGATCTATTACTCATGTGAGGCAATATCTTTTGCAAGTCTTGTTATTTTCCAAGGTGGTTCTGCAACCATTTAAACTTATACCAGGTAACTAATTTATGGCTTTTGAGCCCTATTACTGCAAGCTATGCTCTTTGCAAGCTGCTTATACATGCTTCCACTCCTTGTATACCCCATAGGTTGGAGGTATTACTGGGCTCCATGGCAAGTCGTGACACCTCGCTCCCGTTCGTAGGAGGTCTTTTAGGCAATTTGGTGCTAATCCGTGCCTTCTAGTAATTTAGGGTATTTCATGTTAAGTGATATCCCTTCGGTGTCTTAACCGAGTGTTCGTTCTAGCTCCCGTGCTCTTATCATGACGCTCGTTCGACTGTTGTCAACTCAGACACCCTTCAAGGATTGCTCCTGGGTGTTGTTAGGTTATGCCGTTACATCCGGCTAGTGTTTATGGTATGCTGTGCCTACTATACCGCCTTGTGGTATTAGAT
The DNA here is from genome assembly GCA_023374045.1 of Limonium bicolor. Taxonomy (NCBI): domain Eukaryota; kingdom Viridiplantae; phylum Streptophyta; class Magnoliopsida; order Caryophyllales; family Plumbaginaceae; genus Limonium; species Limonium bicolor. Next base: position 455,585,864 of record CM041777.1, read on the forward strand.
TTTGAGTTATCCCTTTTTGGGTTATAACGTCTCCCGTTCTTGGGTAGACTGTTTATACTTGTTCCTAGTGCTTAAGACTGGGTTTAATATCCTCTTCAATGATAGATTATGCTTTATGGTAATCTTGTGATCGCTCTTGGGAACTCCGCCCCGTTTGTCGAGCATTGTTAAGTTCATGTTAGGCATTTGCCTTACTGTGTTTAGGCTGGGTATCCCATCCAGCTGTCAGGTAATTGCTTGAATTATTTGAGACATATCCAATGTCTATACTTACTAGTCTGTGCTTTTTTGCACTTCCCAATCTTCATTCCTTATCTTCAGATGGATTCTCTGAGTTCCTTATACTTGTTCCTTAACTGAGTTTCCTCCTCCTTGATTGTCTGAGGTGTCCAGTTGTTCTGGTTAAAATTTACTCATGGTCCGTAGAACGGAGTTGACTACTTCCCGTGTGTCGTACACTACATGTATACATACGTGGGGTACCTTGTTGATACGTTACCACTTACCCGACTACTTGTCAGGCCCGCAAGCTCCTTCAGAGTGCGGTCGTCCCACATCCCGTAATTGGGTACACCAGTAGTGTTCGCCACACGCCTAGGTGAAGTATTCTGTCGTCAACTCCTCTTGTATCATGGTATGATACTCACCGTAATTCTGTTGGTTTGGTTTTAAAATCCAAGGTTTAAAATAAGGTTTGTGGTTTTGAAAGAAGAATTTGGTTTTGAAATCATGGTACGGTGTTAAAAGAAGTTCTTCATGGCATAGCCATGTTCGAAAACTTGACCAAGTCCAGCTTCCCGCTGACTGGTGTGTTCTAAATGTAGTGGTCAGGCCGTCAGGCCCTTCCATGGTTTCATTCCTCCAGTTTTAGGATGTTTATTCCTGTAGTTGTTCCATTACGGCCACAATACACTACTATGAACTTTTGGTGTGTTAGTGCTCCCCTGCATGTTCCTGTTCTTACTGCACTTGCTGTGGCAAGTGCGTGATACTGGTGGTTTTTGGGTAAACCGATACCGGTCACGGTATGGTTTCCACTCGTAATTGGTAGTCTTGCTTACTCTTCCTTTGATCTTGTTGATCATTTACTTAGGTTAATTACTCTTCTGAGTAACTTCTCAGTGAGTTTGACATGGCTGACATTGATCAGGGTACTTCTCCAATCCTTGGAGATTCCCCTTTTGATTTGGTTATGTTCTTCCTTGTTGCTCGTTCCCACACGTTTGTTGTGGTTACTGAGCCTGAGTTGGTTTAGGCACTACGGTTGTAGTTGCATCAGATTATATCTTGTGAATGTTCTTGTAGCTGTCTGAGCTATGTTGGCCAGGTTTGTAACCTTTTTGGCGTTGTAGTTTTGGACTCAATCACTCCCGACTATGTCCTTAGCCAGCTAGCATACCATTGGTGGTGTTGCTTGGCTATTACTGTTGTCCCGCAGACTTGTGTCTTGGGTTCCATTACCGCTCCTTTTCCATTTCGTTGCACGGTTAGTGCTTCTTTTCCTGCTGCTGGTTGTTTAGCTAGGTTCTGCGACTGCTAAGCATGTCGCCCCATGCTGTTGTAAGTTGTAGCCTCCTTGTGGTTGGAGTGCTTATTCCATCGCTATTAAGTGCGGGTATTGTTGTTCAACCGCGATACATCTCCGGGTCTTCCATTTCTTGGAATCTACTATATGTCAGGTTCTTCCTCTTGTAGGAATGTCTCATTACTGCCAAATCGGGTTTTGCCGAGTATGGGAGGGCTTTTCCTCTCTCTGGCCTCCTTCCCCAAGTTATACAATGGGGATGCGGTGGGCGGGACTGGTATTGTAGGTATCCGGTACTCACCGGGAGTTCCTAACTAGCATCTCTCTAATGCTATCACTCAGCCCTTAGCCCTAAGCTTCTAATTCCTAACTCGGTATTTCCAGTCATCAGAGCGATACTTCGCTCTTATACCACTTTTTGTAACACCCCTACCGCTAATACTGTCATTACCGTCCAATCTCCTTATACAATCCAAATTCACGCAGCGGATGCTTAGATACTCAACGGTGGGTGATACACTGCTGTTAGTCACCCACGTGACTAACAAAGCTACTACTACTACATACAGCATCGGTCTGATGGACCGGAATTCCGAGTACTACACATCTACAAACATACTCCATTTATCAATCAAATACTACAATGCTCCATTCAACACTTTACTCCTTCACAATACTATACAATACAATATACATAACCGAGTTTACTAGGTTCCAAATACAAATACAACGCTTCCTTCAATTTCATACATACTCATCACGAGTCTATCCACTACCCATTCCTCACAAACTACTTACTTCCTAAGTACAAGGGTGTACCACTTAGTACACCTCTACATTCTACTTCTACTATCCGAGTGTAGCCACCGGTCTCTTACCTTGACCATATCCACTTCGGGTACCTGCACACTAAAAACGTTCCCCCTAGGGGGTCAGCTTTCGCTGCATATGATAACCGCATACCCCGCGTACTAGTGAGGGTACGCCGACCACTTGGTCGAATACATGCAATTGATTTTACAATACATACATGCATAAATACTTTCATACATAATATTACATTACGTTACGCACGGAATACATACATACATTTCAATACGTACAAGTAGTTCATACAAGCCAAATGGTACTTACTTACCTTTCCTGATATGCGCATACAGAATACATACTCAATGCATACACCATACATATTCTATACATACACAATACTTGTTAGCTCCTTTTTGTCCACCCGGGTTAATCGGGTGGAGATTACTCTTTTACTCGTTACTCCATACTTACGCATACGTACTCATACTTTACTTACTTACTTACTCTTACTCATGTTAAGTCGTCGAGACCTCCGGCCCAAGGACTACTCTGTCCCACCACCGGGATTTACTTGACTCACCAATCCGGGATGCTACCCATTTAAGGGGTTTGGGCCGCGGACCAGTTTAAGAGTCAGAAATCGGATCCAACCTCTTGTGTCTCCTCATCCTCACGCGTGGCCAAAACTATATCGGACTTCTACTCATTCTATTTTACGTACGTTAGAAGTTAGGTAGTTAGGAATTAGTAGAAGTCATTCATTCAACCACATACAGAAATACATTATTCATATACACATCCATACAAAATACAATACAATATACAAGTACACTACGAGATACCCATACACTTCATCATCATTCATACATTTCAAGAATTATACAAACTATTGTTCAAGACAAATATCAAGAACAATGTAAACAAGCACAAGTAAGTGCAATATAGTCCGATTCATGCATTTATCTTATTAGGTGATCAAATAAGCACACAAATCGGGGTAACCAGATTAGGATACAGGGCATGAAGAAATCATACCTTTTTCTTGAATTTACTTTACCGGGTGTCCCCACGTTCCTTTGATTCACTCTTGTTCCGTAATCCTTACTTGTTCCTCGAGTCTTATTCTTGAACTAATGACTACATGCCAAATGGTTCAATTAATACTAAGCATTACAATACATACATAATTACTACTCCCGTACTTACCCCGTTGTCCCGTTATTTCGGTTTAACTTAATGTCCTTAAACTTACAGTTTGTTTAATCACTTCTCATACTTGTTTACACTTCTTAGGGCCTTTAAAGGTCACCAAACAAGGCCTTAACAACTTCTAAAACCATTACCAATCAATCCCCCATGTTTAGAACCCTTAAAAACACTCTCTGCTGAATTCTGGGGGTGGTCCGGGACTTGGTCCGGACCCTAAGTCCCGGACCAACACTTAACTTGTCTTTCGGCCTATTTTTACACCTGGTCTTGGACTTGGTCCTGGACTTAGTCCCGAACCAATTCCTGCATTCACTCTCGAGCATTTTTTTGAAGCGGTCCGGGACTTGGTACATATCCTAAGTCCCAGACCCTGCTAAAAACTACTATTAAGGTCATTTTTCAACACTTAATCAACCCTTAATCCACCTCCAATCATTCCATAATATTTCAACATGTTTTGTACATATTTAAACACACTTAAACACTCACTAAAACTCCTTAAATCCATGGTCCAATACTTACTCAACTTCTTGCTCAAATTCTACAAATTTCCATTCTCATTTCCACACTTTGCACACTTGTGCATTCCTACACTTCTCTTTGCATTTTAGCACTTTTTTCTAACTTCATTTTACCATTCCAATTCATTTCCAAGCAACTACAATACCTATACCCAAGTTCAACACTCTTTTTACCAATTCTTGCACACTAATTTTTCCTAACTTCTCCAATGCATGTTAATACACTTTGCTACAAATTTTACACTTCTTATTTCTCATACTACTACTACCACTTCATCACTACTAAACATACTTACTCAATCCAATATACACCTTGGTTCTCCCATTCACCAAGTCATTCTTAAATACATAATTCCTACCAAAATTTTGCCATAGTTCACCTACTTTTCTTACTTAGCCATACACATAGTTTCTTCACCAAGTTCATTCCTATACTAGCCACACCCATACAAGGGTCCTACCAGCAACCAATACAATACCAACTCAACAATACTTCCTCAATCCACAATACTAATACACATATACAATATACTTGGCTCTAAGGCCCACAATTTACTTACTAGTTCCCAAATACTCAAAACTTCATAAACTTCAATACTAATACAATAGTTTAGGTTCTTTTATGTGTTTACCCATTCCCATTACTCTAATGCAATAGAATTAAACATTAGGAAGGAGCTCTTACCTTGAGCTTATTTTTCCTTCATTTCTTTTCCCATTCTCTTCTTCCTTCTTTCTTGCCTAAAATCGGTTATGTGGGGAATGGAGTTGCCAAACTCCATTCCCATCACCTAATGAACACAAAAACAATTGCAATTAACATCTTAACCCTTATATTAATGCTAGTTCATTGAAATGTTTAAAGCAAGATTTCTAGGGTTTACCTTTGGAGTGTCTTAGGAGGGTTTTTAGCCCTTGGTTCAAGAAGGTGAATCCACCACCATTGCAAGGTTGATATTATGCTCAAAGGAGAGAGAAAAACAGAGCATTACAAATGGGGCAAAATCGGTTGTAAAGGAAGGTGAAGAAACATGAGTTTTTCATGTATATTTTTACCTTGTTGGAGAGAGGAGACTCCAAGCTACACATTGATGCTATTTTCTTCACCAATGGGGTATACCCACGAAAATGAACTTCCTCATTTTTGGATTTTGAAAAGGGAGAAGTGTAGAGGAGGATGTGGGGAGTTCAAATATGTAATTTATTTTTGATTTGGAGCTCAAATGGAGCTTGTGTGAGGGAGAGAAATTGAAGAAGCCATTGAAGCTTATTTTGAGAGCTTCAAATCGTGAATGAAGGAGGAAGGTGGGGAGTATTCTGCGGGGAGGGGAATCCCATCGTGGGAAATGAGAGAATGAAGAGGAGAGGGATGAGGGAATTAAGGAAATAAGAAGAGAGAGAGGGCTACTTTTTACTTTTTGTTACTTTATTACTTATTTGTTTGTCTTGTGGTGTAATGGACAATTAATATAAGTGAGAGAGAGAGGGGACATATCGAGACCCATACCACTCTCATTCAGATTTTTAATTTTTTATTTGCAAATGGGACACATTAGTTTGGGTTTATTACAGTTTACATCCCGGAAGTTCCGGTTTTTGTACTATTCGCTAACCGGAACCCGTTTTCCAGAATTTTCTCGTTTAATTAATTTTATTGGTTATTAAGCTTCCATTAATGCTTAATTATAGTTATTTAATGAACTATAATTTTTACGGGTCCGTTTGACCACTTAAAGTCACGTTTTCGGGTTTCCTCGAAAAACGCGTGCTAAAATTCTATTAGCATTTTAATACATTATTTGGATCCGTTTTCTTCGGGAGTTTTTCCCATATATTATTTAGGCCTTGTTAAGCCTTTAGAATCCATATAATACGCTAACCGAGGTCTCATACCTCCTACGGTTATTTAACGCTTATTTAGCGTTTTCCGCTTTTTAAGCGTTCCTTTATTTTTTTTGGATTTATTTTTCCTCATCAATGTTACTTAGGCACCATTAAGCCCTTAAATACTTATTAGGATAATTTTAATCACTATATTTAAGGTCGGGGTATTTCAGTATACGGTAACAACAAGGTTGATATACTTCTAAAACAACACCTCTTTATTCATTAACATACTCTTTACACCATAAGTTGGTTCACTCTGTCAACATAACTAACATATACATAACATCCTTAACATACTACTGGCTTCATCAATTACATGGTTACACAAGGCTTAAAACTGCCTGAAAGTCAAATTCAAACGTCCCGGTTTCATATGTGTGGCATTGATCACTGCCGAAGGTGCGGTATTCAGTTTGATCTTCTTGATACCGTGGTAAAGCATCCTTGACTGCCCACCCATGATTAATACATCACCTGACTTTAATACTAACTTCTTTGCGAGATCACCACGCTTCTGCTCGCCGTACACAAACACTGCGCTATCACCAATGGACCAAGACACCACGGGTACTCCCTTACTTAGAGACTCGGGTGACTCGTTCTTATCTTGGTGTAACCCTAACCGTCCACCTTTCTGGTAGAATTTCACAATACATAAGTCTGTTTTAACACTTGGTATTGAATCCGATTCAACTTGCTGAGCAATTCCCACGGTGTGGTTAACGACCGCAAGGAACTCCTCAGGTATCCTCGGTACAGTTGCTCTGTCTTCAGCTCGATCATCTTGATATGTCTTGGTGTAAGGATTCCAGTCCTTACCCATGCACATCATCTTCAATTTCATCCTCGATCCGCTCGGGTATTCGGATATGTAGAACCCTCCAGGTGCTGCTCCTAGTTCATTACATCGTCTGATGATGTGGATTTGTGCTTCGGGTGTCAGGTATCCATTTAAGAGTACCATACCTGGTTGGATAACCTGACACTGCTCCATTGGGAACTCGGTGATGCTGATGGTTGTCACTTCAGGGTTTGGTGTGGGCGGGATTGGATAACAGATATTGAAGGTTCCTAGATTTTTCAGATTACCTGATTTAGGTGTTTCCACACTATGCTTTAACTCTTTACTTACATGGTTGTATACTTAGACTCACTAACACACATGCATGAAATGCGGTATGCAATTACTCATTTCATTTAACGGTTTAGGCGGTACCTGGTCTAGAAGAGGGTCCTGGCGCCTCAGACCGGTCCACCACATGCCGGGCGGCCTTGCCGGATCCCGACCCCTTCCCCTTCTGGGAATCAATGTACCTCTGATCGGTGGGTGGCTAGTTAGCCGTCTTCGGGCCATTGGTAGTCACGGCGGCCTTGCCCTTCCACTGCCCCTTAGGTCTGTAGTTTCTGCCATTCGGGTTCTGGAAGCACTCGTAGTCACGATGCCCCATCTTCTTGCAGAATCGGCACTGCACATCATCTCCCTTGCAGTCCTTGCCGGGGTGGTCTCCCTGCACCACTTGCAGTAGTAGTGGCGATCGGATCCAGAGCCCGTGCTAGCTGCTAACACATCACACATTCAGTACATACTTCACATTATAACATCACACACTTAAACTCGATATTCGGAACTAATTAGTTACCCTTGAAGGGTTGAAAGCGCAGGGGCTTAGGCGCATATGCATAGGTGAGATGCAACGGCTCCTCAGTAGTGGTGGTCTGGGCCTGGCCCTTGCCACCCTGTTGTTGTCCTTTCTGGGACTGGGTGTATGGCTTTTTCTTCTTCCCTCCCCCGTACCCTTGCGTGCTTTGACCCTCGCTTGTGGCCTTGCGCTTGAGCGCATTCTCCTCGTCCCTCAGACGGACGGTCATCTCTACTATAACAGCGGCATGATACCACTCCTATTATTTAGGGTGTTAGTTATGCCCCGCAAATCAAACTCACAATTTCATTCACACATTGCACATACTTATTCACATCACACTGTGGTTCATTACCTGCAAAGTAGTATATCTGGTTGGCCCCATACCATAGCGTAGGTGGTAGCTCAGTCCGTTGTACAAACGGTTCACTAGACTCTGGTCTGAGTATCCCAGATCTGGCAGCAGGTGGACAAGTCCGATGAAAGCGGAGTAGTACTCATCTACCGTCATCTTATCCCCTTGTCTCAGATTGTCCAACTCCAGGCGCTTAGCCTCTTGCACGTGTATCGGGTAGTACTTGGCTCGCAGCAGAGCCGTGTACTCCCTCCACTGAAAGGTAGGGTCAGCAACTCTGCCCTCCCGTACCAACTTCCACCAACTCTGTGCCGAACCCTTCAGATAGTAAGCGGCAAGATGGACCTTGACCTCCTCGGGCACATTCAAGGTCTCGTAGGCGGTCTCCATCTCGGAGATATACGCCTCCAACTTACTAGGGTCGGTCTCCCCACTAAATGATGGGGGTCTCAAATCAGCCAACGCCTTGACCCAGTTGGTCTCTCGTGGCGGTGGCGGTGGTGGTTGAACTTCGGGCTGTTGCCCCTACTGTATCGCAGCTACCAACTGTGGGACCATCTGGGCTACGGCGGCCGTAACAGCGTCGGCCATGACTTGCGTCGTAGGGTTCTCTCCCTGGTTTCCGGTATCACCAATGCCACGCCTGCGGCCTCTACCACGTGATCTACCTGACATCTGAATTCACACGAACATTCATTAGCATCTTGTTTTCAAACTTATCGGTCCAACGGTTGTAACATCTTCCCGACAATAAGGTATTTCCACACTTAACTAGCGGTTAACCTTTCCATAACTGTTCACTTGAATAACTGTAGCTAGGTTTCCTAACTCGGTATATTCCTAAGCTCGGTATTCTAGTCATCAGAGTGATACCTCACTCTGATACCACTTTTTGTAACACCCCTACTACGTACTTAACAACTTACCAAAATCGCAGCGGAAATAAACAACTAAACAATAACTAAACGATTCGGTGCTACAACGCTGTTAACCACCCACGTGGTTAACAAGGCAGAATAAATACAAGTGTACCGGTCCGATGATCAGACTCCCGAGCATAGAACTAAACCATAAATACATAATATATAATACCGAGTATTTATTTACAACCAACACTGTAAACTGTCACTATAATGTATTCATTATCCAAAATATACCGCCACGGGAGCACAGGCGCATCCCGGGTGTTATACCCAAAATTTCAACCCCCCCGGAAGAGATTCTCTACTAATAGGCTAGTAGTGAGGGTTCCCAGTTCGATCGGCACATTTCAGAGTACTAGGGACAGCTTAGTCATCTCCAGGGGCATTTTCGTAATTTTTCAAGGCTCCTAAGCCCCCTATAGGATTTCTCTCTCCTCCAAACAAGGGTCAAATCAATTCAAAATGCTTTGAAATTGTAACCCATGATAGAGGATGACATTTGAAGCATAATGGCGTTGGAATTTTGATTTTTCGAATTTCCAATAATTTCCTAGCAATTTCTGATTGAATCTGACGAGAAATTAAATTTAAAAATATTCCAATATCCAAAAAATTCGATTCCACTTTAGAAAAATCTTAAATATCATCCTTTACCCATGTGTGAAATTTCATAATCAAATTCCTTTTGGAAGCCCTTGAGCTAAAACGTCGATAAATCTCGGTTTTTACCGGATTTTTTCTATCTTTAAGGAAGCCTATATAAGGAACCTTATCCCATGATCAAATCAGACCCTCAAGAACTCTAGACTCTCAAAGGAGGCAGCCGTCTCTTGCTCTTCACGTTTTGAACCCCAGAGCCACGATCAAACACCGAAATCTCACCAAAATCAACACCAAAACACATTTTTCAACTCCCACAACATCATCCATCATCAAACCCACACCAAAACAGCACCAAAACGTGAAGAACATCAAGAACAACAAGGAGTCAGAAGCTGGATTCGAAGCTCTTCTGGATCCGCCATCAACGAGGCCTCCGAAGAATCCCGACGTGAAGAAACACCACGAATCTGAAGGTAAAACAGGTTATAACTCTACTTTTCTAACTCCCCACAACCTCATTAGCTCTCTGTTATATTTTGGGCTCAAACCAACCCTTTTCGGCTTCTGTATAGCTAATTACTTTCGCTTCTGCCTTGTTACTTGTTTATCACGTTTTGTGCATAATTCGACTTCAAACTGCGATCTTTCAATTACTAACATATTGTACATCTTTCAGGCTACACATGCATAAATTTTGAGCCGAAAACACCTTCGGGAACCACCATAAAACCCCTGTCCGTGGGTGGTCCGGGATCTCGGACCTATGGTCCGGGACCACGGACGGTTGTCCGTGGCCACGGACACCCACGACGGCGGCGGTGATTTAAATTTTTAAAAATTTAGGTTTTGCTAAGTATGTCCGGGCCTACGGACGTCTGTCCGTGGCCCCGGACTTTTCATTGTTTTGTTTTCTGTTTAATTCGGCTTTTATTTTCACATTATTAACTAGGGTCCGTGGTTATGGACATTAGGTCCGTGGCTACGGACGGAAACAAAATTTGACCTAATTCTGCCTCCAAAACCCTAGTTTAGGTAATTTCAACTTTCACTTTTATTTTCAGTAAAAAAATGCTAAAAAACAGAAGCTCGTGCACTTAGGTTAAAACGACTCGTAATAAGCCGTAATTAAACTAAGTAGAGTAAAAACGACTTCTAGGGGTGATGAAAGTAATTGAACCCTAATTAAGTCGAATATCAAGCCCCCGAACCCGAACTCTCCTTTCCTAATTTGATCTAGGTTAAAATTAGGTGGCGACTCATAATAGGTTCCAGTGAGCTAGCTTAGGTTTTAATAATCATTGTTATATGACATAGTTTAAACCTTAGGTTATAAGTGGACCTAAACCCGGTTAGTCCTAATCAGCTTTAACCAACACAGGATAGGGTTTAAATCGAGGCTCACAGACTGGCGACTTCTGGGGACAAGGTTCTTACTTAACTTGTTTAATTTTAAGAAAGAGGGCTTAACTCGAAAAATGTTTATTTATGGCTTTATTACATTGTTTTTTACTTTTGTGCGCAATTTAAATTTCTGTACTTTTTGCATCATATGAGAGCGAGGGTCCACATAAACCGATTTCACCCCCGGACCGTTTGAGGGTCCCCTGTCAGGACTCCACACCTTCTAGGTGATGTGAATAAGCGGGGGAAAGAGGAGGGTGTCGTCTAACCACACCCCCTTAATACCTGGGCCTTAGCCCAAGCGTTTTCCTGGCAGTGTCCTTACCTAGCCCATTGTTTGGTTAGTCAAAGACCCGACCGTAGACGCACCACCTTCAGGTGATGTGAAAAAAGTGGGGAAGCCCAAAGAGAATAGCGTGCAAGCCCTATTCCTTTGAGGTGACCTGGGCCCATGCCCCAAGCACCTCTCCGGATCGATCCATACCCGGTTGGATTTAAACGTCCAGTGAGGACATGCTAAATTTGTGTGGGCCTTGTTTGCTTGTATGATCGGCCCATTACCCAGCCTAGGAATTGATAGGAACTTTTCCTACATCAACTCAGCCCAACCCGATATCGCAGCGTTATTGTTTACGGCCCAAAGGCCTTGCTTGATTTGAATGTGTGGGTTATTTGTTCGGGCTTCGGCCCAAAAGCTTAGGTTTAGGTGATTTCTCTTCTTGCCCAATTTGAATTATCCAATTAGTTCTAGGCCCATAAAAAAGAAATCCACCTGAACTTGAAATAACTTACAAGGCCTGAAAATAAAATCTTTTTGGCTTAGCAACCATCTTCTCTGGCCCAAAGAAAGTTAGGCCCATTTGTGATTTAGGGACCATTCCAGCCCATGTGCTTTACTCCAGGCCCAAACACATTCCGGCCCAAGGGCTCATTCTAGTCTAGGTAGACTTCTTTTCATGACCCTAACCCAAAACCCTAGATCTAGGTGTCACCTCTTAGGCCCAATCAAAGCCAACTGTTGAGATTTCAGTCCAAATTCCAGTTCATAGTCCGAAAGATACTTCAGCCCAAACACCTCATTTTCTGGGTATCCTGGCCCACTTGCTTTCAGCCTAAGCCTGTCTCGATCTACCTTGTGAAGTGTCATTCTCACCTTAGTGTCTTTCAACCCACTTCCTCTTTAGCTAATAATGGACTTCTTAGAAACAGGCAAGCCCGAATCCAGATATGGCAGAAGAAGGAAATCTGATCAACACGGATGCTCAGTTGGCCGCTGTGCGGCAAAGGTGCAAGGTGTTGGAGTCCATTGTCGAGGAATTGAGGAGTAAGACTAATCTCCAGGAGACAAATCGGCACACTCTGGAAAAACTTGTGGATGAAAATCTTAACCGTAGTTACATCGAGATTGACTCTGTTAGGGCCCAAGATCCTCAAACACGTGTGGGGAAGGATGTTCCTGACAATCAGCTAGCAGCAAAGGTTAAAAGAGTTTTTAAAAGGATTGAGCGCATAGAGAAAGCCAACAAACCAGCTGGCTTCGATTATTTCTCCACGGCGTCGTATCCCGAAGTTGATCTTCCCCTAAAGCTGAAGCTGCCTACACTCGCTTTGTACAAGGGTTCCTCGGATCCACAGATTCACTTGGCTATGTTCGACCGGGAAATGTCCATCTTGGGGCTCAACGACATGCAAAAAGCCAAAGTTTTCACACGCTATCTAGATGAAACTCCTCAGTGTTGGTATCTCACTCAGAAGATGAATACCAAAACCTCTGAGGAGGTTTGCGAGGCTTTCCTAAATCATTTCGAGTATGCTAAGAACCTCGAGGTCACCAGAATCGATCTGGCAGGAACTCGACAGAAAGACGGTGAGTCCATGTCTGACTTCATCAAGCGTTGGAGGAGAAAGGCTGCAGCCATGCCTACCAGAATGGACGAGCAGGAGAAAATCCGTATGATAATTGAGAACATGCGAAAACAACACAACCATGAGCTAAAAGTTATGTACTTTCCGAGTTTGGACATGTTGATGGGACAAGTCGGTATTCTAGAGGAAAAGATTCATAAGGAAGGTATGGAGCTCGAGTGCTCAAGAAACTCCGGCAGCGGCTCCAAATTATCTAAGCTAGGACCAGAAAAGGCTTATCTTCAGACAGTAGCTTGCGCTTAAAGCAGTTTCCCAGAAGTGAATGTGGTTCAACGACCTAGAGCTCCGCATCAAAACCTTAGGACGGTACCCTTACCACGCCGAGACTCATCGCAAAGGGAATTCACCAACATTGGCCGAGCACCAAGTCAGGCATTTGAAGAGCTTCAGAAGAGAAACCTACTACAGCCCCTGGCCCCTCGGCCAGGAACCACTCATTTGGGGAGACATCTTAATCAATTCTGCCACTACCATTAGTTGCCTAGCCATTATGCTGACAATTGCCGAGCATTGAAGCATAAGATTCAAGACCTCCTCGAGCAAGGAGTCCAACTTTTCTAAGTATGCAGATCATTTTATTTATGTTTTCTTGCATCTTCAAATTTTCCTAGTAGCTTATTTTCTTAGTTAGTTTTCAGTCACCTCAGATTGTAATCTTTACGTTTCTTTCATGATTCATAAATAAAATCATAGTTCCATTTTCACAATTTATGTACAAACAATTTTTCATTCATTGAAAAGAAAAAACAAAAATGTTTCTCAAGGAAAAGGAATCACGGAGTAATCATTTCCCGACTATGGAGTAGAATGATTTGTCTCTTGTTTCTAAAAGTTGAACATGCCATGTTAAACACCATAACTCACCCCATAATATCCCAACAACCCACAAAGAGGTTCAAGGTCCACATCTATCGAATTGTTGTCACAAACCCCAAAATCAATACTGGGGGCAATCTAAGTTTAAGTTCGTCATCTTTTATCTTTTGTTTAAATGTGCGAACGAGTTTCCGAGTGAAAATCTCACGAGAGTGTCTTGAGTTTAAAAACCATGAGTGAACGAGCGTGTCATTTTTACACGACTCCGGTGAGACCACTTTCAAAGGTAAGGTAAACGGCATAACTCCAACCGAAGGAGATAATTTGTAAATTTACTCTTAGACCTGCGAAAAGTAACAAAGAGCGGATACACAACTACCAGGAATGACGAAGCGCCTAGGTACAGCACCATATAGCCAAAAGCTTGTGAACCCTAACATTAAACCCTAGGCACCCCCGCTGATCCTTTCATATATCCCTTTTCGATGTTGCCAAACTCCACAGAACAAGCCAGCCCGTGATGAATAACCAACCCGGTGACCAAAGGAAGCGAGGAGCCTAACTCTCAGATAACGTTTTCATCAGTCCAGAGAAGCAAAGCCGTTATCAACATGACAAAGTGATCCGTAAATGGTCCCAAAGTGACACAGGATCCAAAGAGCTCACATCAAAACTGCTCTTGAAGCCCAAAACCGGGAAACACAAGAACCCCAAAGGCAAAGTCAAGAAAGGATAAAACAAAGAGGTAAACCCGAAATGCCTCGAGGAAATCCGAATGACAAAAAGAGAAGAAATGGTGTAAAGGACAACTTCAAAAGTTCAAGTCCGGAAGCTCGAAAACTGTAACACCCCATCCAAAGCCTATCGTGGTTATCGCAAACTGAACACTTAATCGAATACGTCGCAGCGAAAATAAATAACACCTGGACCTTGCCACGGTCTGATCGTTAGAATATACCAGCTTTAATGTTTACAATACTTATCCAAAATACTTATCCAACTCAAAACATTAACATTCACAATACCACAACCAACCGAGTACTAGTATCTCAAACATAATCTCAAACTTACATCAGCTTAATATAAACAGTCGGGTGCACAGGCGCAACCCGAACTCAAAATAAACATCCCATCCTAAGTCTAACCGCTCCTACTCTCGTAGTGCGTCCTCATGGGTCTCTTACCTGCAAGTGTAAAAATAGCCCCCGAGGGGGTCAGCACGAATGCTGGTACACCCTCTCATGGCCCCCAAGCTAACGGGACTACGACGACTAATTGTCGATAGCATGGAAATTGATTACATACACAAACATAATATGAAGTGCAATAACAATAACCACAGATGAACATATATAGTTCACAAACAATGAACGACTCAAGCGTTCCCTTATCAAGTGGGTTAGTAACCCCCTCCTTAGTCCTCCTTTCCTTAATCTCAGTTCCTTACCTTACCTTAATCTTAATCTTAATCTCAGTATACAAACCTTTCCTGGAAGGGATTGGTTGTAGCTTAATTCGAACCTGGGATTTAGGTGATCCCACCGCACCATCTTAATGCCACCTACTCTGGACGGGAGTCCAGTGTAGCTGAGCCGGCAACCGGCCCTAGGCTACAAGTCCGAAGACAAGTCCTTAAGCGGAGGGCGGATCTGATTCAGATACCGTCCCCCTTTTTCCTTAGCATGCATGACCGGAGATCGGTCCCGGGTTTCCTCACTCAAGTTCCAGTTAGTAGACATCTTAAACACCATGTGCTAGCTAAGCCTTAACGGGCATTAACCAACAACCATCAAACTTAACTCTTATTCTTTACTCAGTAAGTACTAAACTTGGTTAGTAACAATCTCAAGTCTCGTGGGTTAGTGTAAAGATAACACAAACACAACAAGAATAAATATAACCGGTTGCATGCTTTATCTTGTTTTAGTCATAGCAATTTAAACAGATAGCACACAAGCCGAGGGACACCTCGTTAGCAAGCAGGTCACAAGAAGGATTGTACCGTTCACCATCGTTGGTTGTTTGATTAATCTTCTTCGGGGTCCCAATTCACAAACCTAAAACATTCATTCATTTTTAGGTCATTAGTTGTTTGCACCTTACTTAACCCTCTTAGTCCCTAAGGATTCCCATCCAAAAATCTCTCAAGTCTTTGCCACTTAACTTACAAGTTTAACCTTAAACATTAATATTTATACTTAACTTATCTTAACTTAAGCCCTTAAGTTCTTAGGGTCACAATCATTACCACCCTACCAAAGGTATACCTTATTACCTATTACCATTCTTAGAATCTAAATTTCTTTTTTTTTAAGTGTTAAGGGTCGTCCGACCCACCGTCCGACCCACCCTCTGGGTCGGACCATTCCAGTAACTTTCGGGTTTGGGAAACCCTACATGTCCGACCATGTCCGACCCAACCAACTGGGTCGGACCATTCCAGAAACTTTCCGTCTTCTAAAACCTCTCATGTCCGACCCACGTCCGACCCAACCTTCTGGGTCGGACCATTCCAGAAACTTATTTGCCCTTTAAAAATCACCCGTCCGACCCATGTCCGACCCAAGACCTCTGGGTCGGACCATTCCAGAACCTTTCCCTGGCGTTAAACAGAGGCCGTCCGACCCAAACTTGGGTCGGACCCCTGGGTCGGACGCCACTAAATCATGCCCAAACTTTGCCAAATCTTCACTAAACCTTTCCTCAAGCCATCCAATATGTTCTAACATCATTTAGACCCTTAAACCCACCTTAGAGCATCCTCCAAACACATTAAATCATTCACCAAGTTTCACCTTAATCATTATACATTTTCCCTTGTAATTATGCTAACACTTGTAATGCTTTCCTCTAGGTTTCTAGGTGGTGGTTCATACCTAATGTAACCACTATTCCAAATGTTTTCCTCACTACTATAACATCATCTCCCAAGCATCTTTCACCATCTAAAACTCTTTTATGCATTTACTTAAAGTTCCTTCACAAGTTTAAACTTCCATCATCAACACATTATTTCCTTCCTAGTTGTGCACCAACATTTGCCTAAGTCCTAAATACTCAAATACATTCTCTTGATTCCTAAATCCTCCATGGTGATACCTAAGTCATTATAAGTCATTAGAACACCTTAACTTCACCCTTTTTCATCAAGACAACCTATAGAACATCCTAGTACTTCTCTAGTCATTAAATTCCCTTAGAATATCTTAAACACTTAAGCTCTCCTTTACATTTTGCCATGGGTTCTCTAATATATAGTACCTCCTAACACATGGTTTTTCTCCATCAAACAACCAATACCTCACAAATTCTCATCACAACACCTTAACACACAATCTACACTAAAACTTCACCACATCATCATATGCTTAAACTTAAAATACTTGGCACTTAGGCCCTTAAATGACAATAATCTTAACCACTGAATTTCCACATATATTTGCCTTCAACCTGCGAATACACACAACAGGGCTCCCATTGAAATAAAATGCTTCTTGTACTTCACCTTTATATTCTTAAACTATCTCTTTATCTCATTTGCTCCTTAGTCACAAGTTCACAAGTATAGTCATTGTTTCTTCTAGGTTTTATAACACCTTCCCAATATAAACTCTACACTAAACTCATCATATACCTAAATCCCATCCCCTTAAACAACAAGACATCTTAAGGTAAGTAATTTACCTTGTTCTTTTACAAGCTTAAGAAGCTTTCTTCTTTAGGTTTTTCTTTGTTCAATCTCGGTCACCAATGTGTATCTCCTTGCCAATGTTCTAACCAATATCCAATGACTCCAATGAGTACTAGATAACACATTAACCCTAAGGAACAAACCCTAGGTTAAAAATATGCTTTAAGGTATTAATGTGATTGTTTTACCTTGGTTTCTCAAGACAAACTTGGATATGAAGCAAGAAGGACCTCCTCTCTCATTTGAAGAGTAGAAACAAGCTAGAACAAGGCATAAACATGGAGTCCCATGAGCACTAATTTTCGGACATGTGAAGAAAATGGTGGAAACCTAGATTTTCTTACACTTTCTTTACCTTAAGAGAATGGAGATGCCAATGGAGTCTCCAAACTTGAATTTCCTCCTCTAATGGTGGTTTGACTTGGCACCAAAATGAAGCTCTTGAAGTTTTGAAAAGATAGAAAGAAGGAGCTTGAGCTAACTAAGAAGAGTATGTACTTTGTTTTGGATTTGGAGCTAAAATGAGTAAGATGTGACCAAGGAAGGATGGAGCTTTCATGGAGGTTGAGTTCTACGTGAATGGAGAAGGGAGAGAGCAGCTCAAACCGTGGGAAAACAAAGGAGAATGAAGAAGTGAGGAGAGAGAACTAATAAAGTGTGATATTTATGTAAAAGGTAAATAGTGATTTTACTTTATAACTCTCATTTGCTTTCTTATTTACTTAATGACTCATGAAGGTGGTGACTCACCTCCTAAGAAACCGGCCCCCTTTTATTAATGAGGGTAAATAAGTCTTTGTTGACCAAATGTCTCACTTATATAGACTTATGTTATAAACTAGCTTAATTAATTCACTATTCACCAAAACAAGGCACATTGTTGTGAAATTTTTTGATTTCCCATTGATATAGACTTCCAAATGTGATACTATATAGTACACATGTTAATTAAAGAGTAATGATGGACATTTAGCCATTCAAAACTCATTTACAAGACAATTTTTCAAAAACGTGCTTTAAGACTCCTTAAAGCACATTTTGTGTTTTAACTTGTTTTCAAGCTTGGTTCTCTTTGGTAATTGATTTAAAATGACCATTAGAATATTACTAAGGTCTTAGAACAATATTTGGGTACTCTCCCAAGCCTCTCCAAGCCTAGAGCACGTTTTTGCTTAAACTGCTCTTTTGGTGTTTCCTTATATTTTCTTTGATTAGAAATGTTTCTTAATGTTTCTAAGGCATTATTTAGCCTCCTTATATCTTAGTTTATCATTTAAACACCATATCTAAGTTTGGGGTATTTCAAAAACAACATCAACATGAAGCAGTTAGACGACTTAAAGACAAGGAAGATGAATCTGAGAGAAGACGCAAGTTGCAGCTTTGGTCACCCATTTAAGCTCCACATACCTCAAATATCCCTCCAGGATCCCGTCGTCTTTCATCACACCCTATGGCCACGTTATAAGCTTTAAAGACTTCCGACTTGATAGTTGTGTATCTAATCACGTGAAAGTAACAGATCGAATGCGTAAATCCACCAAATGTCAAATTCAATGGTCTAGAAGTTGTGACCGTGAGCTGAAAACAAGTACAAGCATCAAACACGCTGAGTGTAGGTTAGGAAGCACCACATCGAAACATAAGCCGTGACCCTGTGAGGACGAGACTCGCTCGCGCGCTTAATCAAAGAAAATACTAGGGGTAATCGATCGTTTCGATCGATTGCCATGAACTCTAGCTCAGATTGTCCTAAGGAAAAATACTGGGGGCAATTGTTGGTCCAACAATTGCCATGACAACACCAATTAAAACCCAAAGCTTGAGTGCCACCATCCCACCACAGGCACACATAAGCCCTTACCACCACACACACACTCTCAAGCCCGTTATTGGCCTTACCTCCACAAAAACATCAGGCCCGTCATAGCCGTGACCACCATCCAAAATCACAGCCTAATCCCAGGTCTATCACAAATCCTGAACACTGGCAAAAGCCTTTAGCACCACAACAAACACCACACACTTCCACCAACGGCATGTTCATTTTCTCAAGAAACAAATTGCAGATATGAAATATTTAGTCAGGAAATGATCATTTCACTTTCCTTTTTCAGTAGAGTCTTTCTCAAGCATTGCCATGTTTCGCACATTTTTCAACAGTTCCTTGTTTTGGGCAAGCTTCCAACAAACACTCTAGTTGCATTTTACATAACACCTCAACATTGCCATGTTTGGCACCTTTTCCAACAATTTTTTGTTTTGAACGAGTATCTTTCATATATTTTGATTGCATACATATTATCATCATTGCCATGTTTGGCACTCCAGTAATCAGTTTTCATCTTTTGCACGAGACCATTATCTTCCTAACTTATTTTTAGTTCGAGACCTAAAATCTGTGCGAGGCCCTGCAATTTCCTCATTCAGTGCGAGACCTAGAATCAATGCGAGATCCAGCTTTTTCTTCATCCATTTAGTACGAGACTTCAGTGCGAGACCCATCTTATTCACCAGTGTGAGACCCACCATCTTCATCAGTGCGAGACCAAGCATCATCTTCAGTGCGAGACAAGTACGAGACAGAGCGTGATCTAAGTTGGCGGGGCAGAGGCAATAATTCCCCATCTTCATGTCAACTTCTTGGGAGAAACAACTAGTGGGCAGTGGCAATAAGTCCCCTTGGTAATCTAGAAGTTATCCCAGCACCCCAGTTGGTGGGCAGAGGCAATAAGTCCCCATAGTATGCCAACCAGGAGCATTGGAACGGGTTTCGGTCCCCAGAAGCATCCGAGCATCATCAGCATCAAAAGCATCATCAGTATCATCAGCATTATTAGCATTTCAACATCCTTGCATTTGCATACCACCCAATCTTCACTTGTTAGGTAGTCAACGCCTCAGAATAGCTTGACATCATCTCATTCATTATAGGTAGTCAACGCCTCAGAATAGCTTGACATCATCTCATTCATTATAGGTAGTCAACGCCTTAGAATAGCTTGACATCATCTCATTCATTATAGGTAGTCAACGCCTTAGAATAGCTTGACATCATATCATCCTTATAGGTAGTCGGCGCCTTAGAATAGTCTGACATTACTTCATTATTACCTTTAGGTGGTCGACGCCTTAGAACCGCTCGACACCCTTCCACTTTACTCATAGGTAGTCAGCGCCTTAGAATAGCTCGACGCAACTTGTCGGATTGCACGTGTAGTCTTTTAAGATCCAAAATTTTGGGGTATCACCCAAGCATCAACTAGCCTTTTCATTTCCATTACAAAGTCTAGTTGACGGGGGGCAATCTGTTATACCCAAAATTTCAACCCCCCCGGAAGAGAGTCTCTACTAATAGGCTAGTAGTGAGGGTTCCCAGTTCGATCGGCACATTTCAAAGTACTAGGGACAGCTTAGTCATCTCCAGGGGCATTTTCGTAATTTTTCAAGGCTCCTAAGCCCCCTATAGGCTTTCTCTCTCCTCCAAAAAAGGGTCAAATCAATTCAAAATGCTTTGAAATCGTAACCCATGATAGAGGATGATATTTGAAGCATAATGGCGTTGGAATTTTGATTTTTCGAATTTCCAATAATTTCCTAGCAATTTCTGATTGAATCTGACGAGAAATTGAATTTAAAAATATTCCAATATCCAAAAAATTCGATTCCACTTTAGAAAAATCTTAAATATCATCCTTTACCCATGTGTGAAATTTCATAATCAAATTCCTTTTGGAAGCCCTTGAGCTAAAACGTCAGTAAATCTTAGTTTTTACCGGATTTTTTCTATCTTTAAGAAAGCCTATATAAGGAACCTTATCCCATGATCAAATCAGATCCTCAAGAACCCTAGACTCTCAAAGGAGGCAGCCGTCTCTTGCTCTTCACGTTTTGAATCCCAGAGCCACGATCAAACACCGAAATCTCACCAAAATCAACACCAAAACACATTTTTCAACTCCCACAACATCATCCATCATCAAACCCACACCAAAACAGCACCAAAACGTGAAGAACATCAAGAACAACAAGGAGTCAGAAGCTGGATTCGAAGCTCTTCTGGATCCGCCATCAACGAGGCCTCCGAAGAATCCCGATGTGAAGAAACACCACGAATCTGAAGGTAAAACAGGTTATAACTCTACTTTTCTAACTCCCCACAACCTCATTAGCTCTATGTTAAATTTTGGGCTCAAACCAACCCTTTTCGGCTTCTGTATAGCTAATTATTGTCGCTTCTGCCTTGTTACTTGTTTATCACATTTCGTGCATAATTCGACTTCAAACTGCGATCTTTCAATTACTAACATATTGTACATCTTTCAGGCTACACATGCATAAATTTTGAGCCGAAAACACCTTCGGGAACCACCATAAAACCCCTGTCCGTGGGTGGTCCGGGATCTCGGACCTATGGTCCGGGACCACGGACGGGTTGTCCGTGGCCACGGACACCCACGGACGGCGGCGTGATTTTAAATTTTTAAAAATTTAGGTTTTGCTAAAGTATGTCCGGGCCTACGGACGTCTTGTCCGTGGCCCCGGACTTTTCAATTTTTTGTTTTCTGTTTAATTCGGCTTTTATTTTCACATATATTAACTAGGGTCCGTGGTTATGGACATTAGGTCCGTGGCTACGGACGGAAACAAAATTTGACCTAATTGTGTCTCCAAAACCCTAGTTTAGGTAATTTCAACTTTCACTTTTATTTTCAGTCAAAAAATGCTAAAAAACAAAAAAAAACAGAAGCTCGCGCACTTAGGTTAAAACGACTCGTAATAAGCCGTAATTAAACTAAGTAGAGGAAAAACGACTTCTAGGGGTGATGAAAGTAATTGAACCCTAATTAAGTCGAATATCAAGCCCCCGAACCCGAACTCTCCTTTCCTAATTTGATCTAGGTTAAAATTAGGTGGCGACTCATAATAGGTTCCAGTGAGCTAGCTTAGGTTTTAATAATCATTGTTATATGACATAGTTATTAACCTTAGGTTATAAGTGGACCTAAAACCCGGTTAGATCCTAATCAGCTTTAACCAACACAGGATAGGGTTTAAAATCGAGGCTCACACTGGGCCTACCGACCAAAAGGTACCAAAGGTATATCTACAACCTAGGATCTACAGCCACTCCGCTTCTTCGATCCTCATCCTGCAAATATAAATATGGAGCCCCCGAGGGGGTCAGCAACCCTTGGCTGGTATGGTTAACGCGCAGCCCATCGGCTACCGGGATACGCGCAACTACTTGTCTTGATGACATGGCATTCATTTTAAACATACAACATATATATCATAGCAAGAGTATTGCATAACAACATCACACATATCATACAAGAACGAATCCTTTTAGGAAACGAACCAACACAATTAGATCCCATGGAGAGCCTAGAGAATGTTGCCAAACTCATGCTAAGCTCGTTACATAACTCGTTATCGTCCTGTTAAATGGAACGAATAACTTAACACAAAGGTGCGTCGGATATAGTGATCCAAGCACACCGAACAAACATAGTATGCCCCTGTGGCCCAACGTGAGTCAGTAAAATAGCCTTAGTTAAGCTAAAGGGAAGGTTGAAAACCAAAATAGAAGACAACCTTAACATACAAAGAGAATCGAACCGGTTATGACATCGACTCCCATACTCACACGCGTGGCCGGAACTACCGGACTCCTCACTTCCCCGGTTAGCACTTATTAGAAGTTCAACATTGAACTCAATAAACAAATCACAAGCAAGTGGTTAAGTCTTGTTAGACACACACAAGGGAAATGAGTCACACCTTAACAACACAATAATATTAACAACTGTAAACTCATTACATGACTTAAGTCTTACAAGGTCATAGACACTCATAAAAACATACAACACACAAGCCGGTGTAAACCGGTAGGCAACAGACTACAAGAAAACCATACCTTGGTCCCTGCTGTGATTGTTTTCCACCGTTGGAGAATCCTATACACATTTAGTAACGTCGGTTAATTAACGTACTAGACCTTTATAAATTTGTTACTTCAAATTTCTAGTTTATTTTATTTTCACACTTTGTTATAACTTTTTCACCGTTTTAATTGTCTTTATAACCCACCTGACATGTCTTAAACAACCTTATAACATCATTACTAAATAATCGCCATCATTAGACTTCGGTTTCTAACCCTAAACAAAGTTTTTTGGTCAAAACAGTACCCTGTCCGAACTTGTGTCCGAGTTTCCAAAGTTCGGACATAGGTCGAGACTCAAAGGGTGAAACCAGACGAATGTCCGAACATGTGTCCGAGCTTCCAAAGTTCGGACACAGGTTGAAGCAAAACCAAAGGAAAAATTCCAAGCGTCCGAACATGTGTCCGAGCTTCCAAAGTTCAGACACAGGTCGAAGCAAAATCAGAGAAAGGAGATGGGTGTGTCCGAACTTCTGTCCGGACTTACAAGTTCGGACGCCATTCGAGACTTGTAAGCCAGACTCGTCCTCGCACCCCGTCCGAACATCAAAGATCAGACGGTAGTCCGGACATCACTTAAAACCCAGAAAATTTAAACGTAACAGGGCATGTCCGAGCTTCCAAATTCGGACGGAAGTTCGGACTTGCCAGAAAACTCATCTTCTATACCCTTGAACACTTACTCATTTCTTACCAAAATCCCCAACACTTATATTGTTTTCTCCTTAGGTTTTCTAAGTGGTGTTTCATACCTATAATAACCATTATGCCAAAATGTTTCCTCAACACTAACATCATCTCCCAAGCATCTTTTCTTACAAACCAGACTCCTTATGTCATTCTTGAAATCCTTCTACCAGTTTATACTTTCTCCTTGTTTACCAAAGTTTGCATAAGTCTCAACATAATTCCAAAAATGACTTTGGTGTATTCCAAAACACTCATTTGATTTCCAATCCTCCAAGATAATGCCTAAGTCCTTTTTGCACTCTAGAACACCTCATTACATGGTTCTTTCTCTAGTAAATTACTTATTCATTCCTAACACATCCTAGTTCACCAAAGCTTATTTAAACACCTAGAACTTCTTATACATTACCTAATTTTTGACATGGGTTCTACTAGCATCTTGTTACACCAAAACACATAGTCTTCACCATTAAACATTCAAGAACACCTAAATTCATCAAGAGCATTCTTATACACAAAACTTCACCAAATTTACACTACATCACAATATAGTGCATTATTTAAATTGCTTGGCACTTAGGCCCTTAAATAACATGGCTCTTAGGCCCTTAAATTGCATAAACCATAAGCACTTAATTTCCCATAATATATTTGCCTTTGACCTGCAAATACATACAACAACACATATGCCCTTTAATAGTCTCCTTGAGAACATTTTACTAAGTCATTCACCATTGGCTCCTTAGGTAGTTTTAATAAGCAACATAAGCTCATTTCTCCTATGACTTTAAACTACATTAGGTTAACACATTTACCTCTTTTCCTTCTCCAGTTTTTCACTTAATTTCTCCTTGCTCTTCCTTGATTAAAACCGGCAAGACTATGGTTTGCTTGTTAAGTTTCTAATCAATATTCAAGCAATGTAATGAGTATTCAAGCTTCATGCTTAATCTCATTATAAACCCTAGGTTATATATTGTCTTAAAACATTAAGGTGATTGTTTTACCTTGGAAATGGAAGAGAGTTTGAATATGTAGCAAGAGAGGACTCCACCAAGCCCTTGGAAGATTCAAATGAAGCTAGAAAAATGCAAGAGAAAACACCATAAATGGTGATTTTTGGTCAACATCAAAACTTGGAGGAAATGTTGTTTTCTTTGGTTTTTCCTTACCTTGAAGCAAAGGTGATCAACAAGAGGCAAAAATATAAGCTCAAGCTCCTCCCATGGTGTTTCTTCTTGGCACCGAAATGGTGGTTTTGGAACTTTGAAAAGGTGAAAATGAAGAGCTTGGCAAGACAAAGAGAATGGTGGTCTTAGTTTTTGATTTGGTAAATGGAGCTAGGAATTACAAGAGGTTGAAGATGAAGAATGGTGGTGGTGCTGTAGCATAACCGTGAATGAGAGGGAGAAGATGAAGTTGGAGACGGTGGGAAAGCAAGGGAAATGAGAGAATGAAGTTTGGTATTTGCTTTTAGAAGATATTTGTAGTTAAAGTAAATAGTACTTATTTAGTCATTCTTTATTTGCTTATTAGTTAGCTAAGGTGATGACTCACCCTTGCAAAAACTGGCCCCCATTAAATAATAAGGGGTGTTTTGGTCTTAGTTGACCAATTAAATTACTTATATTGACTGATGTTATAAATTTGCTTAATTTGGTTACTATTCACAAAACAAGGCACTTATTTGTGAAATTTTTTATTTCTCATTGATTTAAAATTCCTAATGTGATACTAAGTAGTACACATGTTAATTAAAGAGTAATGATGGACATTTAGCCATTCAAAACTCATTTACAAGACAATTTTTCAAAAATGTGCTTTAAGACTCCTTAAAGCACATTTTGCGTTTTAACTTGTTTTCAAGCTTGGTTTTCTTTGGTAATTGGTTTAATATGTTCATTAACATATAAATAAGGTCTTGGTAAGCTCATTAGGTCTTAACCAAGCTTATCCCAAGCTTAGAGCACATTTTCACCCATACCGACTTTAAGGTATTTATTTGTATTTACTGTGGTTTAAATTGTTCACTAATATTTCTAAGGTACTTTTTAGACTTATTATACCATATTTTAATGTCTAAACCACATACTAAGGTTTGGGGTATTTCAGTACACAATAGTGTGATCTAACCAATATGATGTGTTAACCTTATGTTTGTATCCTATTCATTGGATGTGTGATTTATAAGCATGATATGTGTGTATAGTTTTATGCATGTTTTAAATATAATTAACCGCATGCTCAGACGACAAATAGTTGTGCGTGGCCCGGTAGTATGCGGGCTGCTCGATTACCATACCAGCAAAGGTGCTGACCCCCTTTGGGGGGCCCCCATACTTTTCAGGTACAATGGAGCTGGCAGCAGTTCAAGAGTAGGACGGGGTAGCTGTTTATACTTGGATAGTTATTTAGTTGTTTATGTAGTTTTAAGGGATGTAAAACCGAAGTTTGATAATCGGTAGCTGAAAGTATAGACTCGGTACAGTTGTAATGTAAATGTATGTATTTCAGTTTAGAAACGG
This sequence comes from Limonium bicolor, assembly GCA_023374045.1. Taxonomy (NCBI): domain Eukaryota; kingdom Viridiplantae; phylum Streptophyta; class Magnoliopsida; order Caryophyllales; family Plumbaginaceae; genus Limonium; species Limonium bicolor. Next base: position 455,612,333 of record CM041777.1, read on the forward strand.
TTGGTAATGTAAAGTGTAGTGCTCGGCAATCTTGTCCATCAGACCGGTACACTATGTATGTATTAGCCTTGTTAGCCACGTGGGTGGCTAACGGCATGTAACACCCATGGATTAAGTTAAGTGTTGAGTTGTAATTCCGCTGCTAAATGTTGTTAAGTATGGTGTTTGTAATTGGGGTGTTACAGTACCAACTGAAATGTGGGACGACCGCACTCCGATAGGAGCTTGCGGGCCTGACAAACCTACTTATAGGTTAGTCGGGTAAGTAGCAATGTATCAGTAGGGTACCCCACATATGTATACGAGTAGAGTCAGGAACACAGGAAGTAGTTGACTCCGTACTATGGTCAACAGTAAAGAATCAAACCATCGAATGATAAAGGACTCATTTAACTTAACGAGACTAAAGGAATTAGTGAATTCGTTTCAAGGAAATGTTTAAGAGTTAGGAAGTGCGAAGTGCACTGACTAGTAAGTAAAGACATCGCATATGTCTCAAGAATCCTGAGGGATAAACATGAGAGCTAGAGCCAATACCCAACCTATACATGGTAAAGAAGATGCCTAATATGGACAAGTTAATGTGTAACCAACGGGATGAAACTCCTGGAATAACCACCTAGGCTACCAGGGGATATCGATCTCTTTGGAGAGGATATTAAACCCAACCAAGAACGCAAAGTGATGTAGTTAACTAAACGTACCCACAAGTACAAGCCAGATGTAATGGCATAACTTAGTAACACCCAGGAGCTGTCCTTGAAGGGTGTTTGGGTCAACTGAAGTTGAATAAAATGTAGTGATTGAAACACAAGAGTTGAAACAAATACTCGATTTAAACACCGAAGGGATAAGTCGTCAAAGGGCAACCTGACTGAAATACCCCTGAATTAATTTAAATTAATTTAGGGGATTTCTTTTATAAAAACCCTAAATAATATTATTAAACACTAAATTAGTATATGGTATTATTTAAAAATTATTTAGGGGACTTCTTATATTAAATTCTAAATAATAATACAATTTAATTTACTTAATTATATGGTATTATGAATTTAATAACAAGATTTATAAGTCAATAAATCTTGGAAAAATTCCTAGACACTCCAATTATATTATAAAGATTTTAGAAATATTTGGAGCATTGATTTGAAGCAAAAAAGTCAATATAAAATTCTAGAAGCCCTAAAGCTTCTTAAGCCTAGCTAGGGTTTACTTTTTTAGAATTGTCAAACCATCCCATGAAACCTATACCAATAAATAGGTTATGGAAAACCATGAAGATCGATAAAAAGAACGTCGAAAATGGATCATCCTAGCCAAAGTTATGATAGAATGAAGTTTAGAGCCAAAATTTTGAAAAGTGCCACGTGTCAAGACCACACGGGTCGCCGGTACTTGGCACAAAAATCGGCTAAGTATTCTCCTTTTCACCAGTATTTTGCCCTAACTTGTGACGTCCGTATCTCACTCATCCTTTTGAATTTTCCAGTGCCGTCTTCTTTATTCTCTTCTCCTTAATCTCCTCTTTCCAACCATAACTCATACATAACCTAACTCATTTTATATCGACGGGAAAATCGATCTAAAGTTGCCTCCTTGCGAATTCGTAACCCTGAATTCCAGATTTTTCTAAAATCAGGTAAACTTCATCTCCCCATAACTTCTTCGTTACTTAGCCAAATTTCGTGTTCTTTAGCTTGTTTTGAAGAACTCTAATCTCTCTACAACTTTCATGTTGATTACCAAAGCCAATTCCCAACCGTTTGGAAGAGAGAGGTGTCTAAAGTTTCAGATTTGTCATCACATAAAATCATAGATTTTTCCAGAAAACGTAAGGTATAAACTCGTAACTTTCGGCTTAGATTTCTTTTTGTGTATTGCAAATTAGAGTGAGTTCTTGCTATCAATGTGTAGAGCTATGTTTCCTCTTTAGATTAAGTCCAAGAACATGGCCTAATTCGAACTAGAACTTATTTTATAGATATCCAAAGTTAGCTCCTCGAAATAGACAAGTTCGAATATTTTTCCAGAAACGCGATTACAATTTCCTTTGTTGGAGCTTCTCCGGTGAGTTTCGTTCAATTACCTCGCGTATGTCCTTTATTATGCATTACGCTGTCATACCCTCTACAATTCATCCAACTATAACGCATATCCGACATATTGAGAGAATTGTGGTGAAATTCAATTCGTAACCCATATGAACCCTATTCGAATTACCCAGAATCGAAATCTATAATACTTGCATTATAACTAGCGAAATTAGTACCATTGTGACCGCAATTGAATTTCGAATCCAAAGAAACAAGAATCAGTCGATTTGGTTCTGTGAGTTGAGAGAAATCATCAAATCTCTGTCGCGGTGTATTGGGAGTTCGCTGAAGAACTCGAGTTTCAGCAGCCGTCCGATCGTGATTTAAATAGACGGACGGCTGAGATTAAAACAGAGAAATTTAAGTTGTTTTAGGTTTTATAATATTCCAGAATTATACTCTAACTTGTTGAATTTATTTAAATACCTTTCCGGATGTATTTTGACTTGAAATTTGAACCATATATTCCTTATAAAATCTAGTTTATTTTGATGTAAATTAATATGCTTTTGGAGTTTGTAAACGTAAGTTATGATTTTTGCAAGTTATGGGTATTATGGAATTATTTGGTTAAATAAAAAAAAAGATATTTTTATGAAATAGAAATTTTATAATATGTCTAAAATGTTATAGCTACTATATATTTAATTTGGGAATTTTTGGACAATGGCAAATGGGTTTAAAAATTGTGCTTATGAATTTTTCATAAGAATAACTTATAATATATGGTTTTTAATGTAACAAAAATTAAATTATAGTTTATTAGTAAACTTTTAGGTTGGGAAATAATGAAAAGATTAAACTAACATTTAGTAACAGTATGTTTATAAATATCTTGGGAATTAACTTTTAAGTGAAGAAAAAATTATTTACATATATATAATTGTATATATACTTATATGAGAGAAATAAAATAGTAACTTAGGTTAAATCAAGGGATTAAATTAATCTTCATTTATATTAATTATATAGAATTGAAGTTAATATGCTTAATTGGAACTAAGGAAATACTTTATTTTATAAACCATATATTGGATATAGATATGTGTAAAAGTTAATATAAATAATTAAATGCAATAAAACTACATAAAGAGTGTCTTGAATAAATCCTAGTATATATATATATGCTAAACATAAATAAAAGAAATAAAATACCTTATAGAAAATATAATATAAAGGAATTAAGGAGATAACTAAACCTCTACATAATATAATAAAGAATATTATATTGGGTGGTATTAATTTATGGTTATGAAATTAAGTTTTGAGTTACCTTTGAATTTCTAAGAATTATATAAATCCTATTTAAATACATGTATAGTATTATTTGTCAATGACCAGAATGTAAATCTAAAATTGGGTTAAGTAATTAATAAGTTAAAACTTAGGAAAAATTGTGATTAGATTACATAAAATGTTACACAAATAGATCTTATTCTATAATTAATGATAAATAAATGTAATACTTTTACATCTAATGTTTTAATATAAACAATAATAAAATAAATAAAATAATTTTACATCTAAATGTGAGGTGGATTAGTAAGTCTAGATTCAATCATTTCTTAACATTTATGGTATTGAAATATAACTTAATGTTTTAAGATAAAATCATTAAAAGGATTATGATATAAAACTATATTAAACTATGATTTGGAAATTTATCTAAATAATAATCCTTAAGTTTCTTGGCATTAGATAAGCCATATGAAATACATTTATAACATTAATTACCAATACTTAGGTTGTGAGTTTACAATTAAGTGAGGTATTTAGTAGTTTGAATTTGTAGAAAGGTTTATAAATAGGAATTTGATACTTAAAACCTTTGAACCTTTTATTAGATAAAACTAAGTTACATAAGAGATTATATTGATCTACTTTACGACACTGAAATATTAATATGTCATTTGAGTATAAGATATGAGGATTTTTCAGAATATATTATATTAAGTAATTGACAATTTCACTTGTGAATGAGAATTTAATTCTTAGACAAATTTTACCTTGTGTTAAGATATGATGCTTATCCTAAATACAATAAAGGAAATTAATTTAGTAAGTTATTCCTTTTGAAATACCCCAAACCATAATATGTTAAGTAATTATGTAATTATGATTTTCTAAGGCTAATTAAGTCCTTAAGATCATTGGTGAAGAAGGAAAACCAAAAGGAAAGAAAATGCGTAAAAGTCACAAAACGTGAAAACGCGTATTTAATTATTCTAGGGGGTACATAACCTTCATTAGGGTTATAAATACATTTTATACCTTAATTACACATTAAGAACATGTGGGAAAAAGTCCGGAAGAAAACGGATCCAAATAACGCGTTAAAACACTAATGGAGTCCTAAAGCGCGTTTTTCGAGAAAACCCGAAAACATGATTTTAAACAGTTAAACGACCCCGTAAAATTATAGTATGATTATAAACTATAATTAACATTAATGGATGACAAGAGCTATTAAAATTAAAGAAACGAGAAAAATCCAAAAAACGGGCCCGGTTAGTGAATAGTGCTAAACCGGGTAAATTAACGAGCGTTTTCTGTAAAAGACGAAAAACGCTCCAGCATACATATACATGTGGGCCGGTTTTTATTAGTAGTCAACACTCCCTCTCTTAATTTGTAAACTAGCTAATTGGCTAAAAGAAAAAAAACAAAAGGAAAAGCAAAAATGTGTAAAGTAGCTTTTCTCCCTCTCTCCTCTCATCTTTTTTTCCCCTCACGTACTGCCTCTCTCTTTTTCTTCTTCCTCTGCCGATTTCTTCTTCCTCTCTTCTACTGGAAGCGATTTTGAGCTTCCTTCCATGGCAGCCCACACTCCCTTGCTCACCTAGGCCACATTACTACTCCAAATCAAAAATAAATTACATATTTGAACTCCTCTCATCAATGGCTTCATTTCTATCTTTTCAAAATCTCCATTGGTGGAAGTTCATCTCCATGGGTATATCCCATTTGAAGAGAAAATTACATATTCTTGAAGCTTGGAGGCTCCTCTTTCATTCAAGGTAAACATATCCAAGAAAAACCCACCTTTCCTTCATTTCTTGGTATGACCGATTTTGCCCCATTCTTATTCCTTGTTCCTTCCTTGTTTGAGTTATTCTACAAGGCTCCAATGGTGGTTCGGGAGTCCTCCTTTGATTCATGGCCAAAAGTCATTCTAGGGTTTCAAGGTAATCTCTCTTTTTTGTGCTCTAAGCACCCCTCCTTGTAACCTAGCTCAATTAATAAGTCTAGGAGTAATATTTAGTGCCTAATTCCTCATTTGAATATTGATGTTTGAGGTTGGCAAGTGGTTGGCCAACTTGGCCGATTGTGACCAAGGAAGAGAAGGGGAGAAATGGGAAGAAAAGCTTGTGAAATTAAGGTAATTAAACTACCTTGGTGCTTATGTAATTGTTCTAGAATATTGGGATTGGGTAACGTAAATAATGAACCCAAAATAAGTGAGGCAATGTATTTTAATGAGGTTGTAGGGAGTTGTGAATTGTTGTTTGAGTTTAAGGCCTTAGAGCCAAGTAAATTGAGTATATATGTTGATAATGTTGTTTGAGGAGATTTTATGGAATTATGTATGCTGGTAGGACCCTTGTGGGTGTGGCTAGATTAGGATGATTGTGGATGAAAATTTGGTGGTAAGATGAGTTTTGAACAATGCTAGAAAAGCAACGGAGTTATGGCGAAATTTTGGTAGAAAATGAGTGTTTGATGATGGCTTGGTGAATGGGAGAATCTAGGTGCTTGTAGTGTTGAGTGGAGTGGTTTAATAGCCTTGCAATGGTATTTGGAGAACTAAGAGGAGTGGTACAAAAATCTGTAGTACAAGTGTTAGAAAAAGTCATGGATTTGGCTAAGAATGAATAAGAGTGTTAGGCTTGAGCAACAAAGTATGAACTTGGGTTTTGGAAGTGTATTGGTCTAAACGTGTTGGTGTGGTGAGTAAGAGATTTAGTAAGGTTGGTGGAAGTTTATGAAACAACAAAAGAAGTTTCATGTGCACTGTTGTGCTTAAGTGTAACAGGAAGAATGGAAAACTTGTATAAATTGACAAGAATTGAATGGTGAGTTTGACCAATGATTTGAGGAGGTTTAGTCAGTGTTTTAGTGTGTTTAAACATGTAGAAAACATGTGGAAAGTTTAGGAAATGATTAGAGGTGAATTATGGGTTGAAAACTGATCAAAAACTGTAAATTTTGACAGTTCCAGGGTTGGTCCGGGTTTGCAAATCGGTACGCAAACCCGGACCATAGCAAAAACATGGCAAAAGACCATCCCAGCGGGTGGTCCGGGTTTGTAAACCCGGACACAAACCCGGACCACATGAAAAATTGTCCAGAAGGTGAAATTCGTGGTTGGTTCGGGTTTGTAACCCCGGACACAAACCCGGACCATGCTAAAAACTTACCAGAATGTGTTTTAAAGTGTTGTTTTGATGGGGAAGTGAATGGTAATGGTTTTAGATGTTGATTAGGCCTTGTTTGATGAGTTTTAAAGGCCATTGGAAGTATAAATAAGTGTGAGAGTTAATGTGTAAGTTGCAAACTTAAAATCACATAAATAAGTTATGGATAACGGGGCAACGGGGTTAAGTACGGGAGTAATAGAAGTTTACATACCGTAAGTTTTGTTGTTAATAAAACATTTGAACAATAATACCAGTTGTTGGGAAACTACCCGGGAAGCGTGAGGTGACGCGTTGGAGTAAGTCCTCGGAACACGGTAGAGTAACCCATGGTGTAAGGTATGGTTTTCTTGCAACCTGTGTCCTACCGGATTACACCGGCTTGTATGCCAATGTGTTTTTCTGTGTGTTTGCCACCTTGCAAGATAAAGCATGAAATGAGTTTATAGTAATTCATTATTGTGGCGTAATTAATTCCGATACCGCTTAACCTTAATTATGTGTTAAATAATAGTTAACCGACCTTAGGTTCACATAAGAGATCGGTATTCGGAATAAACGTCCCAACCCACGGGAACGTTCTAACTACGGCTATCCGTGCGTTAGTGTATGTTGTGACTTTGTGTGATGTATGTGACTTGTTCAGTATGTTGTTGTTATTGGATACTGTTATCCGTGTTGTTGAAATGGGATGTGATTTTCCCTGATGTGTCTAACTGAGTTAGTAACACTTTGTGAGGTAGGTATGTGATAAGTTCCATGAAGGAACCTTAACTAATAAGTATATGTTATGTATGGTGAGGAATCCGATCGTTCCGGTCGCGCGTGTTGTTGGGGAGTGGATGTATATATGTGAGTTAACTCCCATTCTGTTATGTTAGGGTTGTATATCCTTCTTGGATGTTCGACCTCCCACTAGCTTAGCCAAAGCTTACCTACCCGACCTCACATAAACCGTCGTTTAAAATGTTTTTAAAGTTGCGCGCGCGCATCTAATAGGCATAAACCACGGTTTTCACCAGAACCGTCTTTTATAGACCGTTTTTTTTTTGTATTTTTTCTACTAGTGCTCCCTCTTGTTTATGTTACGGTTGTTTTTCCTCCTTGAATTACAACCACCCACAAGCTTAACCAGGGCTTACCTACCTCATCATTATTGGAGCTAGGGGAAATTGTGTAAGGTGTGATCGGTCCTATATGAGGCCGCCACACCTAAGTAAAGAAAATGTATGTATGTTGTGCTCGGGCTTATATCCCCGGCAATCCCCAAGTAAAGTTTATGTTCTCTAAGAAGAATGGAATTAAGTTTGTGTAGGTTATTAAGTGAAATGTGTTGTTATGTTGTGTGTGCTAACCTTGAGTTTGTGTTCTGTTAACGGATGTGTGCTTTTAAGCATGATGTATGTGTGTAATGTGTGCATGTTTTAAATAAAATCAACCGCATGCTAAGACGACAATTAGTTGTGCGTGGCCCGGTAGCATGCGGGCTGCGGGATTACCATACCAGCAAAGGTGCTGAGCCCTTTGGGGGCCACCCTTTTCTTCCTTTTCTATTTCAGGTACAAGGAGCTGGAAGCCGTTCGAGAGTAGGACGGGGTAGTTATTTGTACGTGGTAGTCATGAGAATTGTGGATGTATTGTAGGTGTAGTAAGACCGAATTTGTATCGGCGCTTGGAAGATACTCGGTACATTGTAATGTAAGTGTATAATAATCGTTGAACATGGAACGAGATTTATGTGTAGTTGCTCGGGAGTTTAGTCCATCAGACCGGTACAATGTATGTATGCCAGCCTTGTTAGCCATGTGGGTGGCTAACGGCGTGTAACACCAAGGAGTTAAGTTATGTTGTGAGTTGTGATTTCCGCTACAAGGTGTTGTTAAGTGTGTTGTTAGTAGTTGGGGGTGTTACACCTTTGAAACCTTAGGTTTGGTGAACAACTTAAGACGTATTTAAGACTTAACTTTATTGAAGTTTAGTATAAAAGGATTATACATAGTCTATGGAGGGAATGTGTGTTAAAATAAAACATTTAGGAAATTAAATGTAAGCAAGGATACATGAAAGGTTATCTTAAAATGCCTTATTATATAGTTAATGATAAAGTAAATAATATACCTTGGGAATACTAAATGTAAGAGTTCGATAAATCTAAGTTAACTATAATATAGTTATTCAAGATTAGAAGCAATTTAACATCTTATGATATAATGGAAATGGTGATTGGAATTGTTATTGGATGAATATCCTTGAGTGGTTTGATTATTTGATATGCATTTTAGAGCTGGTAATATAACTTGATGCTTAGTTTACCCGCACACCTCAAAGGGTGTGAGTAGTTGGTAGATAATTTTAAACTTCGGGATGAAGTTTCTTTTAAGGTGGATCTACTGAAATACCCCTAAATTAATCTAAATTAATTTAGGGGATTTCTTTATTAAAACCCGTGGAATTTGGAAATGGGAATGTATGGAATAAAGAATTGGTATGGAAGTTGGTCAGCACACTGAAGCGGTGTGAGTAACTGTTAGTTGATTCTAAACTTCGGGTCGAAGTTTTTTTAAGGGGGATCTACTGAAATACCCCTATATTAATTTAGGGGATTTCTTTTATAAAAACCCTAAATATATTATTAAACACTAAATTAGTATATGGTATTATTAAAAATTAATTAGGGGACTTCTTATATTAAATTCTAAATAATAATACAATTTAATTTACTTTATTATATGGTATTATGAATTTAATAACAAGATTTATAAGTAAATAAATCTTGGAAAAATTCCTAGACACTCCAATTATATTAAAAAGATTTTAGAAATATTTGGAGCATTGATTTGAAGCATAAAAGTCAATATAAAATTCTAGAAGAAACCCTAAAGCTTCTTAAGGCTTGCTAGGGTTGACTTTTGAGAATTGTCAAACCATCCCATGAAACTTATACCAATAAATAGGTTATGGAAAACCATGAAGATCGATAAAAAGAACGTCGAAAACGGATCATCCTAGCCAAAGTTATGATAGAATGAAGTTTAGAGCCAAAATTTTGAAAAGTGTCACGTGTCAAGACCACACGGGTCGCCGGTACTTGGCACAAAAATCGGCTAAGTATTCTCATTTTCACCAGTATTTTTCCCTAACTTGTGACGGCCGTATCTCACGCATCCTTTCGAATTTTCCAGTGACGTCTTCATCATTCTCTTCTCCTTAATCTCCTTTTTCCAACCATAACTCGTACATAACCTAACTCATTTTACATCGACGGGAAAATTGATCTAAAGTTGCCTCCTTGCGAATTCGTAACCTAGAATTCCAGATTTTTCTGAAATCAGGTAAACTTCGTCTCCCCATAACTTCTTCGTTTCTTAGCCAAATTTTGTGTTCTTTAGCTTGTTTTGATGATCTCTAATCACTCTACAACTTTCATGTTGATGACCAAAGCCAATTCCCAACCGTTTGGAAGAGAGAGGTGTCTAAAGTTTCGGATTTGTCATCACATAAAATCATAGATTTTTCCAGAAAACGTAAGGTATAAACTCGTAACTTTCGGCTTAGATTTCTTTTTGTGTATTGCAAATTAGAGTAAGTTCTTGCTATCAATGTGTAGCGCTATGTTTCCTCTTTAGATTAAGTCCAAGAACATGGCCTAATTCGAACTAGAACTTATTTTATAGATCTCCAAAGTTAGCTCCTCGAAACAGCCAAGTTCGAATATTTTTCCAGAAACGCGATTACAATTTCCTTCGTTGGAGCTTCTCCGGTGAGTTTTCCGTTCAATTCCTCTGTTATTGTCCTTTGTTATTGCATTATCGGTCATACCCCTCTATCAATTTAACATATAACTCATTACATTGAGAGAATTTGGTGAAATTCAATTCGTAACCCATATGAACCCTATTCGAATTACCCAGAATCGAAATCTATAATACTTGCATTATAACTAGCGAAATTGGTACCATTGTGACCGCAATTGAATTTCGAATCCAAAGCAACAAGAATCAGTCGATTTGGTTCTGTGAGTTGAGAGAAATCATCAAATCTCTGTCGTGGTGTATTGGGAGTTCGCTGAAGAACTCGAGTTTCAGCAGCCGTCCGATTGTGATTTAAAGAGAGACGGCGGCCGAGATAAAACAGGGAAATTTAAGTTGTTTTAGGTTTTATAATATTTCAGAATTAAACCCTTACTTGTTGAATTTATTTAAATACCTTCCCGGATGTATTTGACTTGAAATTTTAACCATAGATTCCTTATAAAATCGAGTTTATTGTGATGTAAATTAATATGGTTTTGGAGTTTTTAAACGTAAGTTATGATTTTGCAATTACGGGTATTATGGAATTATTTGGTTAAATAAAAAAAGATATTTTATGAAATAGAGATTTTATAATATGTCTAAAATGTTATAGCTACTATATATTTAATTTGGGAATTTTTGGACAATGACAAATGGGTTTAAAAATTGTGTTTATGAATTTTTCATAAGAATAACTTATAATATATGGTTTTTAATGTAACAAAAATTAAATTATAGTTTATTAGTAAACTTTTAGGTTGGGAAATAATGAAAGATTAAACTGACATTTAGTAACAGTATGTTTATAAATATCTTGGGAATTAACTTTTAAGTGAAGTAAAAATTATTTACATATATATAATTGTATATATACTTATATGAGAGAAATAAAATAGTAACTTAGGTTAAATCAAGGGATTAAATTAATCTTCATTTATATTAATTATATAGAATTGAAGTTAATATGCTTAATTGGAACTAAGGAAAATACTTTATTTTATAAACCATATATTGGATATAGATATGTGTAAAAGTTAATATAAATAATTAAATGCAATAAAACTACATAAAGAGTGTCTTGAATAAATCCTAGTATATATATTATAATATTATATATATATATAATATATATACTAAACATAAATAAAAGAAATAAAATACCTTATAGAAAATATAATATGAAGGAATTAAGGAGATAAACTAAACCTCTACATAATACTAATAAAAGAATATTATATTGGGTGGTATTAATTTATGGTTATGAAATTGAGTTTTGAGTTACCTTTGAATTTCTAAGAATTATATAAATCCTATTTAAATACATGTATAGTATTATTTGTCAATGACCAGAATGTAAATCTAAAATTGGGTTAAGTAATTAATAAGTTAAAACTTAGGAAAAATTGTGATTAGATTACATAAAATGTGACACAAATAGATATTATTCTATAATTAATGATAAATAAATGCAATACTTTTACATCTAAATGTTCTTAATATATAAACAATAATAAAATAAATAAAATAATTTTACATCTAAATGTGAGGTGGATTAGTAACTCTAGATTTAATCATTTCTTAACATTTATGGTATTGAAATATAACTTAATATTTTAAGATAAAATCATTAAAAGGATTATGATATAAAACTATATTAAACTATGATTTGGAAATTTATCTAAATAATAATCCTTAAGTTTCTTGGCATTAGATAAGCCATATGAAATACATTTATAACATTAATTACCAATACTTAGGATGTGAGTTTACAATTAGCTGAGGTATTTAGTAGTTAGAATTTATAGAAAGGTTTATAAATAGGAATTTGATACTTAAAACCTTTGAACCTTTTATTAGATAAAACTAAGTTACATAAGAGATTATATTGATCTACTTTACGACACTGAAAATATTAATATGTCATTTGAGTATAAGGTATGAGGATTTTCAGAAATATTATTTTATTAAGTAATTGACAATTTCACTTGAATGAGAATTTATTTCTTAGACAAATTTTACCTTGTGTTAAGATATGATGCTTATCCTAAATACAATAAAGGAAATTAATTTAGTAAGTTATTCCTTTGAAACCTTAGGTTTTGTGAACAACTTAAGACATATTTAAGACTTAACTTTATTGAAGTTTAGTATAAAAGGATTATACATAGTCTATGGAGGGAATGTGTGTTAAAATAAAACATTTAGGAAATTAAATGTAAGCAAGGATACATGAAAGGTTATCTTAAAACGCCTTATTATATAGTTAATGATAAAGTAAATAATATACCTTGGGAATACTAAATGTAAGAGTTCAAAAAATCTAAGTTAACTATAATATAGTTATTCAAGATTAGAAGCAATTTAACATCTTATGATAGAATGGAAATGGAGATTGGAATTGTTATTGGATGAATATCCTTGAGTGGTTTGATTATTTGATATGCATTTTAGAGCTGGTAATATAACTTGATGCTTAGTTTACCCGCACACCTCAAAGGGTGTGAGTAGTTGGTAGATAATTTTAAACTTCGGGACGAAGTTTCTTTTAAGGTGGATCTACTGAAATACCCCTAAATTAATCTAAATTAATTTAGGGGATTTCTTTATTAAAACCCGTGGAATTTGGAAATGGGAATGTATGGAATAAAGAATTGGTATGGAAGTTGGTCAGCACACTGAAGCGGGTGTGAGTAACTGTTAGTTGATTCTAAACTTCGGGTCGAAGTTTCTTTTAAGGGGGATCTACTGAAATACCCCTATATTAATTTAGGGGATTTCTTTTATAAAAACCCTAAATAATATTATTAAACACTAAATTAGTATATGGTATTATTTAAAAATTAATTAGGGGACTTCTTATATTAAATTTTAAATAATAATACAATTTAATTTACTTTATTATATGGTATTATGAATTTAATAACAAGATTTATAAGTCAATAAATCTTGGAAAAATTCCTAGACACTCCAATTATATTATAAAGATTTTAGAAATATTTGGAGCATTGATTTGAAGCATAAAAGTCAATATAAAATTCTAGAAACCCTAAAGCTTCTTAAGCCTTGCTAGTGAAATACCCCGAACTTAAATATAGGGATTGAAATTAAACTAATACGTATTTAAGGGCCTAATGGTACCTAATTAATACTAGTAAGGAAAAATAAATCCAAAAGAAATAAAGAAACGCTTAAAAAGCGAAAAACGCTAAATAAGCGTTAAATAACCATAGGAGGTATGAGACCTCGGTTAGCGTATTATATGGATTCCAAAGGTTTAATAAGACCTAAATAATATATGGGAACAACTCCCGAAGAAAACGGATCCTTAAAATGGATTAAAATCACTAACGAACCTTAAAGCGCGTTTTTCGAGGTAACCGGGAAAACATGTCTTTAAGCGGGTCAAACAGACTCGTAAGAATTTTGGTCAACTAAATAATCATTAATAAATATTAGTGAGGCTTTAGAACCAATAAAATCAATAAAACGAGAAATTAGTAAAAACTGTCAAAAACGGGAAGTTGTGGGGTAGAGACATAAATAACCAAAACTTATGTGTCCAATATTGAAAATAAAATTTCAAAACCCACAAGTGGGCTGTGTGTGGTCCGATTTTTAAGGCCCCTCACACTCTCTCACACACTCTATTAATTCCTCTTATTTACAAAACAACAAAAAACATAAAGCAACCCCACCCTCACTTTATCACTCTCTCTCCTCCATTTCATTCTCCTCTCTCACGTGTACACCCATCTCCTCCTCCTCTCTATTTTCTTCCTCCTCCAGCGATTTCCATGGAGAAATGAAAACACCCACACAAAACTCTACTTCTCTCCTCTTGTAACCCCCTTGAATCTCTTCCAAAAATTATAAAAACTACACCATTGGAGTCCTCTCATCAAGAGCTACATTCCTATCTTTTCAAAAATCGAAAACAACAACTTTCATCTCCATGGGTATGGAGCATTTGGAGTTTCAAGACCACCATTAGAACCACCTCTTCCTCCTTGTCATTTTAAGGTAAAAATCTTCTTGAAACTCCTTTGTTTTTCTAGCCTCATGGGCAAAACGAAAATGAAGCTAAAACCTTGTTCGGTTTCTTTGCACTCTAGCCGATTTTGGCTTGTTGAAGGAGTTGGAAATCTTGTTCTTGAACCACTCCAAGCTTCATTTGCACCCTTGCAAGGTAATGAGACTCATAAACCCTAGAATGTGCATTAGAACTCAAATGATGTTTAAAGTTAGTATGGTGTATTGAAGTATGTCTATGTATGGGTGTAGTGTTAGAATTGGTTTATAAACCGGTGAGAAGAGGGGAGGAAGAGGAAAAGAAGAAGTGAGAGGAAGAAAAGAAATTAGAAGAGAAACAAGGTAAGGATACCCACCTTTGTGTAGCCTTGTATATATATGTATGTAATAGATTTTTAGAAGTTTGAAATGCGTAATGAAAATGGTATTGTGTAGTAATATATTGTGTAGGAGAATCTAAGTGCTTAAAACCATTGAAAGACATGTAAAATGTATTGAAACTTAGTTGGGTATTGGGTTGTTGAGTGCAGGAATTTTTAGTAGTGTTTTAGTATTGATATTTGTGTATGGGAGCTTGTATATTGATGTTGTGTATAAACAGGTGAGATGATGTTAATGTGTGAGGAAACATTGTGGTGAGAGTGTATAAAAATATAGGGGAGACTATGGCAAAATTTGCCTAGGATTAGAACACTTAGTGAACTAGAAACTAGGTGGCTAATAGGTGTTGTAACAGATTTTGATAGAGAAAGATAACGGGGTAGATTGGGAGAGATAGATAATGTATTGTGATGTACTAGGAACTCTAGAAATGACATTAGAAGAGGTAGTTAGAGAAGGGGAGAGTAAGTGTCAAAATCTGTAGCAAAGAGGTATTAAATTGCATTGTAGAACTAGGAAGAATTAGTGTGCAAGGTTTGGTAAGAGGAGAGTTGGACTTGGGTATAGGTAAGGTAATGGTGGCTTGGAAATGTATTTGGGATGCTAGTAATGGTATTGGTAGTAGAAGTATTGGATGTGGGAATTGAGTTTCAAAATCTGTAGCATAAGTGTAACAAAAAAAAAAACTGTTACATGTGTTGGAAAAGAAGTGAGGAAAATTGTGTGAGTGATTGATGGATTTAGTAATGAATTTGATGGATGAACTAAGGTGAATTAGAGGGTTTAATTGTGTTTAAACATGTAGGAAACATGTGGCAATGAGTAGGAAAAAAATTGGGTGTGAATTGAAGTAAATGTGGAGTTCAAAATAAGTAATTAAAATAGGTGCTGGGACCCTAGGACCGACCCTAGCAGGGTCGGTCGACCCGAAAATTTGCAATCTCGGAAACTTCTGCATCCGACCGACCCTGGGGACCGACCCTGACTGGGTCGGTCGAGTAGAAATTCTTAGTCGGAAATGCTTCTGCATCCGACCGACCCAGGGGACCGACCCTCCCTGGGTCGGTCGAGTGAAAATTGTTAGGTGGATTGCTTCTGTAATGGACCGACCCTGGCTGGGTCGGTCAGATTGGAAACTTTTGTAATCGAAGTCTCTGCAGCCGACCGACCCATGGGTCCGACCCAGGGTGGGTCGGGTCAAAACTTACAAAAAAAAACTATAAGATTATGGTTAGTATATATATATATATGTATAAGTATACCCACCTATACATATGTGCATATATATGTAAGTATACCATTGTTAAGCAATGAAAAGTAAGTAAATAAAACGTAAGTATGAGAATGTAAAGACTTAGTAAGTATGAGTTAGGAAGCGTAAGGGTAACCGAATTAAATTAATGATAGTTAGATTAATTATTCGGTTGTATGTATATCATAGGATTTGAATTGTGAACACCGGAGGAACGTTGGGATACAAGTACAACGGTGAAAAAAAAAGATGTGTGAATGAGTGAACGGTGAAAGGTAGTATGATTTCTTCATGCCCTGTATCCTAATCTGGTTACCCTGATTTGTGTGCTTATTTGACCACCTAATAAGATAAATGCATGAATCGGATTATATTGCACTTACTTGTGCTTGTTTACATTGTTCTCGATATTTGTCTTGAACAATAGTTTGTATAATTCATGAAATGTATGAATGATGATGATGTGTAATTGTACCTTGTAGTGTACTTGTATATCGTATTGTATTGGTATGGATGTGTATATGAATAATGTATTTGTGTATGTGGTTGGATGTTGACTTCTACTAATTCCTAACTACCTAACTCCTAACTTAAGTGAGTAAATTGGAATGAGTAGAAGACCGATATAGCTTCGGCCACGCGTGAGGATGCGGAGTCACAAGAGGTTGGCTGCAATTCCTGACTCTTAAACTGGTCAGCGGCCCAAATCCCTTAAATGGGTAGCATCCCGGATTGGTGAGTCAAGTAAATCCCGGAGGTGGGACGGAGTAGTCCCCAGGGCCGGAGGTCCCGACGACTTAACATGAGTAAGAGTAAGTAAGTATGTATGAGTATGAGTATGAGTATGAGTATGAGTATGAGTGTATGCGTATGTATGGAGTAACGAGTAAAAGAGTAATTTCCACCCGATTAACCCGGGTGGACCAATGAAGCTAACAAGTATTGTATATTGTGTATGTAATGTGTATGTGTAATTCGGAAAAAGGTAAGTATGCATTGGATGGTTTATATTGTATTCCTTGTATGTAATGAAGTGTATGTATGTATGCCTTGCGTAAGTATTATTGTATTGTGTGTAAGAGCATGTATGCATGTATGTTTGTATGAAAATGAACTGCATGTATTCGACCAAGTGGTCGCCGTACCCTCACTAGTACGCGAGGTATGCGGTTATCATGCACAGCGAAAGCTGACCCCCTAGGGGGAACGTTTTTAGTGTGCAGGTACCGAAGCGGATGTGGTCAAGGTAAGAGACCGGTGGCACACCTTTGTACTGAGCAAGTAAGTAGTTGGGAGGAATGGGTAGATGTAGACTCTTAGTGAGTATGTATGAACTTGGAAGAGATATTATAAATGTACAAGGATCCTAGTAGACTCGGTTAAGTATATTGTATTGTATGGATTATGGAGGAGTAAGTATGGAATGGAGCATTATTGTATTTGTTTGAGGAATGGAGTATGTATTATAGATGTGTAGTACTCGGGATTCCGGTCCATCAGACCGATGCTGTATGTAGAGTAGTAGTAGCCTTGTTAGTCACGTGGGTGACTAACGGCATTGTATCACCCACTGTATGTAAGTATGTATCCGCTGCGTGTATCCGATGTGTAAGGAGATTGGACGGTAAGCATTGTATTAATGGTAGGGGTGTTACAAAAAGTGGTATCAGAGTGAAGTATCGCTCTGATGACTGGAAATACCGAGTCTAGGAAATACCGAGTTAGGAATTAGAAGCTTAGGGCTAATGGCTGAGTGTTAGCATTAGAGATATGCTAGTTAGGAACTACCGGTGAGTACCGGATACCTACAATACCAGACCCGCCCTCCACATGCCCCATAGTATAACTTGGGAAAGGACGCCAGAGAGAAGAAAAGCCTTCTCATACTCGGGGAAAACCCGATCTGGCAGTTGTGAAACAATCACACAGTAAACAAGAACCGACATATGGTAGATTCCAGGAATTGGGAGTCCCGGGTATGGATCCCGGTTGAACAACAATACCCGCACTTAATAGCGATAGGATGAGCACTCCAATCACCAGGAGGTGGCAACTTACAACAACATGGGGCGACATGCTCAGCAGTCGCGAAACCTAGCTAACCAACCAACAGCGGGAAGGAAGCACTAATCGTGCAACGAAATGGAAAAAGGAGTAGTAATGGAACCCGCGACACAAGTCTGCGGAGCAGCAGTACCTAAATGATACCACCAATGGTATACTAACTGACTAAGAACATGGTCAGAAGCGATTAACTCCAAATTACAACGCCAAAAGGTTGCAATACCTGGCCAATATAACTCAGACAACTACAAGAACAACCATGAGATATAACCCAATAGGACTACAAGAGTAGTGCCTAAACAGGGAAGGCTCAGTAACCACCACAGATGTGTGGGAACGAGCCACAAGGAACGACACTAAACCAAATGGAGTGGGAATCTCCAAGGATTGGAGAAGTACCCAGATCTACGACAGCCATGTCTAGACCACCAAGAAGCTACCTAAGGGATCGAGTATACCAATTATAGATCGATAAGATCGAGGGAAGAGTCAACAAGACTATCAAGTACCAGTGAAAACCATACCGTGACCGGTGTAGGTTTACCCAAAAACCACCAGTACCACGCACTTGCCACGGCAAGTGCAGTAAGGACAGAATCATGTGAAGGAACTCTAACACACCACAGGTACATAGTAATGTACCGTGACTACGATGAGGCAACTACAGGATCACAAATCCTGAAATTGAAGGAAAGGAACCTTGGAAAGGCCTAACGGCCCGACCGCTGTAATTAGAACATACCAGTCAGTGAGAAGCTGGACTTAGTGAAAACTTTAAACATGGATATGCCATGAAGCACCTTTTTAACACCGAACCGTTGTTTTTCAAAACCATGTTTTCTTTCAAAACCACAACCCTTCTTCTAAAGCCTTGGATTTTAAAACCGAACCAACAATTACGGTGAGTATCATAGAATGATACAAGAGGAGTTGACAATAGAATACCTCACCTAGGTGTGTGACGAGCACTACGAGTGTACCCAATTACGGGATGTGGGACAACCGCACTCCGAAGGAGCTTGCGGGCCTTACATATAGTCGGGTAAGTGGTAACGTACCAACATGGTACCCCACGTATGTATACGTGTAGTGAACGACACACGGGAAGTAGTCAACTCCGTTCTACGGACCATCAGTAAGTTCAAGCCAGAACAGTTGGACACCTCAGGCAACTAAGTATAAAGGAACTCAGAGAATCCATCTGAAGGTAAGGAATACGAACTAGAAAGTGCAAAGAGCACAAACTAGTGAGTATAAACATTGAATATGTCTCAAGGACATCAGGCAAATACGTGATAGCTGGGAAGTATACCCAGCCTAAACACAGTAAGGCAAAAGCCTGACGTTAACACCACAATGATCAACATACGGGACGGAGTTCCCAAGAGCAATCACAAGACTACCATGAGGTATAATCCATCCATGGAGAGAATCCTAAACCTAGTCCAAACGCTAGGAGGAGGTATAAACGGTCTACCCAAGAACGGGAGACGTTATAACCCAAGGGGTTATAGCTCAAATATAATACCGCAAACCGGTATAGTGGATAAACATATCATAAACATTAGCCGGATGTAACGGCATAACCAACAACACCCAGGAGCTATCCTTTAAGGGTGTCTGAGTTAATAACAGAAGAACAAAGCATCATGATGCGAGCTCAGGAGCTGGAATGAACATTCGGTTAGAACACCGAAGGGATTTCACTTAACAGGAAATACCCTCAACCACAAAAAGGCACAAGATAACACCAGATTGCCTAAAAGGGTCTCCTATGAACGGAAGCGTGATGTCACGACTTACCATGGAGCCCAGTAATACCTCCAACCTATGGGGTATACAGGGAGTGGAGACATGTATAAGCAGCTTGCAAAGAGCATAGCTTGCAACAATAAGGCTTAAAAGCCATCAACCAACTATGTTATGTAAACCTTAACGGTTGTAGAACCCACACCATTGATAACAAGACTTGCAAGAGATATTGTCTCATACGACAAGAAATCAACAACTGGACCATCAGTTCAACCCGACATCCTGAGCAGCTTGGAGTAATGGCCATCTCAGTGTCACTGTCACTAGAGCACCAGCCTAGTATACAGTTGACAAGCTTTTAATTACCCTTCATGCCTACTGTAGCAACAATAACACGGAGGCATAAGAATCAGGATAACGCCAAATTGGCCTAGTCCACATTTGGACACTACGAGAAACCCAAGGGAAGGTACCCCTCGTTAACTGAAGACCACCAATGCGGTGATGATGTGAACCCTTAGAAAAGGCTTCCATCTACTATAACAATAAAACCACGCAATAGATATTGCCAAGGGGTGATGGAATAAGGAAATGAGATTTCCAAACCATTACGACTTAAAGGAGTAAGCATACTCCATATGCACCCAAACATATAGTGGACCATTGTGTAAACACCAACATAGCAAACCTTGTCACTAGACCTATGAGTGGAAATAATCCCCTCAACAAGAACCTTCACTTACTAGTGATGAAATACCCTTCAATCGAAGAACGGGACCGGAAAACCCTTGAAGTTTCTTGGGATGTTCCGGTGATGTACATACAAAAGTAAAACCGCACAGCTAGAGCCTATAACCAATGCTCAGCACTGGAAGACAATAATTGTCAAAACAATCAATGTGAATACACATTGAACACCACAAATGACTAACGCTCAAGAGAGCTTACAACCCGATAAATTACTTCATCCATTACCAACCAAGATACTTGGTAAATTATATCATAAATGATGATAGAATGTGAGGTAAGCTAACCTACACAGAAAACATAAGCTAAATAAGACATCTCCACATTGGGAAGATGACCAGATTGCGGTATGCTACGACAACCGTCATACACACGAACACAGGAAACTCCTAGTGCATTTACACCATAAGGAAATGGTGCCAATGACAATGGCAATAAGTAAAGAGGAATTACCACGGTAACAGAAACAGTAAAAACAATGTTGTATAATGAGTAAGAATAAGGTGCGCAACAAGCGACCGCTATGAGGAAGTAGTTGGACAATGATATGGAGTAGTAAGATGACAGGTAGAAATATTCTTTCCTATCACATAAGTGACTTACTGTCAAGCGTTTACGCCTCTGCACTCTATATGACTGAGTGTTTTGGTATTGCACTTGTGCAGCTAATGATCTAATGAGATGGCTAGGGATATGGAAAATGTAAATCGTAGTAGACCCTTCTTTTCACCAACGAACATGGCATAAGCCAGTTAAGCAAGCTTAGCAACAAACCGTGTGGCCTAAGGCCAAAGAAGCACGAAGAGTGTAAACCCACTAACAATCACAAGATGTGAATTCCATTGGAATAAAAGGTGAAAGGAGACGTAACATAGTCACTTGGACCGACGCATAGAAATGCAAGGTCATACAAGTAAAGAACACTTGTACTGAACCAGAAAGAACTGGTATGATTCAGAAACTATTGACACCAGAGAAAGCACTACAACTAAGTAGTGACTTAACCTCGCCCGGCAATAAGTCGGAGGAACTTAGCGAATAATCGTGGGAGTATGAATAGTATGTATAATAGATTGCCAGAGAGCTGGTTACAATCTAAAACTAATTATAGTTCAAACACGGTAAAAGAATACCGTAATAGTTTAGTAAACCTTATTCCCATAATAGACGGATAAAAAGGTGATGTATAGCACATTAAGGATAACAAGAAGGGTGAATAACCCGGGTTATCAGGGTCGCGCAGCAGAAGCTAGTGGGCCCTAGCTAGAATGGCTAGTAAGTATAATAGAATGGCTATTAATGCCTTGAAGCCGGTCAGGCTAGAACCGAATTAATTATGAGTTAAATAAACTCATATAGGAATTCTTGGTGCAAAGACTAAACCATTGGTATGGTTAAGACCCTTTGACCAGAGCATAGTATATAATATACCGTAGTGAAGCTAAACGCTTCGGATTTCCCGAATTAAATAACCAATGTTTAATATTAACATATGGGAGATTACGTGGGCGTAATCCCTTTTAAGGGGGGTAGAGCGAAAACCGCTTAATGCAAGTTTTATAAATAAAACACATAAAACTATAATGTGCATAGCACAAATGAGAATTGATTCGATGAGTGGTACTTACGTTATATAAACATACGTATTCATTCATATTGTAATTATGGTAACTAGGCATTAGATATGCAAATACCATAGGATGAATATACCCATCTCGTAACACCAGTGTAAGAGTAATGGTAAGGAAGAGTAATGAGTAGTGGACGGAGCTCCACAAGTATTGTAGCCTTTGAAGAAGTAGTACGAAATGAATGAGAGTAGTAGATGAATGAAGTTTATGAGTAGTGGAATCGTAAGTAAATTATTTGAAGCAAATTAAAGACAACTAAATCTTATAAGTGTGGTAATCCCTAGTTAGAATAATCGAAATGATGGAGAGTAATGGAGGGAAGTAATGAAGGTTGATGAAATGAGCATTTAGGTATTGAACCATGGAGTAAAGCATTTGGGAAGTAGAGTGAGGATGATTGATGGATTGATTCCATCCTTTGGAGATGTATGAATTCGTATCACGACTAGAAAGAGTAAAAAGATAGAAAATGAAAACAACTAATTAATTGCTTGTTTGAAACTGATGTGGGAAGTCGAACTTGATCCTGATCAGATCAAGGGAAACCAAACACAAATTGGGGTGGAAAGATAGTTCAACACTGGTGCTGATCACATCAGGGTCGAACGATTCTTGAAGCTCCCCTCAAGTGGTCACAAGAATCACGCATAGGATAGAAGTAATGAATGTAACTTGGAACTTGGAGTTGGATGCTTTAGAAAGATTTCTAATTAACAGTTGGGAAGGATTTCCCTTAGACCGAGAGTAAGGATTTGGCTAGAAGCTTATACCGGAGAAGATAGTAGTGTAGCAGGTTGTATTATTCCAAGGGCAGCAGGACATAGAGGAGTCCTGTGTCTAGAGGACCTGAGTGCCTGCGGGATTATAATGCGTATTGCATTGCTTTGGGGATAGCTTTGCACTGTAGGTATGTATAAATTTTGTAATAAGGAACCGGATGGTTGGTAGTAATGCGGATTGGAGTAATTATAGTACATTGGTATGGAGATTGGACGGTAAGCATTGTATTAATGGTAGGGGTGTTACAGCTAGGGTTGACTTTTTGAGAATTTTCAAACCATCCCATGAAACCTATACCAATAAATAGGTTATGGAAAACCATGAAGATCGATAAAAAGAACGTCGAAAAAGGATCATCCTAGCCAAAGTTATGATAGAATGAAGTTTAGAGCCAAAATTTTGAAAAGTGTCACGTGTCAAGACCACACGGGTCGCCGGTACTTGGCACAAAAATCGGCTAAGTATTCTCATTTTCACCAGTATTTTGCCCTAACTTGTGACGGCCGTATCTCACGCATCCTTTCGAATTTTCCAGTGCCGTCTTCTTCATTCTCTTCTCCTTAATCTCCTTTTTCCAACCATAACTCGTACATAACCTAACTCATTTTACATCGACGGGAAAATTGATCTAAAGTTGCCTCCTTGCGAATTCGTAACCTAGAATTCCAGATTTTTCTGAAATCAGGTAAACTTCGTCTCCCCATAACTTCTTCGTTTCTTAGCCAAATTTTGTGTTCTTTAGCTTTTTTTGATGATCTCTAATCACTCTACAACTTTCATGTTGATGACCAAAGCCAATTCCCAACCGTTTGGAAGAGAAGGTGTCTAAAGTTTCGGATTTGTCATCACATAAAATCATAGATTTTTCCAGAAAACGTAAGTTATAAACTCGTAACTTTCGCGCTTAGATTTCTTTTTGTGTATTGCAAATTAGAGTGAGTTTTGCTATCAATGTGTAGCGCTATGTTTCCTCTTTAGATTAAGTCCAAGAACATGGCCTAATTCGAACTAGAACTTATTTTATAGATCTCCAAAGTTAGCTCCTCGAAACAGCCAAGTTCGAATATTTTTCCAGAAACGCGATTACAATTTCCTTCGTTGGAGCTTCTCCGGTGAGTTTTCCGTTCAATTCCTGTTATTGTCCTTTGTTATTGCATTATCGGTCATACCCCTCTATCAATTTAACATATAACTCATTACATTGAGAGAATTTGGTGAAATTCAATTCGTAACCCATATGAACCCTATTCGAATTACCCAGAATCGAAATCTATAATACTTGCATTATAACTAGCGAAATTGGTACCATTGTGACCGCAATTGAATTTCGAATCCAAAGCAACAAGAATCAGTTCGATTTGGTGCTGTGATGAGAGAATCATCAAATCTCTGTCGTGGTGTATTGGGAGTTCGCTGAAGAACTCGAGTTTCAGCAGCCGTCCGATTGTGATTTAAAGAGACGGACGGCCGAGATAAAACAGGGAAATTTAAGTTGTTTTAGGTTTTATAATATTTCAGAATTAAACCCTTACTTGTTGAATTTATTTAAATACCTTCCCGGATGTATTTTGACTTGAAATTTTAACCATAGATTCCTTATAAAATCGAGTTTATTGTGATGTAAATTAATATGGTTTTGGAGTTTTTAAACGTAAGTTATGATTTTGCAATTTACGGGTATTATGGAATTATTTGGTTAAATAAAAAAAGATATTTTTATGAAATAGAGATTTTATAATATGTCTAAAATGTTATAGCTACTATATATTTAATTTGGGAATTTTTGGACAATGACAAATGGGTTTAAAAATTGTGTTTATGAATTTTTCATAAGAATAACTTATAATATATGGTTTTTAATGTAACAAAAATTAAATTATAGTTTATTAGTAAACTTTTAGGTTGGGAAATAATGAAAAGATTAAACTGACATTTAGTAACAGTATGTTTATAAATATCTTGGGAATTAACTTTTAAGTGAAGTAAAAATTATTACATATATATAATTGTATATATATATGAGAGAAATAAAATAGTAACTTAGGTTAAATCAAGGGATTAAATTAATCTTCATTTATATTAATTATATAGAATTGAAGTTAATATGCTTAATTGGAACTAAGGAAAATACTTTATTTTAAACCATATATTGGATATAGATATGTGTAAAAGTTAATATAAATATTAAATGCAATAAAACTACATAAAGAGTGTCTTGAATAAATCCTAGTATATATATATATATATATATATATATATATATATATATATATATATATATACTAAACATAAATAAAAAAGAAATAAAATACCTTATAGAAATATAATATGAAGGAATTAAGGAGATAAACTAAACCTCTACATAATACTAATAAAAGAATATTATATTGGGTGGTATTAATTTATGGTTATGAAATTGAGTTTTGAGTTACCTTTGAATTTCTAGAATTATATAAATCCTATTTAAATACATGTATAGTATTATTTGTCAATGACCAGAATGTAAATCTAAAATTGGGTTAAGTAATTAATAAGTTAAAACTTAGGAAAAATTGTGATTAGATTACATAAAATGTGACACAAATAGATATTATTCTATAATTAATGATAAATAAATGCAATACTTTTACATCTAAATGTTCTTAATATATAACAATAATAAAATAAATAAAATAATTTTACATCTAAATGTGAGGTGGATTAGTAACTCTAGATTTAATCATTTCTTAACATTTATGGTATTGAAATATAACTTAATATTTAAGATAAAATCATTAAAAGGATTATGATATAAAACTATATTAAACTATGATTTGGAAATTTATCTAAATAATAATCCTTAAGTTTCTTGGCATTAGATAAGCCATATGAAATACATTTATAACATTAATTACCAATACTTAGGATGTGAGTTTACAATTAGCTGAGGTATTTAGTAGTTAGAATTTATAGAAAGGTTTATAAATAGGAATTTGATACTTAAAACCTTGAACCTTTATTAGATAAAACTAAGTTACATAAGAGATTATATTGATCTACTTTACGACACTGAAAATATTAATATGTCATTTGAGTATAAGGTATGAGGATTTTTCAGAATATATTATTTTATTAAGTAATTGACAATTTCACTTATGAATGAGAATTTATTTCTTAGACAAATTTTACCTTGTGTTAAGATATGATGCTTATCCTAAATACAATAAAGGAAATTAATTTAGTAAGTTATTCCTTTGAAACCTTAGGTTTTGTGAACAACTTAAGACATATTTAAGACTTAACTTTATTGAAGTTTAGTATAAAAGGATTATACATAGTCTATGGAGGGAATGTGTGTTAAAATAAAACATTTAGGAAATTAAATGTAAGCAAGGATACATGAAAGGTTATCTTAAAACGCCTTATTATATAGTTAATGATAAAGTAAATAATATACCTTGGGAATACTAAATGTAAGAGTTCAAAAAATCTAAGTTAACTATAATATAGTTATTCAAGATTAGAAGCAATTTAACATCTTATGATAGAATGGAAATGGAGATTGGAATTGTTATTGGATGAATATCCTTGAGTGGTTTGATTATTTGATATGCATTTTAGAGCTGGTAATATAACTTGATGCTTAGTTTACCCGCACACCTCAAAGGGTGTGAGTAGTTGGTAGATAATTTTAAACTTCGGGACGAAGTTTCTTTTAAGGTGGATCTACTGAAATACCCCTAAATTAATCTAAATTAATTTAGGGGATTTCTTTATTAAAACCCGTGGAATTTGGAAATGGGAATGTATGGAATAAAGAATTGGTATGGAAGTTGGTCAGCACACTGAAGCGGTGTGAGTAACTGTTAGTTGATTCTAAACTTCGGGTCGAAGTTTCTTTTAAGGGGGATCTACTGAAATACCCCTATATTAATTTAGGGGATTTCTTTTATAAAAACCCTAAATAATATTATTAAACACTAAATTAGTAATGGTATTATTTAAAAATTAATTAGGGGACTTCTTATATTAAATTTTAAATAATAATACAATTTAATTTACTTTATTATATGGTATTATGAATTTAATAACAAGATTTATAAGTCAATAAATCTTGGAAAAATTCCTAGACACTCCAATTATATTATAAAGATTTTAGAAATATTTGGAGCATTGATTTGAAGCATAAAAGTCAATATAAAATTCTAGAAACCCTAAAGCTTCTTAAGCCTTGCTAGTGAAATACCCCGAACTTAAATATAGGGATTGAAATTAAACTAATACGTATTTAAGGGCCTAATGGTACCTAATTAATACTAGTAAGGAAAAATAAATCCAAAAGAAATAAAGAAACGCTTAAAAAGCGAAAAACGCTAAATAAGCGTTAAATAACCATAGGAGGTATGAGACCTCGGTTAGCGTATTATATGGATTCCAAAGGTTTAATAAGACCTAAATAATATATGGGAACAACTCCCGAAGAAAACGGATCCTTAAAATGGATTAAAATCACTAACGAACCTTAAAGCGCGTTTTTCAAGGTAACCGGGAAAACATGTCTTTAAGCGGGTCAAACAGACTCGTAAGAATTTTGGTCAACTAAATAATCATTAATAAATATTAGTGAGGCTTTAGAACCAATAAAATCAATAAAACGAGAAATTAGTAAAAACTGTCAAAAACGGGAAGTTGTGGGGTAGAGACATAAATAACCAAAACTTATGTGTCCAATATTGAAAATAAAATTTCAAACCCACAAGTGGGCTGTGTGTGGTCCGATTTTTAAGGCCCCTCACACTCTCACACACACTCTATTAATTCCTCTTATTTACAAAACAACAAAAAACATAAAGCAACCCCACCCTCACTTTATCACTCTCTCTCCTCCATTTCATTCTCCTCTCTCACGTGTACACCCATCTCCTCCTCCTCTCTTTTCTTCCTCCTCCAGCGATTTCCATGGAGAAATGAAAACACCCACACAAAACTCTACTTCTCTCTCTTGTAACCCCCTTGAATCTCTTCCAAAAATTATAAAAACTACACCATTGGAGTCCTCTCATCAAGAGCTACATTCCTATCTTTTCAAAAATCGAAAACAACAACTTTCATCTCCATGGGTATGGAGCATTTGGAGTTTCAAGACCACCATTAGAACCACCTCTCCTCCTTGTCATTTTAAGGTAAAAATCTTCTTGAAACTCCTTTGTTTTTCTAGCCTCATGGGCAAAACGAAAATGAAGCTAAAACCTTGTTCGGTTTCTTTGCACTCTAGCCGATTTTGGCTTGTTGAAGGAGTTGGAAATCTTGTTCTTGAACCACTCCAAGCTTCATTTGCACCCTTGCAAGGTAATGAGACTCATAAACCTAGAATGTGCATTAGAACTCAAATGATGTTTAAAGTTAGTATGGTGTATTGAAGTATGTCTATGTATGGGTGTAGTGTTAGAATTGGTTTATAAACCGGTGAGAAGAGGGGAGGAAGAGGAAAAGAAGAAGTGAGAGGAAGAAAAGAAATTAGAAGAGAACAAGGTAAGGATACCCACCTTTGTGTAGCCTTGTATATATATGTATGTAATAGATTTTTAGAAGTTTGAAATGCGTAATGAAAATGGTATTGTGTAGTAATATATTGTGTAGGAGAATCTAAGTGCTTAAAACCATTGAAAGACATGTAAAATGTATTGAAACTTAGTTGGGTATTGGGTTGTTGAGTGCAGGAATTTTTAGTAGTGTTTTAGTATTGATTTGTGTATGGGAGCTTGTATATTGATGTTGTGTATAAACAGGTGAGATGATGTTAATGTGTGAGGAAACATTGTGGTGAGAGTGTATAAAAATATAGGGAGACTATGGCAAAATTTGCCTAGGATTAGAACACTTAGTGAACTAGAAACTAGGTGGCTAATAGGTGTTGTAACAGATTTTGATAGAGAAAGATAACGGGGTAGATTGGGAGAGATAGATAATGTATTGTGATGTACTAGGAACTCTAGAAATGACATTAGAAGAGGTAGTTAGAGAAGGGGAGAGTAAGTGTCAAAATCTGTAGCAAAGAGGTATTAAATTGCATTGTAGAACTAGGAAGAATTAGTGTGCAAGGTTTGGTAAGAGGAGAGTTGGACTTGGGTATAGGTAAGGTAATGGCTTGGAAATGTATTTGGGATGCTAGTAATGGTATTGGTAGTAGAAGTATTGGATGTGGGAATTGAGTTTCAAAATCTGTAGCATAAGTGTAACAAAAAAAAAACTGTTACATGTGTTGGAAAAGAAGTGAGGAAAATTGTGTGAGTGATTGATGGATTTAGTAATGAATTTGATGGATGAACTAAGGTGAATTAGAGGGTTTAATTGGTGTTTAAACATGTAGGAAACATGTGGCAATGAGTAGGAAAAAAATTGGGTGTGAATTGAAGTAAATGTGGAGTTGAAAATAAGTAATTAAAATAGGTACTGGGCTGGACCGACCCTAGGACCGACCCTAGCAGGGTCGGTCGACCCGAAAATTTGCAATCTCGGAAACTTCTGCATCCGACCGACCCTGGGGACCGACCCTGACTGGGTCGGTCGAGTAGAAATTCTTAGTCGGAAATGCTTCTGCATCCGACCGACCCAGGGGACCGACCCTCCCTGGGTCGGTCGAGTGAAAATTGTTAGGTGGATTGCTTCTGTAATGGACCGACCCAATGGACTGACCCTGGCTGGGTCGGTCAGATTGGAAACTTTTGTAATCGAAGTCTCTGCAGCCGACCGACCCATGGGTCCGACCCAGGTGGGTCGGTCGGGTCAAAACTTACAAAAAAAAAACTATAAGATTATGGTAGTATATATATATATATATATATATATATATATATATATATATATATATATATATATATTATATATATATATGTAAGTATACCCACCTATACATATGTGCATATATATGTAAGTATACCATTGTTAAGCAATGAAAAGTAAGTAAATAAAACGTAAGTATGAGAATGTAAAGACTTAGTAAGTATGAGTTAGGAAGCGTAAGGGTAACCGAATTAAATTAATGATAGTTAGATTAATTATTCGGTTGTATGTATATCATAGGATTTGAATTGTGAACACCGGAGGAACGTTGGGATACAAGTACAACGGTGAAAGGTATGATTTCTTCATGCCCTGTATCCTAATCTGGTTACCCTGATTTGTGTGCTTATTTGACCACCTAATAAGATAAATGCATGAATCGGATTATATTGCACTTACTTGTGCTTGTTTACATTGTTCTCGATATTTGTCTTGAACAATAGTTTGTATAATTCATGAAATGTATGAATGATGATGATGTGTAATTGTACCTTGTAGTGTACTTGTATATCGTATTGTATTGGTATGGATGTGTATATGAATAATGTATTTGTGTATGTGGTTGGATGTTGACTTCTACTAATTCCTAACTACCTAACTCCTAACTTAAGTGAGTAAATTGGAATGAGTAGAAGTCCGATATAGCTTCGGCCACGCGTGAGGATGCGGAGTCACAAGAGGTTGGCTGCAATTCCTGACTCTTAAACTGGTCAGCGGCCCAAATCCCTTAAATGGGTAGCATCCCGGATTGGTGAGTCAAGTAAATCCCGGAGGTGGGACGGAGTAGTCCCCAGGGCCGGAGGTCCCGACGACTTAACATGAGTAAGAGTAAGTAAGTATGTATGAGATGAGTATGAGTATGAGTATGAGTATGTATGCGTATGTATGGAGTAACGAGTAAAAGAGTAATTTCCACCCGATTAACCCGGGTGGACCAATGAAGCTAACAAGTATTGTATATTGTGTATGTAATGTGTATGTGTAATTCGGAAAAAGGTAAGTATGCATTGGATGGTTTATATTGTATTCCTTGTATGTAATGAAGTGTATGTATGTATGCCTTGCGTAAGTATTATTGTATTGTGTGTAAGAGCATGTATGCATGTATGTTTGTATGAAAATGAACTGCATGTATTCGACCAAGTGGTCGCCGTACCCTCACTAGTACGCGAGGTATGCGGTTATCATGCACAGCGAAAGCTGACCCCCTAGGGGGAACGTTTTTAGTGTGCAGGTACCGAAGCGGATGTGGTCAAGGTAAGAGACCGGTGGCACACCTTTGTACTGAGCAAGTAAGTAGTTGGGAGGAATGGGTAGATGTAGACTCTTAGTGAGTATGTATGAACTTGGAAGAGATATTATAAATGTACAAGGATCCTAGTAGACTCGGTTAAGTATATTGTATTGTATGGATTATGGAGGAGTAAGTATGGAATGGAGCATTATTGTATTTGTTTGAGGAATGGAGTATGTATTATAGATGTGTAGTACTCGGGATTCCGGTCCATCAAACCGATGCTGTATGTAGAAGTAGTAGCCTTGTTAGTCACGTGCGTGACTAACGGCATTGTATCACCCACTGTATGTAAGTATGTATCCGCTGCGTGTATCCGATGTGTAAGGAGATTGGACGGTAAGCATTGTATTAATGGTAGGGGTGTTACAAAAAGTGGTATCAGAGTGAAGTATCGCTCTGATGACTGGAAATACCGAGTCTAGGAAATACCGAGTTAGGAATTAGAAGCTTAGGGCTAATGGCTGAGTGTTAGCATTAGAGATATGCTAGTTAGGAACTACCGGTGAGTACCGGATACCTACAATACCAGACCCGCCCTCCACATGCCCCATAGTATAACTTGGGAAAGGACGCCAGAGAGAAGAAAAGCCTTCTCATACTCGGGGAAAACCCGATCTGGCAGTTGTGAAACAATCACACAGTAAACAAGAACCGACATATGGTAGATTCCAGGAATTGGGAGTCCCGGGTATGGATCCCGGTTGAACAACAATACCCGCACTTAATAGCGATAGGATGAGCACTCCAATCACCAGAGGTGCAACTTACAACAACATGGGCGACATGCTCAGCAGTCGCGAAACCTAGCTAACCAACCAACAGCGGGAAGGAAGCACTAATCGTGCAACGAAATGGAAAAAGGAGTAGTAATGGAACCCGCGACACAAGTCTGCGGAGCAGCAGTACCTAAATGATACCACCAATGGTATACTAACTGACTAAGAACATGGTCAGAAGCGATTAACTCCAAATTACAACGCCAAAAGGTTGCAATACCTGGCCAATATAACTCAGACAACTACAAGAACAACCATGAGATATAACCCAATAGGACTACAAGAGTAGTGCCTAAACAGGGAAGGCTCAGTAACCACCACAGATGTGTGGGAACGAGCCACAAGGAACGACACTAAACCAAATGGAGTGGGAATCTCCAAGGATTGGAGAAGTACCCAGATCTACGACAGCCATGTCTAGACCACCAAGAAGCTACCTAAGGGATCGAGTATACCAATTATAGATCGATAAGATCGAGGGAAGAGTCAACAAGACTATCAAGTACCAGTGAAAACCATACCGTGACCGGTGTAGGTTTACCCAAAAACCACCAGTACCACGCACTTGCCACGGCAAGTGCAGTAAGGACAGAATCATGTGAACTCTAACACACCACAGGTACATAGTAATGTACCGTGACTACGATGAGGCAACTACAGGATCACAAATCCTGAAATTGAAGGAAAGGAACCTTGGAAAGGCCTAACGGCCCGACCGCTGTAATTAGAACATACCAGTCAGTGAGAAGCTGGACTTAGTGAAAACTTTAAACATGGATATGCCATGAAGCACCTTTTTAACACCGAACCGTTGTTTTTCAAAACCATTTTTCTTTCAAAACCACAACCCTTCTTCTAAAGCCTTGGATTTTAAAACCGAACCAACAATTACGGTGAGTATCATAGAATGATACAAGAGGAGTTGACAATAGAATACCTCACCTAGGTGTGTGACGAGCACTACGAGTGTACCCAATTACGGGATGTGGGACAACCGCACTCCGAAGGAGCTTGCGGGCCTTACATATAGTCGGGTAAGTGGTAACGTACCAACATGGTACCCCACGTATGTATACGTGTAGTGAACGACACACGGGAAGTAGTCAACTCCGTTCTACGGACCATCAGTAAGTTCAAGCCAGAACAGTTGGACACCTCAGGCAACTAATATAAAGGAACTCAGAGAATCCATCTAAAGGTAAGGAATACGAACTAGAAAGTGCAAAGAGCACAAACTAGTGAGTATAAACATTGAATATGTCTCAAGGACATCAGGCAAATACGTGATAGCTGGGAAGTATACCCAGCCTAAACACAGTAAGGCAAAAGCCTGACGTTAACACCACAATGATCAACATACGGGACGGAGTTCCCAAGAGCAATCACAAGACTACCATGAGGTATAATCCATCCATGGAGAGAATCCTAAACCTAGTCCAAACGCTAGGAGGAGGTATAAACGGTCTACCCAAGAACGGGAGACGTTATAACCCAAGGGGTTATAGCTCAAATACAATACCGCAAACCGGTATAGTGGATAAACATATCATAAACATTAGCCGGATGTAACGGCATAACCAACAACACCCAGGAGCTATCCTTTAAGGGTGTCTGAGTTAATAACAGAAGAACAAAGCATCATGATGCGAGCTCAGGAGCTGGAATGAACATTCGGTTAGAACACCGAAGGGATTTCACTTAACAGGAAATACCCTCAACCACAAAAAGGCACAAGATAACACCAGATTGCCTAAAAGGGTCTCCTATGAACGGAAGCGTGATGTCACGACTTACCATGGAGCCCAGTAATACCTCCAACCTATGGGGTATACAGGGAGTGGAGACATGTATAAGCAGCTTGCAAAGAGCATAGCTTGCAACAATAAGGCTTAAAAGCCATCAACCAACTATGTTATGTAAACCTTAACGGTTGTAGAACCCACACCATTGATAACAAGACTTGCAAGAGATATTGTCTCATACGACAAGAAATCAACAACTGGACCATCAGTTCAACCCGACATCCTGAGCAGCTTGGAGTAATGGCCATCTCAGTGTCACTGTCACTAGAGCACCAGCCTAGTATACAGTTGACAAGCTTTTAATTACCCTTCATGCCTACTGTAGCAACAATAACACGGAGGCATAAGAATCAGGATAACGCCAAATTGGCCTAGTCCACATTTGGACACTACGAGAAACCCAAGGGAAGGTACCCCTCGTTAACTGAAGACCACCAATGCGGTGATGATGTGAACCCTTAGAAAAGGCTTCCATCTACTAAACAATAAAACCACGCAATAGATATTGCCAAGGGGTGATGGAATAAGGAAATGAGATTTCCAAACCATTACGACTTAAAGGAGTAAGCATACTCCATATGCACCCAAACATATAGTGGACCATTGTGTAAACACCAACATAGCAAACCTTGTCACTAGACCTATGAGTGGAAATAATCCCCTCAACAAGAACCTTCACTTACTAGTGATGAAATACCCTTCAATCGAAGAACGGGACCGGAAAACCCTTGAAGTTTCTTGGGATGTTCCGGTGATGTACATACAAAAGTAAAACCGCACAGCTAGAGCCTATAACCAATGCTCAGCACTGGAAGACAATAATTGTCAAAACAATCAATGTGAATACACATTGAACACCACAAATGACTAACGCTCAAGAGAGCTTACAACCCGATAAATTACTTCATCCATTACCAACCAAGATACTTGGTAAATTATATCATAAATGATGATAGAATGTGAGGTAAGCTAACCTACACAGAAAACATAAGCTAAATAAGACATCTCCACATTGGGAAGATGACCAGATTGCGGTATGCTACGACAACCGTCATACACACGAACACAGGAAACTCCTAGTGCATTTACACCATAAGGAAATGGTGCCAATGACAATGGCAATAAGTAAAGAGGAATTACCACGGTAACAGAAACAGTAAAAACAATGTTGTATAATGAGTAAGAATAAGGTGCGCAACAAGCGACCGCTATGAGGAAGTAGTTGGACAATGATATGGAGTAGTAAGATGACAGGTAGAAATATTCTTTCCTATCACATAAGTGACTTACTGTCAAGCGTTTACGCCTCTGCACTCTATATGACTGAGTGTTTTGGTATTGCACTTGTGCAGCTAATGATCTAATGAGATGGCTAGGGATATGGAAAATGTAAATCGTAGTAGACCCTTCTTTTCACCAACGAACATGGCATAAGCCAGTTAAGCAAGCTTAGCAACAAACCGTGTGGCCTAAGGCCAAAGAAGCACGAAGAGTGTAAACCCACTAACAATCACAAGATGTGAATTCCATTGGAATAAAAGGTGAAAGGAGACGTAACATAGTCACTTGGACCGACGCATAGAAATGCAAGGTCATACAAGTAAAGAACACTTGTACTGAACCAGAAAGAACTGGTATGATTCAGAAACTATTGACACCAGAGAAAGCACTACAACTAAGTAGTGACTTAACCTCGCCCGGCAATAAGTCGGAGGAACTTAGCGAATAATCGTGGGAGTATGAATAGTATGTATAATAGATTGCCAGAGAGCTGGTTACAATCTAAAACTAATTATAGTTCAAACACGGTAAAAGAATACCGTAATAGTTTAGTAAACCTTATTCCCATAATAGACGGATAAAAAGGTGATGTATAGCACATTAAGGATAACAAGAAGGGTGAATAACCCGGGTTATCAGGGTCGCGCAGCAGAAGCTAGTGGGCCCTAGCTAGAATGGCTAGTAAGTATAATAGAATGGCTATTAATGCCTTGAAGCCGGTCAGGCTAGAACCGAATTAATTATGAGTTAAATAAACTCATATAGGAATTCTTGGTGCAAAGACTAAACCATTGGTATGGTTAAGACCCTTTGACCAGAGCATAGTATATAATATACCGTAGTGAAGCTAAACGCTTCGGATTGCCCGAATTAAATAACCAATGTTTAATATTAACATATGGGAGATTACGTGGGCGTAATCCCTTTTAAGGGGGGTAGAGCGAAAACCGCTTAATGCAAGTTTTATAAATAAAACACATAAAACTATAATGTGCATAGCACAAATGAGAATTGATTCGATGAGTGGTACTTACGTTATATAAACATACGTATTCATTCATATTGTAATTATGGTAACTAGGCATTAGATATGCAAATACCATAGGATGAATATACCCATCTCGTAACACCAGTGTAAGAGTAATGGTAAGGAAGAGTAATGAGTAGTGGACGGAGCTCCACAAGTATTGTAGCCTTTGAAGAAGTAGTACGAAATGAATGAGAGTAGTAGTAGATGAATGAAGTTTATGAGTAGTGGAATCGTAAGTAATTATTTGAAGCAAATTAAAGACAACTAAATCTTATAAGTGTGGTAATCCCTAGTTAGAATAATCGAAATGATGGAGAGTAATGGAGGGAAGTAATGAAGGTTGATGAAATGAGCATTTAGGTATTGAACCATGGAGTAAAGCATTTGGGAAGTAGAGTGAGGATGATTGATGGATTGATTCCATCCTTTGGAGATGTATGTATCACGACTAGAAAGAGTAAAAAGATAGAAAATGAAAACAACTAATTAATTGCTTGTTTGAAACTGATGTGGGAAGTCGAACTTGATCCTGATCAGATCAAGGGAAACCAAACACAAATTGGGGTGGAAAGATAGTTCAACACTGGTGCTGATCACATCAGGGTCGAACGATTCTTGAAGCTCCCTCAAGTGGTCACAAGAATCACGCATAGGATAGAAGTAATGAATGTAACTTGGAACTTGGAGTTGGATGCTTTAGAAAGATTTCTAATTAACAGTTGGGAAGGATTTCCCTTAGACCGAGAGTAAGGATTTGGCTAGAAGCTTATACCGGAGAAGATAGTAGTGTAGCAGGTTGTATTATTCCAAGGGCAGCGGACATAGAGGAGTCCTGTGTCTAGAGGACCTGAGTGCCTGCGGGATTGTAATGCGTATTGCATTGCTTTGGGGATAGCTTTGCACTGTAGGTATGTATAAATTTTGTAATAAGGAACCGGATGGTTGGTAGTAATGCGGATTGGAGTAATTATAGTACATTGGTATGGAGATTGGACGGTAAGCATTGTATTAATGTAGGGGTGTTACAGCTAGGGTTGACTTTTTGAGAATTTTCAAACCATCCCATGAAACCTATACCAATAAATAGGTTATGGAAAACCATGAAGATCGATAAAAAGAACGTCGAAAAAGGATCATCCTAGCCAAAGTTATGATAGAATGAAGTTTAGAGCCAAAATTTTGAAAAGTGTCACGTGTCAAGACCACACGGGTCGCCGGTACTTGGCACAAAAATCGGCTAAGTATTCTCATTTTCACCACAGATTTTGCCCTAACTTGTGACGGCCGTATCTCACGCATCCTTTCGAATTTTCCAGTGCCGTCTTCTTCATTCTCTTCTCCTTAATCTCCTTTTTCCAACCATAACTCGTACATAACCTAACTCATTTTACATCGACGGGAAAATTGATCTAAAGTTGCCTCCTTGCGAATTCGTAACCTAGAATTCCAGATTTTTCTGAAATCAG
Organism: Limonium bicolor; assembly: GCA_023374045.1. NCBI lineage: Eukaryota > Viridiplantae > Streptophyta > Magnoliopsida > Caryophyllales > Plumbaginaceae > Limonium > Limonium bicolor. The sequence goes on from CM041777.1 coordinate 455,649,748, forward strand.
GTAAACTTCGTCTCCCCATAACTTCTTCGTTTCTTAGCCAAATTTTGTGTTCTTTAGCTTTTTTTGATGATCTCTAATCACTCTACAACTTTCATGTTGATGACCAAAGCCAATTCCCAACCGTTTGGAAGAGAGAGGTGTCTAAAGTTTCGGATTTGTCATCACATAAAATCATAGATTTTTCCAGAAAACGTAAGTTATAAACTCGTAACTTTCGGCTTAGATTTCTTTTTGTGTATTGCAAATTAGAGTGAGTTCTTGCTATCAATGTGTAGCGCTATGTTTCCTCTTTAGATTAAGTCCAAGAACATGGCCTAATTCGAACTAGAACTTATTTTATAGATCTCCAAAGTTAGCTCCTCGAAACAGCCAAGTTCGAATATTTTTCCAGAAACGCGATTACAATTTCCTTCGTTGGAGCTTCTCTGGTGAGTTTTCCGTTCAATTCCTCCGTTATTGTCCTTTGTTATTGCATTATCGGTCATACCCCTCTATCAATTTAACATACAACGCATTACATTGAGAGAGTTTGGTGAAATTCAATTCGTAACCCATATGAACCCTATTCGAATTACCCAGAATTGAAATCTATAATACTTGCATTATAACTAGCGAAATTGGTACCATTGTGACCGCAATTGAATTTCAAATCCAAAGCAACAAGAATCAGTCGATTTGGTTCTGTGAGTTGAGAGAAATCATCAAATCTCTGTCGTGGTGTATTGGGAGTTCGCTGAAGAACTCGAGTTTCAGCAGCCGTCCGATCGTGATTTAAAGAGACGGACGGCCGAGATTAAAACAGAGAAATTTAAGTTGTTTTAGGTTTTATAATATTTCAGAATTAAACCCTTACTTGTTGAATTTATTTAAATACCTTCCCGGATGTATTTTGACTTGAAATTTTAACCATAGATTCCTTATAAAATCGAGTTTATTGTGATGTAACCTAATATGGTTTTGGAGTTTTTAAACGTAAGTTATGATTTTGCAATTTACGGGTATTATGGAATTATTTGGTTAAATAAAAAAAAGATATTTTTATGAAATAGAGATTTTATAATATGTCTAAAATGTTATAGCTACTATATATTTAATTTGGGAATTTTTGGACAATGACAAATGGGTTTAAAAATTGTGTTTATGAATTTTTCATAAGAATAACTTATAATATATGGTTTTTAATGTAACAAAAATTAAATTATAGTTTATTAGTAAACTTTTAGGTTGGGAAATAATGAAAAGATTAAACTAACATTTAGTAACCGTATGTTTATAAATATCTTGGGAATTAACTTTTAAGTGAAGTAAAAATTATTTACATATATATAATTGTATATATACTTATATGAGAGAAATAAAATAGTAACTTAGGTTAAATCAAGGGATTAAATTAATCTTCATTTATATTAATTATATAGAATTGAAGTTAATATGCTTAATTGGAACTAAGGAAAATACTTTATTTTATAAACCATATATTGGATATAGATATGTGTAAAAGTTAATATAAATAATTAAATGCAATAAAACTACATAAAGAGTGTCTTGAATAAATCCTAGTATATATATATATATATATATATATATATATATATATATACTAAACATATATAAAAGAAATAAAATACCTTATAGAAAATATAATATGAAGGAATTAAGGAGATAAACTAAACCTCTACATAATACTAATAAAAGAATATTATATTGGGTGGTATTAATTTATGGTTATGAAATTGAGTTTTGAGTTACCTTTGAATTTCTAAGAATTATATAAATCCTATTTAAATACATGTATAGTATTATTTGTCAATGACCAGAATGTAAATCTAAAATTGGGTTAAGTAATTAATAAGTTAAAACTTAGGAAAAATTGTGATTAGATTACATAAAATGTGACACAAATAGATATTATTCTATAATTAATGATAAATAAATGCAATACTTTTACATCTAAATGTTCTTAATATATAAACAATAATAAAATAAATAAAATAATTTTACATCTAAATGTGAGGTGGATTAGTAAATCTAGATTTAATCATTTCTTAACATTTATGGTATTGAAATATAACTTAATATTTTAAGATAAAATCATTAAAAGGATTATGATATAAAACTATATTAAACTATGATTTGGAAATTTATCTAAATAATAATCCTTAAGTTTCTTGGCATTAGATAAGCCATATGAAATACATTTATAACATTAATTACCAATACTTAGGATGTGAGTTTACAATTAACTGAGGTATTTAGTAGTTAGAATTTATAGAAAGGTTTATAAATAGGAATTTGATACTTAAAACCTTTGAACCTTTTATTAGATAAAACTAAGTTACATAAGAGATTATATTGATCTACTTTACGACACTGAAAATATTAATATGTCATTTGAGTATAAGGTATGAGGATTTTTCAGAATATATTATCTTATTAAGTAATTGACAATTTCACTTGTGAATGAGAATTTAATACTTAGACAAATTTTACCTTGTGTTAAGATATGATGCTTATCCTAAATACAATAAAGGAAATTAATTTAGTAAGTTATTCCTTTGAAACCTTAGGTTTTGTGAACAACTTAAGACGTATTTAAGACTTAACTTTATTGAAGTTTAGTATAAAAGGATTATACATAGTCTATGGAGGGAATGTGTGTTAAAATAAAACATTTAGGAAATTAAATGTAAGCAAGGATACATGAAAGGTTATCTTAAAACGCCTTATTATATAGTTAATGATAAAGTAAATAATATACCTTGGGAATACTAAATGTAAGGGGTCGATAAATCTAAGTTAACTATAATATAGTTATTCAAGATGAGAAGCAATTTAACATCTTATGATAAGATTATTAGATGGTTGTAATAAAAGTCATTCTAAACTAAACATAAGATAAATGAGTTTAGTAACTCAATTAGGTTATAATAAAATGCATCTACAACACCATTATTCCGATATACAGGATGCAGATCTTAATTAAGTTGAGGGGAAAACTTAATCATAATGGATTATCTAGTAGATATTGGTAAAATACATAATCATTCCATTGTGAAATAATAGTATAGTATTCTAAGATAAACCTATCATAGGTCATAATACGATGTTTATTCTAAATTAAGAATAAAAGTATTGAGCTTAAGAATTGTTATTGAAATTCTAAGATTGATTGAATAACATATAATGCACTTATGTTATAAAGGTCTTAAATGTGAGAATTATAGTTAAGTATGGGTAAAGTCGATACGAGTGGAACAATTAACCAGTGTTAATAAAATACATTCCTTGGTCTTACAACCTTGAGTTATACAACATTCTAAGACAAGTCAAAGGTTATACATAACATTTAAGTGAGGACTTAAAAGACAATTGAGACTTAGAATTAAGAGTGAGGAGTTTATTTAAGTTTAACTTAGGTTACAAGTTATTGATGATAGACTAACTTTAATGTTCCTCAGAGTGTTGTTGAATGTTGCATGAGTCTACTAGAACTGCTACAACGTTAATCAGGTACGATTTCTCGTACTCTTATGCTTTGCTAACAAGACTTAAGGGATGTTTTTGACAAACGTTAATTGAGCTAAAATGGATGTCTAAAAGGGAATGGTTGTGTGACTAACTCAGCTTGTGTGACTGACTGAGCCTGTATGTGAAAATTCCTTGGTTATTGGTTCCTCTTATCTAGTTGTTTCACTAGATACTAACTGCCTAGGGTTTACGCTTCTGCACTCTATAGGACTGAGTGTTTTGGTATTGCTCTAGTGCAGTTAATGATCTAGTGGGGTAACTGGGAATATAGGAAAATATCTGGTGTTGGTAAATTCTTCCTTTGGACTATGGGTATTGTTTCATCCATGAGCCAAGTTTGATCAGCCTTATTGGAAATGGATTCTTTCTATTGGATATTAATTGTTGAGGGTTTACGCCTCTGCACTCTGTAGGACTGAGTGTTTTGGTATTGCCCTTGTGCAGTTAATAATCTAATGGGAATATGGGAAATGTTAATCTTGGTACTGAGTATGGATTCTTTTATTAAGTGGTGCACACACTTTTCACCGATGACTGAGAACGGGTCGGTGGCAGCGGAGGTCTGCTATACCTCGTCCATATGGACAACTGACAGCAGAGGTCTGTTTACCTCGTCCTTGTGACAACTGACTGGCGGTGGGGGCCATCTCTCCCAATTGGTTTTATTCCACTCTTGAGTATGTTTGCCTATGGGAATCAATCTTCTGAAATGGTGGAGACATAAACTGTCTACCACCGGTTATGGATATTCATGTCATTCCTAGTCCTTTATGACTACTTAAGTCTTACTCTTCTTAACCAGAATTGGTTCTAACATCAACAATGGATGCTTACTAACTATGTGGTGTGACTTCTTAAGTGGATGACTTGGTTTGGAAGTTCTTTATCTCTATCTTTGTCTTGTTTTCTTTTCTCTTTAACTTGATTGTTTTGAAGTGCTTTATCTTTGTTTTACTTTTAAGAGTTTGTTTCATGTTACTGTTTCATTTGAAGAAGTATATTTTAATTTACCATTTTGGAGAATTGTACCAGTTCCATTCCAGGGAACTGACTCACCCCTCCCGGGGTGGGCTGCTTGGTTTCATCTTGCAGGTACGAAATTGTTCATGCAGGTGGCCACGAAGAGATGAGTGACTGGGATAGGAATTAGGAATTGTGGAGAGTTGCTTTGTTTATTTTATGTTATGTTTACGTTGTTTTCTTGAGTTCAGACCGTAACTTAGATAATTGTAATGGTTGTAATTGGTGAGGTTGGTACCGGGTGTTTGGAACCCAATGGTCTGTAATCGCCTTAGTATTTTAATTCCGCTATAAATACGTTAAATAGGGGTGTTACACTGACATTCCTGAGGGGCATCCCATGAAAGGAAGCGTGATGCAACAACCTTGTCATGGAGCCCAATACAACCTCCAAACCATGTGATGGTGTATGAAGAAGAAAAATTTGTGTGAACAGCTTATAATGAGCACAGCTCGAGGCAATGAGGCATATAAGCCACAAACTAAATGTGTTACGTAAATTTAATTGATTATGGAAGTTTATGTTGTACAACTGAATAGAGCGGAGAACGAACCACTGCTTTAAGAATAGGGATACCTCTCGATATTGTGAGACCGCGGGAGCGGTAGTTATGTGAACCAAGTTCAAGAAATATGTTAAGGATTGACCATGTTGTTATTGCGGGAGAGCAGTTAGTTTAGTAGCATGTGTGTATAATGTGAAGCACCGAGTGAGCAATGCTCAAGGAGCATAAAGACTCGAAAAATAGTGTATTCAGTAGTCATCCAAACAAATGGCGAACCATAATACGAATGATGAAAGTACATATGCGGAAGTTAACATGACAGTGGATGCCATGTAGGTTAGTGTTGTACAAGAAGTAAGAACATGGTGCGCAGCAAGCGACCAATACATGTGAATAAATCACACAACAATATGGAGTTGATGAATAAAGATGGTAGACAGACCGGGCAACAAGGAAACAATGTTCATTCCTATTGCAATCCCATAAGAGATTTACTGCCAAGAGTTTACGCCTCTGCACTCTGTATGACTGAGTGTTTTGGTATTGCACTTGCGCAGTAATGATCGAGTGAGATAGTTAGGAATTTGGGAAAATGTTAATTGTGGTAGAAGTATAAAGAGGCTTATAACGCTATAAGGACTGAGGCATAGGAAATGCAAGGTCGTACCAATGAAAGAATACTTGTACAAGACCAAGTGTGGAGGCATGATTAGGAATAAGGGACTACAGTAGCACTAAATACCAAATATCGGTATGGATTATACCTCAAGTGTGGGAAGTAACCGAGAGAGCACTACACATTAGGTAGTAGCTCAACCTCAACCGACAGTAAGTCTGTAGAAGCAAGTGAATAGTCATGAGATACATAGCATAATATACACGGTAAATCGTCAGAGAATTGGATAGGAAATTTGTTACTCACCGAATTCACGCACGGTAAGAGATATGAAGGTGATAAATCGGAGATGTACAATACAGTAAGAATAACGAATGGGGAAAACTAAGCTCTAAAGTTATCAGGGTTGCGTAGAAGAAGCTAGTGGACTCGTGATTCAAATGTTGAATGTGCATAGTGAATATGAGTAAATGGCTAATTAATAACGCCTATAAGCCTCACAGGCCAGAACCGAAACCGGTTATGAGTTAAATAAACTCCAATGAGAATTCTTGGTTTAGGGACTAAACCGTCAATATGGTTAAGATCCTCTAACCAGAAAGCATTGTATAACAGACCGCGTGGAAGTTAAAACATTTCACGGCTGCAGAACATTTTAAACCAATGTTCAGTGATTGATTACGTGGGTGTAATCCCTTTTAAGGGGGGTAGAGCCTAAAACCGCTTAGTGTGTCTTGACGTAACAAGTGTACATGAACTATGGTGTGCATAGCACAAAATAATTTGTTTTGATGATTGGTGTGTATGTAATATGAACATACGCATTCATTCATGGTTAAATTATGGTAATTGCGCACAGAAGATGCGAATACCATTGTGATAAGTGTGTCTACTTTGTTAACTGTTGTGTGGGAGTACAAGTGTAAGGGAGTAGAGAAACTCCCGGGGAACAAAACCCCGACAGTATATAAATGTAAAATCGTGTATTGTATTTTGATAAAAATATATATATATATACAGTATTGTGATTTATAAAGGGTATGAAACCGACATAGAACCTAGTGAGAATTAGATTCCCTAGGTAACTTGATTAAAGGTGAATGGAGATAACTGATAGACGGAGTTCCACCCTTGGAGATGTAATGATTATGACTAGAATGACTAAAAAGATAGAAAATTGGAAATGATTGTACTACATGATGCTTGAAAATGAAGTGGGAGGTGGAACTTGATTTGCATGCGATCAAGGGAAGCCGAACACAAATTGGGGTGGAAGGATAGTTCGACACTGATGCTGATCACATCAGGGTTGGATGACTCTTGAAGGTCCCTATAAGTGGTCACAAATAACCACGCAAAGAAAAGATGCAAAGAGCATAAATTGGACTTGGAGTTGTATTGCGTTTTCAAAAGAATTTTCAATTGGTATTTCCAAAACTTTCGATTGATACTTTTAAATCAAGGATTCTCTTATACCTAATCCCGTAAAGAATATTTTTGTATTACTTGCTCACGAGCTGAGGACGTATGAGCCTTTGTCTTCGGACCGGTGACATGAGAAGTATATATGTTAAAAATTAAGTGATTGTTTTGATCTCCCAAAGGAACGGGGACCAGAAGGTGTCCATCGCGGCCGGGTTCTGCAGGATCACAGTGTATATAAAAGGTATTTTTGATTGCTATACATGCTAAGACATGTTGTGTGGTATGTGTAATAAATATTATCCCGACCTATGAGTCTAAATGTTGTTATGTTACCCGGACCGTTGAGTCCGAGGTTATTATGTAAGGTATGTTATGTATGGATGTGGATATGTTACCCGGACCGTTAAGTCCGAGGTTGTGATGTAAAGTATGTTTGGTTACGGAAGTTTTATCGTGCAAGTAATTCCCGAATTCTATGGAAGGATACTAGGGAAACTGTGAACTTCGAGGACGGAGTTCTTTTAAGGGGGGTAGATTGAAATACCCCAAACCTTGATATGTTGTTTAAATATTAAATTATGGTATATTAAGGCTAAAAAGGGCCTTAGAAACATTAGTGAACAATCTAAACCATGGTAAACACAATAAAGTACCATTAATATAGTTTGAGCAAAAACATGCTCTAAGCTTGGAATGAACTTGGTTAGGACCCAAAGAGCCTACCAAGGCTTAACTACATGCAATTATGATTTGATAAGGCCAATTAAGTCCTTAAGAAACATTGGTAGACAATTTAAACCAAACAAAACACAAGAAAACACCATAAAGTCAATATAAGCAAATACTTGCTCTAGACTTGGTGTAACTTTGTATAAGACCTAAAGGTAATTCCTAGACCTTATTAACATGTTAATTCAATTACTAAAGAAAACCAAGCTTGTAAACAAGTTAAAACAGAAAATGTGCTTTAAGGAGTCTTAAAGTACATTTTTGAAACAAATTGTCTTAGAAATGGGTTTTGAGTGGCTAAATGTCCATCATTACTCTAAATTCAACATGTGTACTACTTATGGAGGTCTAAATCAATGGGAAATCAAAAATTTCACAATTATGTGCACTAATTTGTGAATAGTGCTCAAATAGTGCTAGTTTAAGTCATAAGTCAACATAAGTTGTTTAATTGGTCAACAAAGGCCATATGTATCTTAACTAAAGGAGGGGGGGGTTTTTAAAGTGTGAGTCATCACACTTGGCCAGCAAAGTCAAGTAAAGAAGAAAGGATAAAGTAAAAAGACTATTTACTTTATAAACATAAATATCTTACCATTTCACTCTCTCACCTCACTTTCTTCATTTCCCTTCCTCCTCCACCGTATTCCTCTTCTCCCTTCTGCTCCAAACCGTTCTTGCTCAGCACACCTCTCTTCTCCAACTTCAATTCCTTGGTAAATGCAACTCCATACTCCAAATCAAAATCTAAGACCATATTTGTGTTAGTTGGAGCAAGCTCTTCATTTCTATCTTTTCAAATCTTCAAAAGCTCAAGTTTGATTCCATGGAGAATCTCCATTGAAGGAGGAAAATCTCACCTTCTTGCACCTTGTTGTTATCCTTTGTTCTAAGGTAATCAAAGTCAAAGAAAAATCAACTTTCTCTTCATTTTTGTACAAGGCCGAAAATCATATTTGATGATGCCTTGTCTTGCTCATTTTACTAGCTTGATTCAATGATAAAAGGACTAGGTGGAGTCCAATCTCACTTCTTAATCAAGTTCTCTTTTAAATTCCAAGGTAAACTTCCATTTTAGTGTTTAAAACACTTACGTAAATTTAGGGTTTATATGTGAGTTTAAGTATGAAACTTAATGCTCATTACCCTTGTATGTGTATTGGTTAGAAGATTGACAAGTGATAAAAGCTCCTTGTCGATTTTCAATCAAGAAAGAACAAGAGAAAACAAGTGAGAACATCTTGAAGAGAAGAGGTAAATAACCTATCTTAATGTAATTATGTGTCTTGGGAAATTGAGCTTTGAGAATGCTTAATAAATAACCTAAGGAGCCAATGCGAAATGAGTTAGTAAAATATCCACAAGGTGGTTATTAAGGGCATATGTGATGTTGTTGTATTTGCAGGTTAAAGGCAAATATTATGTGGGAAATTCAGTGTTTAAGATTAATGCAATTTAAGGGCCAAAGAGCCATGTTATTTAAGGGCCTAAGTGCCAAGCAATTTAAGTTTATGCACTATATTGTGATGTAGTGTAGTTTAAAGGTTTAGTTGTGTGTAAAGAACACTTCTTGTGAAGATGAATGTCTTTGATGGTTAAAGGATGAAAAACCATGTGTTCGTGTGTAAGGAAGTGTACTAAGGGATTGAGTGTTCTTAGTTGTCTAGAGGTGAAAACCTAAGTTTTTGGAGATAAGAAAGTGTTAGGGAAGCTATGGCAAAATTTAGTTGGGAAAACAAGAGTTTTAAGTGTTTTGGTGAAGTATTGTGACCTAGGTTGTACTAGGAATTGTTAAGTGTTAAATTGGTGAAAACAAATGAATTTAAGTGTTCATAAGTATTAGAATGACTTAGGCATTGTTCATGGACATTTAGAGTCTAAAGGAGTGATTTGTGGTATACCAAAGTTATGTTAAGAGTGTGGTTTAATCTTGTGCAAAGTTTGGTGAACAATGGAAGTGTAATGCCTTATGAAGGTTTAATTATGAACTTGTGGGAAAGACTTAAGGAGTGTGTATAAAGGGGATGATTGTGATGCAAAATGATGCTTTAGGAGTGGTTATCTTGTTGTGTAAGAACACTTTAGTTAGTGGAAGTCTTAGGCAAAATTATAAGTTACAAGTGTAAGGAAAAATGTTCTAAGTGTTAAGGATTTAGTAAAAGTTTGAGTAAATGTTTATGGAGTTTGTGGGATGATTAGAGAGGGTTTTAGTGTGCCAAAAAGATGTTAAAACATGTAGGAAAACATGTGGAATGCTTAGGAAAAGATTGGGGTGAATTTGGAGTGGAATAAGCACTTAAAAACAAGTTTCTGGTTTCGACCTACCTTAGAACCGACCTTGGCAAGGTAGGTCAGGCCCAGAATACCATCCAGGAAGCTTTCTGACTTCGACCTACCTTAGGACCGACCTTGGCAAGGTCGGTCAGGCTAAAATTTTTCAAACGGGAATGTTTCTGGTTCCGGCCGACCTTGGGACCTACCCTGCAAGGTCGGTCGGACCTTAAAAAAAATTAAATTTTAAAATGTTAAGTGGTATTAGTGGTATGCTATTAAGAGGTTATTGATGATTAAAAAGATAATTATATAAGGACTTAAGAGATTAAGCTAAGTAAGATGATTTAAATGTTAAGGTTATAAAATGACATGTAATGTTGGGGATTGGTAGGTAATGATGTTATAAGGTTGTTTAAGACATGTTAGGTGAGTTATAATGACAATTAAGTGGGTGAAAAGTTGTGGTAAAATGTAAAAGTAAAACAAGTTTAAAATGTGAAGTTATTTAATTAGTTAACGGGATTAACTATGGCACACTAGTCATTAAATAATCGTATTATCTCGATGTTAATGGAAACAATTGTAATGTTACCAGTTGTTTGAGAATTATTCGAGGAACATAAGAGGACACAATAGAGTGGACCTTGGTGATAGGTATGGTTTTCTTGCAACCTGTGTTCTACCGGATTACACCGGCTTGTATGCCAACTTGTTTTTCTGTGTGTTTGCCACCTTGCAAGAATAAGCATGAAATGAGTTTATAGGTAATTCATTTATGTGGCGTGTTTAGTTCTGATACCGTTTAACCTCGAAAGTGTTAAACCATAGCTAACCGAATCTAGGATCACATAAGAGATCGGTATTCGGATTTAACGACCCAAACCATGGGAACGTTCTAACCACGGCTATGCGTGAGTTAGTTGTGTGTTGTTTGTGCGTGTAAGTATGTTTACCTCCCTTGTGTGTTTAACCCGGTTGTAACACCATGTGGTGTGTGGATGTGATAGGTTCCATAATGGAGCTCTTAACTATGTATGTATATATTATGGGGGGTGAGGAATCCGGCCGTTCCGGTCGCGCGTGTTGTTTGGGAGTTGATGTTTATAGTTGCTTTAACTCCCTCTCTGTTTATGGTTGATTTCCTTCTTAGTCTTCAATCACCCTCAAGCTTAACCAAGGCTATTTATCTGACTCACGTTGGACTAGGGGGATATGTGTATAATGTGTACGGTTCTATATTAAGGCTGAAATATCTAAGTAAGTAGATGTGTACGGTGTGTTCGGAACTATGTTATATCCGAAACATCTTAAGTAAGTGTACGTTCACTAAGTAGAACAATAAATTATTGTGTAACGAGCTTAACATGGGAATAGAAAGATTCTATAGGCTCCAAAGAGATAACTAACTCTCACCTTGGGGTACGAGCCCTCACGTGACTCTCCCTGATTTATGTTGTATGTACGTTAACGTGTGATACGTGTTGTTATGTTGAGTATGTTGATCATGGGTATCAACCCCAGGTTATAATAAGAGGAATTAGAGTAGAACCCGAATAAATGGGTAAACGTCGTCTAGTGAGGAGTTAGCCCATTAAGGTAGAAACCCTCGAAGGTTTAAGAACACAATAATGTGATCTAACAAGTGTTGATGTGATGATTAAATTGTTTGAATCCTGATGCTTGGATGTGTGTTAAGTACTCGTGTGTTATGTGTTTAAAGTTTTCATTCATGATTTAAATATAATCAACCGCATGCTTAGACGACAATTAGTTGTGTGTGGCCCGGTAGCATGCGGGTTACATGATTACCATACCAGCAAAGGTGTTGAGCCCCTTGGGGGGCCACCCTTTCTTTCCTTTTCAGGTACAAGGAGCTGGAAGCCGTTCGAGAGTAGGACGGGGTAGTTATTTGCGCATGGGTAGTTCATTTAATTACTTATTGATTGTAGGTGTAGTAATACCGGAATTGTTGTCGGCATTAGTTTGTAAATACTCGGTACAGTTGGAATGTAAATGTGTAATTATTGTTGGAAATGGAAAGAGTTTGTAATGTGTAGATGCTCGGGAATCTTGAAATACCCCAAACCTTAATATGCCAATTAATTATGCAATTATAATTTTCTAAGGCTAATTAAGTCCTAGAGATCATTGGTGATGAAATAAAAACCAAAAAAAAAAGAAAAAAAATGCATAAAGGTCATAAAACGTTAAAACGCATATTTAATTATTGGGAGGTATATAACCTTCACTAGGGTCATAAATACATTTTTAATACCCTAACCACACACTAATGATATATGGGAACAATTCTCGAAGAAAACGGACCCATAAAACGAATTAAAACGCTAATAAAGCTTTAGCACACGTTTTTCGAGAAAACCCGAAAACGTGACTCTGAGTGGTCAAAGAACCTGTAAAAAATTATAGTTCATCAAATAACTATAAATGAATATTAATGGGAGTATAATAACCATTAAAATTTAAGAAACGAGAAAATTCCGGAAAACGGGCCCGGTTAGTGAATAGTGCTAAAACCGGGTAAAATTAACGAGCGTTTTCAGTAAAAGACGAAAAACGCTCCAGCTGGTATATATAAGGGGTGGTTTTGACTAGTCAAAAAGCCTCCCCTCACACACAATAAAATAGAAAGAAAGAAAGAAAAGTAAAAAGGAAAGAAAAGTAGAAAAGACACTTTACCTCTCTTTCCTCCCTCACTTTCTTTTCCCCTTTCTCTTTCCTTCCTCTCTTTCTCCCAGCCGTCTCCCTCCTCCTTGGACTGCCGATTTGAGTTCTCTGACCAGCCAACAATGGCTTCCCTCCTTCCTTGTCTTGCCCAAGCTTTATTAAGGCTCAAAACACAAAAATAATAAAATATCCATCTCCCCCTCAACTAGCTCTACCATTCTCTCTTTTCAAAATTTGAAAATGAAGAACTTCATCTCATGGGTTTCCCCATTTGAAGAGAAGAGCACATCATCTTGTAGCTTGGAGTCTCCTTTCAAACAAGGTAAAAATTTCATTGAAAAACTCAATTCCCTCTTCCTCCTTTGGTAGCCGGTTTTGCTCCCTCTCTACCTTGTTTTCTTCTTGATTTTTGAGCTCCTTTTCAACCCTAATGGTGGAGTAATTCCCTTCTTGATTCAAGGGTGAGAACCCCTCTCAAAATCTCCAAAGTAAAACCCTAACTTGTGCTCTAAGCCCTTTTTGTTGAATTAAGATTTCCTAAGGGTTTAGATAATTAATAGAATGTATTTTGTGTTTCTTGAATGTTGGGATGGAGTTTGGAAACTCCATTCCCTCTTGACCGATTTTGAGGAGATGAGGAGCAAGGGGAGAATTAATAAGAGACTTGTAAATTAAGGTAAGAAATCTACCTTAAACTTTGTTTTAATTGTTTCAGGAATTGGGAAGGGTTAAATTAAAATAATGAACCCAAACTATGTGAATTAATGTAGTTGATTGAATTTGAGGGTAATTGAGAACTTGTGTTGATTTAAGGGCCTAAGTGCCATGGTATTTTAGATTTGAGTTATATTCTTGTTTGGATAATTTTGAGTGGATATTATGTGCTGGTAGGACCCTTATGGGTGTGGCTAGATTAGGAATGTAAAATTGATGTGAATTGATGGTTTGGGAGATGAAGTTTATGGGGAGGGTTCTGGCGAAATTTTGGTAGGAAATGAGTGTTTTGATGATGGCTTGGTGAATGGGAGAACCTTGATGTTTGTAGTGTTGAGTAGAGGTTTAAGCCTTGAAATGGTAGTTGGAGAATGGTGTGAAGTGACGCAAAATATGTAGCAGAAATGTGTATAAGTGCCTTGGACTTGTTAGAGAAGAACTAGGTGATTTAGAGAGCTTAAGGTGTGTAGATAACCACTTTGCAACAGATTTGGAAAAGGATTTAGGAATGGGAAGAATTAGAATGGTAAGATAATGTACTTAGAATGCTTGAAGTGGCATTGGTAGAGGGAGTATTGAATGGTAAAGATTAGAACAAAAATCTGTAGCATTGAAGAAAGAAAATTGGTATAAGTACTGGAATGGAATGAGGAAAAATTTGTGTAAGTTGATTTAGAAATGAGTAATGAATTTGGTGGATGGATTAAGGTATTTTAGGAAGCCTAAATGGTACTAAAACATGTGGGATTACATGTAGGAAGGTTGGGGAAGAAATGGGTAAGGAAAGAAGTGAAAAACAAAATATGTGGGCAAGTTCTGGAGTGGACCGACCCAGAGGTTGGGTCGGTCGGTGGGTCGGTCGGAGCACAGACGATGGAACATAAAGCTTCTGGAATGGACCGACCCAGAGGTGTATGGGTCGGTTGGAACAGTCCTGGGTCGGTCTGGACAATTTCAGAGGACGGAAAACTTACTGGAATGGACCGACCCAAGGGGTTGGGTCGGTCGGTGGGTCGGTCGGCCCAAAACCTATAAAAAAAATGTCCAGAATGTGTTTTTAGGTGTTGTTATGATGGGGAAGTGGATGATAATGGTTTTAGATGGTGATTAGGCCTTGTTTGGTGAGTTTAAAGGGCATTGGAAGTATAAACAAGTGTGAGAGTGAATGTGTAAGTTGTGAACTTAAGATCACATAAAATAAGTTAGGGATAACGGGTCAACGGGGTTAACTACGGGAGTAATAGAAGTTTACATACCGTAATTTTTGTTGTTAATAAAACCTTTGAACAATAATACCAGTTGTTCGGAAACTACCCAGGGAGCGTGAGGTGACGCGTTGGAGTAAATCCTCGGGCAAACGGTAGAGTAACCCATGGTGTAAGGTATGGTTTTCTTGCAACCTGTTTCCTACCGGGTTACACCGGCTTGTATGCCAACCTGTTTTTCTGTATGTTTGCCACCTTGCAAGATAAAGCATGAAATGAGTTTATAGTAATTCATTAATGTGGCGTAAATAATTCTGATATTGTTTAACCTCAATTATGTGTTAAACCGTAGCTAATCGACTCTAGGATCACATAAGAGATCGGTATTCGGATTAAACGTCCCAACCCATGGGAGCGTTCCAACCACGGCTATCAGTGTGTTAATTGTATAATGTTGTTATGTGTGATGTGTGTTACCCTTGTAGCGTGTCGTTTTCTCACGATGTTGTTGTTCAAATATGTCGGATGGTATGATACCTCCTTGTGTGTGATTAACCAAGTTGTAACACCAAATGGTGCCATGTTGTGATAAGTTCCATAAAGGAACTTCTAACTAATACATATATATTATGGGGGGTGAGGAATCCGGTCATTCCGGTCGCGCGTGTTGTTTGGGAGTTGACGTCTATAATTGAACTAACTCCCACTCTGTTATGTTATGGTTGTTTTTCCTTCTTGGATTACAACCACCCACAAGCTTAACTAAGGCTTACCTACCTCATTATCATTCGGGGCTAGGGGGACTACTGTTATGTTAAGGTTGCTTTCCTACCTTGGATTGCAACCGCCCACAAGCTTAACCAAGGCTTACCTATCTCATCACTATTGGAGCTAGGGGGAAATTGTGTATGGTGTGATCGGGTCTATATTAATACCGACACATCTAGGTATTGTTATGTGTATTGGTGTGATCGGACCTATATTAATACCGACACATCTATGTAATGTTATGTGTATTGGTGTGCTCGGGTCTACATTAATACCGACACATCTATGTAATGTTATGTGTGTTGGTGTGCGGACCCATGTTTAATCCGACACTTCTTAAGTAAAGTGTACATAATCTAACAGGTGATGATGTGCTGACTTTGCTGGTTGTAACCCATTGGTCGGTTGTGTATGCTTATAAGTGTGTTATGTGTTATTTGTTTTCTTGCATGCTTTAATAAAATAAACTGCATGCTCACTCGACAATTAGTTGTGCATGGCCCGGTAGCATGCGGGCTGCAGGATTACCATACCAGCAAAGGTGCTGACCCCCTTTGGGGGCCCCCATACTTTTCAGGTACAATGGCGCTGGCTGCCGTTCGAGAGTAGGACGGGGTAATTGTTTATGTATGGGTAGTTATTTATTTTATTGTGGTGTCGATAAAGGAATGTATTAGACTCAATACAGTTGGGTTGTAATTGTAATTGTGTTCAGAATGTAACGGACTTGTAAATGTGAAGTGTAGTGCTCGGTAATCTGGTCCATCAGACCGGTACGTTGTGTATGTATTAGCCTTGTTAGCCCCGTGGGTGGCTAACGGCGTGTAACACCCATGGATTTAGTGAGTAGTAATTCCGCTGCTAAACATTGATAAGTATGGTGTTTGTAGTTGGGGTATTACAAAAAGTGGTATCAGAGTGAAGTATCGCTCTGATGACTGGAAATACCGAGCTTAGGAAGTACCGAGTTAGGATCTTAGTACTTTGGGTTAAGGGTTGAGTGATAGCGTGAGAGACACGCTTGTTAGGAATTGCCAGTGAGTACTAGAAACCTACAATATCCTTCCCGCCCTCCGCAACCCCCGTTTTATAACTCGGGAAAGAACGCTAGAGAGATGGAAAGTCCTCTCATACTCGGGAACAACCCGATCTGGCTGTTATGAATCATTCCTGTAAGAACCAAAACCTGTCATACGGTAGATTCCAAGAACTGAGAATCCCAGAGACGGAACCTGTTTGAGCATCTTTACCCGCACTTAATAGCGGAAGATTAAGAATCCTATCTACAAGAGACTGGAATTTCCGGCGACCTGGGTCGACATGCCTAGCAGTCGAGGTAACCCAACCAACAAGAAAGAAAGCACTAACTGTGCACAGAAGCGGACATTGAAGGAGCAACAAACCTGAGACACATGTCTACGAGAACACAGATATTAAATAATACCAACAATGGTATAGTAACCGACTAAGGAACTAGTCAAGGTTGGATGATTCCAAACCTACAAACACCAAAGAGGCTGTAATAACCGATTATCATAGTGTAGACCACTATGGGAGGGTTAGTGAAATGTACTTCAATAGGACTACGAGGTAGTACCTAAACAAGAATCAAGTCTCGGTAACCACGGCAAATGCGTGGGAACGAACATTAAGGAAGAACACAGAGTTAAGTAACGGAGAGTCACCCTAGTTAACGACTACCATGTCAAGACCATTGAGAGTCGCTCGAATGTTCTATTATCAAAACTGTAAGGTCAAAGGAAGAGCCAACAAGGCTACCGAATACGGTAGTGATACAAGTAGTATCGCAACCAGCACATGTTGAACCGATAGCCAGCCAACATGGCGCACTTGTTAATGCAAGTGCTGCTATAACGGGGCTATTCGGGAAAGTTTTAATGACTATAAAGTACCCAGTAAGGTACCGTATTGTTGAAAGAAGTGATTATAGAATCAAGAATCCAAGAATTGCAGAGTGAAACCTGGAAGGGCTCAGTGGCCTAACCATTGTATGTGAAAATATACCAGTCAGCGGGAAGCTAGACTTGGTCAAAGCGTGAAGACATTTTAAATACCGGGAAGAATCTTCTATTAAACCCAGTTTTTCTTCTAAACCCAGATTTATTTCAAACCGTTTTCACACCCAAATTTTCTTCCAACTCATATTCATCTCAAAGCTTCTTTAAAGCCCAAATTTTCCTCAAACTTCATATTTTCTTTAAAAACCAAAATCATAGAACCTACACCGGCCTCAGCGCCACACAGTAGGTAAGTTGTACCCACTTGCTTTCGAGCAACTTTAGAACAATCCTATAACCCGAGGGTATTAGCCCGAGGGAAGGGATCCAGTTCATACTAGATACAGACAGTGGACAAATTTCCCTTAATATATGGTTCGGGAAGCACGGAATGCATATCATCATAGGACGATATGAGGGAGTTGACAACAGAATACTTCACCTAGGCGTGTGACAGACACTACGAGTGTACTAACTGAAATGTGGGACGACCGCACTCCGATAGGAGCTTGTGGGCCTGATAGACCTTCTATGGGTTAGTCGGGCAAGTGGCAATGTATCAGTAAGGTACCCCACATATGTATATGAGTGGAGTCAGGAACACGGGAAGTAGTCGACTCCATACTACGGTCAGCAGTAAAAGTTAAACAAAAGCAACGAATTGCCAAGAATGGTTGAAGTAAAGGAACCCAGTTAAGTTAACGAAACTAAAAGCATTAGCGAATCCTTTTCGAGGAAATGTTTATGAGCCAAGAAGAGTGGAGCGCATTGACTAGTAAGTGAAGACATCTCATATGACCCAAGAATCCCAAGGAAGAAAATATTATAGCTGGAACAAATACCCAGTCTATACATAGTAAGGTCAATGCCTAACATGAACACGTTAATGTGTAACGAAAGGGATGAAACTCCTGGAATGATCACCTAGACTACCAGGGAATATCGATCTTCATAGAGGAAGATGGTAAACCCAGTAAAGAACGCAAAGTGATGTAGTTAACTAAACGTATACAAGCCAGATGTAATGGCACAACCTAGTACACCCAGGAGCTGTCCTGAAGGGTGTGTGGGTCAACAATGGTTGAACGAAATGTCAAATAGAAACACAAGAGATGAAGCTATACCCGATTTAAACATAAGTCTTTAGGAGGCAAACAGACATTCTCAAGGGGCATCCCATAAAAGGAAGCAGGATACAACGACCTTGTCAAGGAGCCCAATACAACCTCCAAACCATGTGATGGCGTACGGAGAAGTAAAATTTGTGTGAACATCCTATAATGAGCTGAGCTCAAGGCAACAAAGCAATTAAGCCACAGACCTAATGAGTTATGCAAATTTAATTGATTACGAAAATTTATGTCGTACAAGCGAATAGAGCGGAGAACAAACCACTGCATTGAGTGGGGATACCTCTCGATATTGTGAAACCGCAGGAGCGGCAGTTATGTGAACCAAGTTCAAGAAATATGCTAAGGACTGACCATATTGTTATTACCCAAGAGTGATATGAATAGTCGTCATACGAAAAAGAAACATTTGTACCAATTGTGGAGAGTAATAAGTCTAATAGCAACCACCATAGGTGTGTGATGCTAAATGTAGAGTAAACAACGCTCAAGGAGCATAAGGCTCGAAGGATAGTGTATTCAGCAATCAGCCAAATAAGTGGTGAAACACAGTGTAATGGCAAGAGCTAATATAATAGCGGATGCAGTGTGAGTTGATGCAGTATAATGAGTAAGGATACGGTGCGCAAGAAGCGACCGTTGTATAAGTATTGTTAAACGATAATATGGCAACTGAGCACAGTCATGAGTTAAACCCAGTGGAAATGCAACGGTAAGTGGTAGCAGATAAACTAGGCAGTAAGCCAGTAGCCAGTACTATGTGATAAGAATCCCAGTGAAACACAGTGTGAATTCCTGTTGCTATAAAATAAGAGATTTACTGCCAAGAGTTTACGCCTCTGCACTCTGTATGACTGAGTGTTTTGGTATTGCGCTTGCGTGGTAATGATCGAGTGAGATAGCTAGGAAGTTGGGAAGATGTTAATTGTGGTAGAACAACAAAGGACTTATAACGCTATAAGGACTGAGGCATAAGAAATGCAAGGTCGTACCAATGAAAGAGTACTTGTACGAAACCAAACATGGAAGCCTGGTTAGCAATAAGTGACTGGAGTTACGCGGAATACCAAATATCGGTATAGTATATACCTCAAGTGTGGGAAATAACCGAGAGAGCACTACACATTAGGTAGTAGCTCAACCTCAACCGACAATAAGTCGGAAGAAATCAAGTTAAACATTGTGAAATACACAGCAGCATACACAGTAAATTATCATGGAGGTGGATGGAAAGGTTGTAACTCACCGAATTTGCTCACGGTAAGAGATACCACGCGTCGGTTGAGAAACCATTATTACCAAGATAAAGGTGATAAATGGGAGATATACAATACATTAAGAATAACAAATGGGGCAAACTAAGCTCTAAGTTATCAGAGTTGCGTAGGAGAGGCCATTGATTCAAATGTGGAATGTGTATAGTGAATATGAGTAAATGGCTAATTATCAATGCCTAGAAGCGTGACAGACCAGAATCGAAACCGATTATGAGTTAAATAAGCTCCAAGGAGAATTCTTGGTTTAGGGACTAAAATGGTTAAGATCCTCTAACCAGAACGCATAGTATAACAGACCGCGTGGAAGTTAAGACACTTCACGGTGACACAACATTTTACACCAATGTTCAGTGATTGATTACGTGGGCGTAATCCCTTTTAAGGGGGGTAGAGCCTAAAACCGCTTAGTGTGTTTTAACGTACTGCAGACGTTATATGGTGAGTGGTTAAACTGGGTGTAAAAATAAAAGAAAAGAAATTAAAAACTCAAAATAAACGTCGGGCTGCAAACAAATCCCGGTCGTGGTAGTATAGTGAAATGTAAGCGACTGGATGTCGAACCGTGGGACTAATATACATATTATAGTACCTAAGCGTGTCACAAGAGGGGGGATTAATTGACTTGTATTATAAATAAAAAGGAAAGATAAAATAAACTAAGTTAATAGATAAATTAAATGGAACTCTGGGTCAGGTTATTATAATCTGCATAATTAAGCTAACTCTACTGGTTTAATAATTTGGCAAGGTTCCTGTTATTTTCTTAAGGTCCGATGAAAACTCATAAGAACTCGTTTACCTGTAATGCAAGGTCCGATGAAAACTCAAGCAAAATGCCTGTAAACGGCAGAGGAGTATTGAGGAATTACATTTGCATCTAAAAATACTAACTTATTAAATCATAATAAGCTTTCTCCAAATTTACGTCTTAATTAACCTGTCTATTTATCACCTGGTCTGATCAAAATAGACTTAGTAAAGCAATTTAATAAACTCATGACATTTATTAAAAAGGTGCGAGATAACCTTTAAACGCAACAAACTATATTTAAATTAGACCAGTAAAAATATTGCATAATTAATACAAACACATAATAACCAATCCCAGAGTATAAATATTCTAGCCTAACATATTAAATAGATAAACAGAAACAAGAGTAATAGAAAATCATCTGTAGTCAGTCCTGTATATTTGTTCTGCTATTTTGTATACGTAGGACTAGAGGTGAATATGTTGGAAAGTGAAATAAAAATGGAGAAGACGAGAGGAGAGAAATGAGATGAACGTGTGATGTGTGGTGAAGTGGTACGGTGATGGATTGTATGGGTGGTGGATGTGAATTGGAACTCCAGGAGGAACCACGGACGGAACCTCTCGAAGGACACTGGAGAAGGTGTATTGAGCGTTGTATTTATAGAGGAAGAAGAAGAGGTAGAGTAGCAGCTCATTGATTGAGCTCGTTGATTGCAGGGGACAGAGCTGCAACGCGTGAGCGATTTATGGTAGGCGGTGGGCGGAGTAGATGGATAAGGTAGAAACAAGTCGACGGGCGAAGTCGACGAGCGAAGAAGATAACCCGTTTCAGATCTGGAATTTTACACACGTCCGCTTCACGTCCGCATGTTCTTTAGGCGGTTGCATGGTGCATGTTACTCACGTCTGCCCTAATAGAGGCGGTAGTAGAGGCGGTCTCCACCTTCATGTCCGCCTTTGCAAGGGGCGGTTGTAGAGGCGGTCTCCACCTTCATGTCCGCCTTGCTTTAGGCGGTAGTAGAGGCGGACACATGCTATCTCTCGCGCACTCTTGTTCCTCTTCTTGTCCGCCTGTTACAAGGTGGTTGCCTAGGCGGTTCTCCTCTTCTTGTCCGCCTATACTGAGGCGGTTGCAGGGGCGGTCTCACGTCCAGGAAGCTTCCTCTCGCGTGCCTCTCTTTTAATCCTTTACAATATGTAATTATTTGGCATTTTCCCTACATTTTAACACATATAATACATCAGTTAATATAACAACATAATTATAGGAAAAACCCAAGATAAGTGAGAAACATTACTAAAAATGCTACAATTTATAAGGTGATTAAACCTTAATAAGTCTATATGTTTTGCACTTATCACGTACAAGTGTACGTGAACTATGTTGTGCATAGCACAAAATAATGTTTTGATGATTGGTGCGTATGTAATATGAACATGCGCATTCATTCATGGTTTAATTGTGGTAATTGCGCACAGAAGATGCGAATACCATTGTGATAAATGTATATATCTTGTTAACTGTTATGTGTGAGAGTACAAGCGTAAGGGAGTAAGAAACTCCCAGGGAACTAAAACCCCGACTATGTATGTGCATATGAGACTAAATGTAAAACCGTGTATTGTATTTTGACAAAAGTATATATATACAGTATTGTGATTTATGAAGAGGTATGACACCGACATAGAACCTAGTGAGAATTAAATTCCCTAGGTAACTTGAATTAAGTTGAATCTGGATGACGATTGATAGACGGAGTTTTATCCCTTGGAGATGTAATGATTATGACTAGATGGATTAAAAGATAGAAAATGGTACATGCGTGAATTAGTTGCTGTTTGACAATGAAGTGGGAGGTGAAACTTGATTATCATGAGATCAAGGGAAGCCGAACACAAATTGGGGTGGAAAGATAGTTCAACACTGATGCTGATCACATCAGGGTTGGATGATCCTTGAGACTTTTTATAAGTGGTCACAAATAATCGCCTTAAGAATAAGATGCAGTTAGCATAAATTGGACTTGGAGTTGTATGGCGTTTTCAAAAAGGATTTTAGATTGGTGTTTTCAAATTTTCGATTGGTATTTTCAAGACTTCAATTAATATTTTCAAGATTCTTAAATGGTATTTCAAAGGAAGAATTTCTTTACTTGACCTTGTAAAAAGGATTTTCAATTAGTACTTTCCAACTAAGGATTTTATTCCACTTAACCCCATAAAGAATATTTTTGTATTACTTGCTCACGAGCTGAGGACGCACGAGCCTTTGTCTTCGGATCGGTGACATGGGAAGTATATTTTAAAAATGTATGTGATTGTTTTGATCTCCCAAAGGAACGGGGACTAGAAGGTGTCCATCGTGACCGGGTTCTGCGGGATCACATTGTATATGTACTCGACATGGGACTCGAGGACTGTAACGTCCTGTAGCCTTAGGATCGAGCCCATGAAGAGATGGAAAAGGTATTTCTGATTATGATGCATGCTAAGACATGTTGTGTGATATGTGTAATAAATATTATCCCGACCTATGAGTCTGAATGTTGTGATATGACCCAGACCTAAGAGTCTGAGGGTTGTTATGTAAGTACAAATGTTGTTATGTTACCCGGACCGTGGAGTCCGAGGTTATATGTAAGTATGTTATGTATGGATATGGATATGTACCCGGATTGTTAATTCCGAGGGTGTTATGTAAAAGATTGTGTTAGTATGGAAGTTGTATCTTGTAAGTAAACCTGGTATCCTAATTAACGGATGCATGGGAAGTTGTGAACTTTGGGGACAAAGTTCTTTTAAGGGGGGTAGATTGAAATACCCCAAACCTTAATATGCCAATTAATTATGCAATTATGATTTTCTAAGGCTAATTAAGTCCTAGAGATCATTGGTGAAGAAAAAAACCAAAAAAAAAATGCATAAAGGTCATAAAACGTTAAAACGCGTATTTAATTATTTTTGGAGGTATATAACCTTCACTAGGGTCATAAATACATTTTTATACCCTAACCACACACTAATGATATATGGGAACAATTCCCGAAGAAAACGGACCCATAAAACGAATTAAAATGCTAATAAAGCTTTAGCGCACGTTTTTCGAGAAAACCCGAAAACGTGACTCTGAGTGGTCAAACGAACCTGTAAAAAATTATAGTTCATCAAATAACTATAAATGAATATTAATGGGAGTATAATAACCATTAAAATTTAAGAAACGAGAAAATTCCGGAAAACGGGCCCGGTTAGTGAATAGTGCTAAAACCGGGTAAATTAACGAGCGTTTTCAGTAAAAGACGAAAAACGCTCCAGCTGGTATATATTAAGGGGGGCGGTTTTGACTAGTCAAAAAGCCTCCCCTCACACACAATAAAATAGAAAGAAAGAAAGAAAAAGAAAAAAGGAAAGAAAAGTAGAAAAGACACTTTACCTTCTCTTTCCTCCCTCACTTTCTTTTCCCCTCTTCTCTTTCCTTCCTCTCTTTCTCCCAGCCGTCTCCCTCCTCCTTGGACTGCCGATTTGAGTTCTCCGACCAGCCAACAATGGCTTCCCTCCTTCCTTGTCTTGCCCAAGCTTTATTAAGGCTCAAAACAGAAAAATAATCACATATTCTTCATCCCCTCAACTAGCTCTACCATTCTCTCTTTTCAAAATTCGAAAATGAAGAACTTCATCTCCATGGGTTTTCCCCATTTGAAGAGAAGAGCACATCATCTTGTAGCTTGGAGTCTCCTCTTTCAAACAAGGTAAAAATTTCATTGAAAAACTCAACTTCCCTCTTCCTCCTTTGGTAGCCGGTTTTGCTCCCTCTCTTACCTTGTTTTCTTCTTGATTTTTGAGCTCCTTTTCAACCCTCCAATGGTGGAGTAATTCCCTTCTTGATTCAAGGGTGAGAACCCCTCTCAAAAATCTCCAAAGGTAAAACCCTAACTTGTGCTCTAAGCCCTTTTTGTTGAATTAAGATTTCCTAAGGGTTTAGATAATTAATAGAATGTATTTTGTGTTTCTTGAATGTTGGGATGGAGTTTGGAAACTCCATTCCCTCTTGACTGATTTTGAGGAGATGAGGAGTAAGGGGAGAATTAATGAGAGACTTGTAAATTAAGGTAAGAAATCTACCTTAAACTTTGTTTTAATTGTTTCAGGAATTGGGAAGGGTTAAATTAAAATAATGAACCCAAACTATGTGAATTAATGTAGTTGATTGAATTTGAGGGTAATTGAGAACTTGTGTTGATTTAAGGGCCTAAGTGCCATGGCATTTGAGATTTGAGGTATATTGTTGTTTGGATAATTTTGAATGGATATTATGTGCTGGTAGGACCCTTATGGGTGTGGCTAGATTAGGAATGTAAAATTGATGTGAATTGATGGTTTGGGAGATGTTAAGTTTATGGGGAGGTTCTGGCGAAATTTTGGTAGGAAATGAGTGTTTTGATGATGGCTTGGTGAATGGGAGAACCTTGATGTTTGTAGTGTTGAGTAGAGTGGTTTAATAGCCTTGAAATGGTAGTTGGAGAATGGTGTGAAGTGACGCAAAATATGTAGCAGAAATGTGTATAAGTGCCTTGGACTTGTTAGAGAAGAACTAGGTGTATTTAGAGAGCTTAAGGTGTGTACATAACCACTTTGCAACAGATTTGGAAAAGGATTTAGGAATGGGAAGAATTAGAATGGTAAGATAATGTACTTAGAATGCTTGAAGTGGCATTGGTAGAGGGAGTATTGAATGGTAAAGATTAGAACAAAAATCTGTAGCATTGAAGAAAGAAAATTGGTATAAGTGCTGGAATGGAATGAGGAAAAATTTGTGTAAGTTGATTTAGAAATGAGTAATGAATTTGGTGGATGGATTAAGGTATTTTAGGAAGCCTAAATGGTACTAAAACATGTGGGATTACATGTAGGAAGGTTGGGGAAGAAATGGGAAAGGAAAGAAGTGAAAAACAAAATCTGTAGGCAAGTTCTGGAGTGGACCGACCCAGAAGTTGGGTCGGTCGGTGGGTCGGTCGGAGCACAGACGATGGAACGTAAAGCTTCTGGAATGGACCGACCCAGAGGTGTATGGGTCGGTCGGAACAGTCCTGGGTCGGTCGGGACAATTTCAGAGGACGGAAAACTTACTGGAATGGACCGACCCAAGGGGTTGGGTCGGTCGGTGGGTCGGTCGGCCCAAAACCTATAAAAAAATGTCCAGAATGTGTTTTTAGGTGTTGTTATGATGGGGAAGTGGATGATAATGGTTTTAGATGGTGATTAGGCCTTGTTTGGTGAGTTTAAAGGGCATTAGAAGTATAAACAAGTGTGAGAGTGAATGTGTAAGTTGTGAACTTAAGATCACATAAAATAAGTTAGGGATAACGGGTCAACGGGGTTAACTACGGGAGTAATAGAAGTTTACATACCGTAAGTTTTGTTGTTAATAAAACCTTTGAACAATAATACCAGTTGTTCAGAAACTACCTAGGGAGCGTGAGGTGACGCGTTGGAGTAAATCCTCGGGCAAACGGTAGAGTAACCCATGGTGTAAGGTATGGTTTTCTTGCAACCTGTGTCCTACCGGGTTACACCGGCTTGTATGCCAACCTGTTTTTCTGTATGTTTGCCACCTTGCAAGATAAAGCATGAAATAAGTTTATAGTAATTCATTAATGTGGCGTAAATAATTTCAATACTGTTTAACCTCAATTATGTGTTAAACCGTAGCTAATCGACTCTAGGATCACATAAGAGATCGGTATTCGGATTAAACGTCCCAACCCATGGGAGCGTTCCAACCACGGCTATCAGTGTGTTAATTGTATAATGTTGTTAAGTGTGATGTGTGTTACCCTTGTAGCATGCCGTTTTCTCATGATGTTGTTGTTCAAATATGTCGGATGGTATGATACCTCCTTGTGTGTGATTAACCAAGTTGTAACACCAAATGGTGCCATGTTGTGATAAGTTCCATAAAGGAACTTCTAACTAATACATATATATTGTGGGGGGTGAGGAATCCGGTCGTTCCGGTCGCGCGTGTTGTTTGGGAGTTGACGTCTATAATTGAATTAACTCCCACTCTGTTATGTTATGGTTGTTTTTCCTTCTTGGATTACAACCACCCACAAGCTTAACCAAGGCTTACCAAGCTCATTATCATTCGGGGCTAGGGGAACTACTGTTATGTTAAGGTTGCTTTCCTTCCTTGGATTGCAACCGCCCACAAGCTTAACCAAGGCTTACCTATCTCATCACTATTGGAGCTAGGGGGAAATTGTGTATGGTGTGATCGGGTCTATATTAATACCGACACATCTAGGTATTGTTATGGGTATTGGTGTGATCGAACCTATATTAATACCGACACATCTATGTAATGTTATGTGTATTGGTGTGCTCGGGTCTACATTAATACCGACACATCTATGTAATGTTATGTGTGT
This sequence comes from Limonium bicolor, assembly GCA_023374045.1. Classification (NCBI taxonomy): domain Eukaryota; kingdom Viridiplantae; phylum Streptophyta; class Magnoliopsida; order Caryophyllales; family Plumbaginaceae; genus Limonium; species Limonium bicolor. Next base: position 455,676,825 of record CM041777.1, read on the forward strand.
TGGTGTGCGGACCCATGTTTAATCCGACACTTCTTAAGTAAAGTGTACATAATCTAACAGGTGATGATGTGCTTTGCTGGTTGTAACCCATTGGTCGGTTGTGTATGCTTATAAGCGTGTTATGTGTTATTTGTTTTCTTGCATGCTTTAATAAAATAAACTGCATGCTCACTCGACAATTAGTTGTGCGTGGCCCGGTAGCATGCGGGCTGCAGGATTACCATACCAGCAAAGGTGCTGACCCCCTTTGGGGGCCCCCATACTTTTCAGGTACAATGGAGCTGGCTGCCGTTCGAGAGTAGGGCGGGGTAACTGTTTATGTATGGGTAGTTATTTATTTTAGTGTGGTGTTGATAAAGGAATGTATTAGACTCGGTACAGTTGGGTTGTAATTGTAATTGTCAGAATGTAACGGACTTGTAAATGTGAAGTGTAGTGCTCGGTAATCTGGTCCATCAGACTGGTACGTTGTGTATGTATTAGCCTTGTTAGCCACGTGGGTGGCTAACGGCGTGTAACACCCATGGATTTAGTTAAGTGTTGAGTAGTAATTCCTCTGCTAAACGTTGATAAGTATGGTGTTTGTAGTTGGGGTGTTACAAATCTGGTCCATCAGACCGGTACAATGTATATGTATTAGACTGGTTAGCCACGTGGGTGGTTAACGGCGTGTAACACCAATGAGTTAAGTAATGTGATGAGTTATGTTTTCCGCTGCAAATGGTTGTCAAGTGTACTGTTGTAGTTGGGGTGTTACAGTAGCCCGGTAGCTAGCGAGTTGCACGTTTCCATACTTAGCAAGTTATGCTGACCCCGTTGTGGCCTAACCATTTCAGGTACACAACTGGATTAGAGACCCGATCGGAGTGTAGATCTGCGTAGAATAATTTTGGGTATACTTTTGGATTTTGGTTATACTTGGGTGGACTTATACACCCTTATGCATGATTGGTTAAGTTGTAACTGAACTTGTATTTGGATTCGGGATTTTAGTATAACTCGATATGTATGTGTAAAGGAGTTTTAAGTTTGAATTTCCAGTCTATCAGACCGTACTTTTGAGTTTGAAAGGCCTTGGCAATCACGCGGGTGACTGATGGCGGTAACACCCAAGTTTGTTGAGATTTCCGCTGTGATTGTATTGAAATTGGCCGTCTTAATTACCGCTAATTATTTGATTACGAGTCGGGGTGTTACACACAACTTGTTGTATGGTGAGCATCATTATCATGCAACCGGTTATGTTCGCTTTGGAAAGATTTAGCTCTTCATCCCGTTTTTCCTGGTCTATATCAATTAGAACCGCAAAATTATTTTTAACTTCTCAGAGATCAAACGGTTACACATGAGAGTATGACAGCCATATCATTAATGTTCACAGAATCGTGTTTCGATCCCATGATCCTACGATCATGCAATCCAAGTTCATAGATATAATCCGGACACATGCTGGATCGGAACATTGTAGGATTACTATAGGATAATGATTCAATTTCATGATTCTACGACCCTACAATCTCGATACGATCTCACCTATTCAAATTTTATTTTATGTTTTTGTTTGTCATGTTCATGTGAATTACATCTTAATAAAATCTAAGGAAAAAGAAATTTCCAAGGATTTTATAGAACTCCATAAAAATACCATGACTTTAAATATTGCAACTAGGTACTATTAAAAATAATTTTTACGTAGATTTTATTGAGATAATTGAGCAGATAAGGAGTAAGACTAGAACATCACTTATTGTTAACACATAAGTATGAAAGCTCGCACAATGTACCTAGGTCCAAAAAATTGTTAGCATTTTAATATTTTAATATTGTAAAAGTTAGAAAATTCAAAAGTTTTAAAACTCTATGGTATCAAAATAAACAATAATTTGAAAGAATAAATACACTTTTTTGATTACCTTTTTTTATTAGTTTTTGTCTTTCTTGGTTTACAATTAAGATATGTAGTAAGCTATTAGAACTCATTTTGACTTTGTATTTTGAATGAGCATGGATATGCAGATCCATGATTTAGTAGATAAAAAACTTGGAGATCATTATATTTGTTGTGATGATGATGAAACAAATAAAAATGCACTTGAAAATAACAAAGTGTTTGGATTTGATTTACATTTAACCTATCTCTTGTCTTAGTTGTGTTTTCTTTTATAATTTTTTACTCAATAATGATATTTTTTATTCAGTTGAATTTTTATGTTTTAAATGGAAGTTTCAAATAATATACGTATATTTTTAAAATAATACTTTCTCAATGTATAGAATCACATAATCCAATATTAGGGGTCTCTACAATCTCATGATCCGATTCTAGGAGCTGTCTTACAATCTAACACGAGGAGGACGATGTGAGAACATTGTGTGTCATACAGATACAGGTACTACCTGGTATGGCAGAGGAGCCGCCGGTTCCATCAATGACAGAGAAAATTAGGAAGAAAAGAAAAGAAAAATTTGAACTTTTGATCACTATTTTCTCTCTGTACACAGCCTTAATGGACTTCCAAGACAGCAAAACGTTAAGGTTAATGAGGTTAAACCAGTTGTAAGAGTTGGTGCTCTACTTACAAACTAATGCAAAAGAAAAAAAAAAACACCCAGCATAAGAATCTTGCAATATCAATCCCCCTCTGCAATTACAAGCACCCATGAAGTCATGAAATGAAATAAGTATGTCAAACATCAAGCACACTAAGTACTTTCAATATCTGATTCCCACCAAAGAAATAAACAACAACAGCTTGTAATCGTAGCGCTCTCTCTCACTAGATCTCTCTTTGCATCCGTTGGTTTGAACGCCTTGCTCTTTCCTATAATTCATTATCTCCCTTTCTCTAGCAGAAGAATGTATCCGATTTGACCTCTCTTGCTTGGTAGCCGGCGGGATAACAAAGTGCCAAAGCTTATCCACTGCTTTTACAGATACTTCCTGCAAAGAAACCTCTCGGCGTACATCCTCTCCACCTTGCGGTTCACGTCATGCACTATAAATGGGTAAATCCTGGCCCGTTTCTCAGCCTTGCATATCCCAGCAGTGAATATTGGACCATCCTTCCTGGTGCCTCTGGAGAAACCCCTTCCGTCTATCAGTATCACGTCCCACTCCTCTTGTAACTTGGTCTGGTAAGTCACTTAACATTAATCTGTAGCAATCATAGTATTATCTTTAAAGAGGAATCATCAAGTATAGATTCATTAATTGATCTCGAGTCTGTATACGTGATTCAGATCCACACATCTTTGATTCTGATGATGCATGATTGATTGAAGAAAAGATGTAAAACGAACCTGCATTCTGAGTTTCCACGAACATAGATCCTAGGAGGTACAAGTGGGTTCCAACTGATACCTATCAAGCAGATTCTTCGCATCAAACAGCTTCGTCTTATACTAACTGGAAAAATCCTCAAGTTTGGCGCTTGGTCACACGGTATGACCAACTTAGGAATCCTCCTCTAAGAAAAACGTTACACCATTGGCATTAAATGAAGACCACATCAACGAGTCATCACCAAGCCCAAATACCAAGAAGTTGGTAGAGTATGAAAGAGATCTGAGAGCATCGAAGGTGATCTTAATCTCAGCGCGAGTCTGTTGCATGGTCTCCGTGGTGGTAGCGTAGTGTAGAATCGCATGGACTGGATAGGAAGGGAAGATGAGATGGAGATGATGATGATGATAATTGAGGTACGACGTCGTACGAAGATGACGACCACCACTCGGATGCAGAAGAAGGATCTGAGATGTGGCACTGAAGTTGATCAAGAGACTGTTATGGAGATCATTAATGCTATGAAGAAAGCTACTATCCACGGCCGCCGAATGGAACTCTACGATGCTTCATCTTTTAATTTGTTCTAGCTTTCCGATGAGGATGAATTGGATCTCTTTACCAATGGGAGGGGAAAGAGACGATGATGGACGATTTGGGTCTACTGAAAATGCCTACATGATCGGATCGGGGTTGATGCGCTCATTAGAATTGGATAGATGTTAACTGGGAGTGGAGTTTTTGATTTTACGCATAAGTACAACTAGTATTTGGGTTTGATCACGTATTCAGAGATGCCTCATTATGGGTGTCTGAAAAATTAATCCGACACTTATAAAGTAAAAATTGATCGGGCAGTATGATTATGAAAGAACTTTAAGTTGTTAACATTATCTCCCATATTTCTATTCTTCCAAACCTATTTAATTTGTAACAACATGAGACAACTTACATATTAATTTTTAACTTTAATTTTTTCTCTTAGGGCCCGTTCGGTAGGGCTGCCCAAAAATTCTAAAACCGCGGTATCGACCGAAACCGAAGTGAACCGTACCTGTTTTCAGGTTACCGTACCGGTTCTTGCGGTATGGTTAACCGAACCGAGTAATTGACCGGTTTCGGTTTCGGTAACGGTATTGAATTTTCCAAAACGGTTAACCGCTCGTCGGTTAACCATGGTTAACCGATTATATAACAACCAAAATCTTTAATATTAATGTTCACCTTATATAATAATTAATGTTAGTTATTGAGGGAATATGCACAATACTATATTTTGTCACATATGTTGATATGTCACTCATGAATTAGGTGAATGATCAATATTGTACTATAATATTAATGTATGGGTCTTATCAATAATAAAAAATACAACGGCTATAAGGTAACCGATAAACCGAACCGAACTAAAGGTTAACCGGTCTAAACGGAATGGTAATGGAATCGGATTTTAGAAAACTGAATTAAACTGTTAACCGATCCGGTTAACCGATCTAATGGAATGGTAATGGAATTGGATTTTAGAAAACCGAAGACCCGGTTAACCGAAAGCGGTTAACCGAATAAGGCGTTAACCTACCATGGGCAGCCCTACCGTTCCGGTGGTGGCTGTTGAAAATCGATGCCGATTAATGCGGACATTGTGTCGTCACGATTCGCTGGCGATTGTTTGGGTTGAAATTTTGAGTGTTCGTTTTCTGCGATGGTGAAATTTGGACAAAAGACTGTGATATCCCTAATGACTTTTTGAAACTACAACCATATGCGGAAAACCACAAGCATATATTGTTGCCTTCTTCTCCATCTTCGACAGTCATCAACCCACTTCAAACAGAAATTACCAGTCACCGAGAGGGGATCAACAAGATGTTAATCTGCCCTAGGATTCGATGGGAGTAACAGAAAATCACTAGATTAGACTGATTTACACCCCAATTCGATGTTGTAGCTATCGTAAGTCGCCGCACAGGATAGGGTTCGTGTTCACACTAGGAAGATGATGGTTGGGCTCGATGACTCAACTGTTGGGGAACGACAAATCTTGTTGACGGTACTTCGCGGCTGAAGGGTAGAAGGGTAACTTCTATCCCACGACAAAACCAAAATACGCTTTATGTTTGTAAACATAGGGTTTTGCTGTGTTTGCATAAAGGTCATTATAACATTAATCTACAGTTTTTCTAGTGGGCTTTTCACTTAAAGTTGATCGCTTTTCGCCGGCGAATTGCAGCAAAACCACAATCCGTCGGGATCGAACGACACCTTAATTGGAATAATAGTTGTTGTGGGCCCATATTTGGGTTCTTAAGAGTTCTTGTGGAAGAACCCTCTTTTACCAGTTCTTAATCTCTATCCTCCATCCCATTTATACATCATATTTTTACTTGATTTTTTTAATTAAAACCCATAAAAACCATTGATAATCATGCTCTTTAATAAGAAATGCATTGATACAAGTTTATAAGTCATCGATCCATTCATTGATCAAGAGTTTATAGAAATTCACAATAATGGATTTGTTGATGAACTGTGTTTTATCTCTGTATTCCTTTACATGGAAAAGCTCCATACACTGACGATTTAATGACTTGTTAATTTATTAATGAACCATGTTACTGATAGTGTTATTATACTAATCATTATAATAAATCTTTATTAATATAGAGAAATGATTTTTTTTTCTTGTTGGTACTTTAAGTCTTTTTATCTTTTATCAATTACTTCAATGGGATACATCTATAAGTGTCAATAGCCAAAAATGAAATAACATTTGATTAATATTGAAATACCCCTAAATTAATTTAAATTAATTTAGGGGATTCTTTTATTAAACCTTTAATAATACTACTAAGTATTAAATTATTATATGGAATTATGAATATTAAATTATTGTATGGAATTATGAGTATTAATATTATATGGAATTATGGAAATTAATTTAGGGGATTCCTCCTATTAAACCCTAAAGAATACAATTAAATATTTAATTATTATATATTATTATATAGTATTATGAATTTAATAACAAGATTTATAAGTCAATAAATCTTGGAAAAATTCCTAGACACTCCAATTATATTATAAAGATTTTAGAAATATTGGGGGCATTGATTTGAAGCATAAAAGTCAATATAAAATCCTAGAAACCCTAAAGCTTCTTAAGCCATGCTAGGGTTGACTTTTTGAGAATGGTCAAACCAGCCCATGAAACCTATACCAATAAATAGGTTATGGAAAACCATGAAGATCGATAAAAAGAACGTCAAAAACGGATCATCCTAGCCAAAGTTATGATAGAATGAAGTTTAGAGCCAAAATTTTAAAAGCTGCCACGTGTCAAGCTCACACGCGCCACAACACAGATAAATTTTATCTCCTGGATTTTCGGTAACCGAATTCAGATTCTACCCTAACTTGTGACGTCTATAACTTTCTCATCATTTGGAATTTTTGAGTTCCGTCTTGTGCATTCTCTTCTCCTTAATCTCCTCTTTGCAACCATAACTCATACACAATCTAAGTCGTTATACATCAGCCGGAAAATCGTTCCAAAGTAGCCTACCCGCAAAGCCGTAACCAGTTTTCCAGAAAAACGAGTTGAACAGGTAAACTTCGTCTTGCCATAACTTCTTCGTTTCTCAGCCAAATTTCATGTTATTTAGCTCGTTTTGAAGATCTCTAATCCCTCTACAACTTTCATGTTGATGACCAAAGCCAATTCCCAACCGTTTGGAAGAGAGAGATGTCTAAATTTTCGTATTCGTCACCACCTAAAATCATAGATTTTTCCAGAAAACGCAAGGTATAAACTCGTAACTTTCGACTCAGATTTCTTTCTGTGTGGTGCAAATTAGAGTGAGTTCTTGCTATCGTTTTGTAGAGCTATGTTTCCTCTTTAGATTAAGCCCAAGAACAAAGCCTAACTCGATCTGTACTGAAACTTATAGTGCTTCGAAGTTGGCTACTCGAACAGGCAAGGTTCGAATATTTTTCCTGAACCCGAACTTGAATCTCCTCGTTTGTGCAATTCCGGTGAGCTTTTCTTCAAATTATTCCTATGTTGCTAATCGAAATTGCATTACCGGTCTAACCCATGTATCAATTTCAATTATTATGCATTATACTAAGAGAATTTGGCAAATTAAGATTCGAACTAACATGAACCCTAACCTCCTCGAACCCAGAATCGTATCTGCTATATAATGCATCTTAGCTAGAGAAATCGGTACCTTTAGAACCGGAATTGAATTTCGAATCCATAGAAACAAGAATCGTCAAATTTCATTCTGTAGATTGAGAGATATTGTCGAATTAGTACTCGTGTGTTGTTTGGTGTTCGATGATGAACTAGAGACTCAGGGACCGTCCAATCGCAGTTTAAAGGAACGGACGGCCCATATTAGATCGTGGGAATATAAGAGTATATTAAGTTTTATTAATTCCAGAATTAAACCCTAACTTGTTGAATTTAGTTAATGGCCTTCCCGAAGGTATTTTGACTTGAAATTATAACCATAGATTCCTTATAAAATCTAGTTTATTTTGATGTAAATTAATATGGTTTTGGAGTTTTTAAAAGTAAGTTATGATTTTTGCAAGTTACGGGTTTTCTGGAATTATTTGGCTAATTTAAAAAGATATTTTTATGAAATAAAAATTTTATAATATGTCTAAAATGTTATAGTTACTGTATATTAAATTTAAGAATTTTTGGGCAATGGTAAATGGTTTTAAAAATTGTGTTTATGAGTTTTTCATAAGAATAACTTATAATATATGGTTTTTAATGTAACCAAAAATTAAGGTATGGTTTGTTAATTAACTTTTAAGCTGAGGAAAATAAGGGAAACTAAATTAACATTTTATAACAGTAAGTTTATAAATGTTTTGGTATTAGCTTTTGAGAGAAGTGAAATTATTTACATATATGTATATATACTTATTTAAGTAGAAACTTATGTAAATCAAGGAATTTAATTATTTTTACGTTTTATTTATTATACTATATGGGAGTTAATATTTTTAATTAAACTAATAAATAAATATATTTTTTACGCATATATAAAAAAGAAATAAAGTAGTAACTTAGGTTAAATCAGGGAACTAAATTAATCTACATTTATATTAATTATATAATATGGTAGTTAATATACTTAATTGAAACTAAGGGAAATACTTTATTTTGTAAACCATATTTTGGATGTAGATATGGGTAAAAGTAATATAAATAATTAAATGCAATAAAACTACATAGAGAATGTCTTGAATAAATCCTAGTATACATATACGATAAATAAATAAAAGACATAAAATACCTTATAGCAAATAGAATATGAAGGAATTAATAAGTTAAACTAAACCCCTGCATAATACTAATAGAAGAATATTATATGAGGTGGTATTAAATTATAGTTATGTATTAGGCTTAAGAGTTACCTTTGAATTTCCAAGGTTTATATATAAACCATATTAAAATACATGTATAGTATTATTTGTCAATGACCAGAATGTAAATCTAAAATTGGGATTAAGTAATTAATAAGTTAAAACTTAGGAAAAATTGTGATTTGATTACATAAAATGTTGTACAAATAGAACTTATTCTATAATTAATGATAAACAAATGTAATACGTTTACATCTAAATGTTCTTAATATATAAACCATAATAAAATAAGTAAAATACATTTATATCTAAATATGAGGTGGATTAGTAAGTCTAGATTTAATCATTTCTTAACATTTATGGTAGTGAAATATAACTTAATGTTTTAAGATAGAATCATTAAAAGGATTATGATATAATCTATGTTAAACGATGATTTGGAAATTTATCTAAATAATTATCCTTAAGGTTCTTAGAATTAGATAAGCCATATAAAATACATTTATTACCAATATTCAGGATGTGAGTTTACAATTAAGTGAGGTATTTAGTAGTGAGAATTTATAGGAAGGTTTATAAATGGGAATTTGATACTTAAAACCTTTGAACCTTTTATTAGATAAAACTAAGTTACATAAGATATTATATTGATATACTTTACGGTAATGGGGAATAATGATAGGTTGTTTGAATATAAAATATGGGAATTTTCATAATAGATTATCTTATTAAATAATTAACAATTTCACTTACGAACCAGAATTTAATTCTTTGATAAATTCTACTCTATGTAGATATATTGTCCATCCTAAATACAATAAAGGAAATTTATTTATTAGGTTATTCCTTTGAAACCTTAGGTTTTGTAAAACAATTTAAAACGTATTTAAGACTTAAGTTTAATGAAGTTTAGTACAAAGGATTATACATAGTCTATAGAGAGAATGTGTGTAAAAATAAAACATTTAGGAAATTAAATGTAAGTAAGGATACATAAAAGGTTATACTAAACACCTTATTGTATAGGTAATAATAAAACATATAATATACCTTGTGAATACTAAGTGTAAGATTAATTCGTTAAATCTAAGTTAACTATAGTATAGTTATTCAAGATGAGAAGCCATTTAACATCTTATGACAAGTTTTATTAGATGGTTGTAATTAAAAGTCATTCTGAACTAAAGATGAGATAATTAAGTTTAGCAGTTCAATTAAGTTATAATAAAACGCGTCTACAACACTACGATTCCAGTATACAAGATGTAGATCTTAATTAAGTTAAGGGAAAGACTTAATCATAATGGGTTATCTAGTAGATATTGTTTAAATACATAATCTTTGCATTGTGAGATAATAGTATAGTGTTCTGAGATGAGTCCATCATAGGTCCTAATACAATGTTTATTCTAAATTAAGAATAAAGGTGTTGAGCTTAAGATTATTATGGAAATTCTTAGATTTAATTATATAATATAAACACATTTATGTTATAAAGGACTCAAAAGTCTTGAATGTGGGGATTGTGGTTAAATATGGATAAAGTGAATAGGTGTGGACAGTTAGCAGGTGTTGATAAAATACATTCCTTGATCCTACAACCTTGGGCTATACAACCTTCTAAAATAAGTCAAAGTTTATACATAACATTTAAGCGAGGGCTTATAAGATAATTGAGATTTGGAAATAAGAGAGAGGAATTTATTTAAGTTTTACTTAGGGTACAGGTTATTGATAGTAAGTTATCTTCAATGTTCCTCAGAGAATTGTTGAATGTTTGCACGAGTTTACTAGAACTGCTACAGCGTTGACCAGGTACGATTTCTCGTACTCCGTTACTTTTGCTGATTGACTTGTGAGACGTTTTCGAAAAACGCTAACTGACTTTAAAAGGAATTTCTAAAAAGGAAACGGTTGTGTAACTAACTCAGCTTGTGTGACTAACTGAGCCTTGAATGTGAAACTTACATGGGTATTGGTTCCTTCTATTTGGTTACCCCGTTAGACATTGACTGCTTAGGGTTTAACGCTTCTGCACTCTGTAGGACTGAGTGTTTTGGTATTGCTCTGGGTAGTTAGTGATCTAGTGGGAATTTGGAAAAGGTCAATCTTGGAAATTCTTCTTTCGACTCTGGATATCGTTTCATCCATGAGCTGGTTCTTGAGGTTTCGACGTGCGCGCGTCTTCAATGGTAACAGCAGGGGATGTATATCCCTCGCCCATAGGGACATTTTTAATCTGACAGCAGGGGGCTGTATATCCCTCATCCATAAGGACATTTATATCAGACAGCAGGGGTGTATATCCCTCGTCCATCAGGACATTTATATTTGACAGCAGGGGCTGTATATCCCTCGTCCATAGGACATTGATATCTGGCGGTGGGGGCCATCTCTCCCATTTGGTTTTATTCCACTCTTGAGTTGTTGGTTCTTGGATATCTATCTTTCCATTCCTAGTCCTTTGTGATTATCTGAGTCTTTCTACTCCTAACTGGAATTGGTTCTAACTTGAGCATTGGATGTTCACTAACTCATGGTGTGGTTTTTGGATTGACTAACTTTACCTTTCTATTATTTATCTTTATCCTTAACTTGTTATCTTTGGCTTGGTGACTTTAAAGTGTCTTGTTTCCCTGTTTTACTTTCAAGAGTTTAATTTCAAGTTACTGTTTATTTTGAAGAGTTATGTTTTAAAGATTGTTTTGGAGATTTGTATCAGTTCCATTCCAGGGAACTGACTCACCCTTCCCGGGGTGGGCTGCTTGGTTTCATCTTGCAGGTATAAATTGTTTATACAGGTGGTCATGAAGAGCATGAGTGATTGGGATGGGAATTAGGAAGTGTGTAGAGTTATTCTATTTTACTAGTAGTTATGTTTATGTTGTTTTTCTCGAGTTCAGACCGTAGATTTTGTAATTTTATAAGTTGTAATTGGTGAGGTTTGGTGCCGGGTGTTTGGAACCCGATGGTCTGTAAACGCTAGTAGAGATTTTATATTCCGCTGTATTTATTGTAAGTAGGGGCGTTACAAATATGGAATATCAAAGTTTTCCAAATGTTACAGCAATACTTCGAAGTCTTTTTATATTTTAAGCTTGTCAAATATGGATCTTGTTTCAAAAAGCTTGATTTTAGATGACCAATAAAAAAGTTTTTTTTTTCATATTTTCCAATATATGTCATTAGAATTTTAGTTCTCTTTTATATAACCTCACCTCTATATAACCTAACCAGTCAGAATTGCCTAATAGGTTTTCACTCCCACATTCAGCAATCAGGTTACTAATTACGATAACTATGAGTAGATTTATCCCCTTGCAAGCTAATATTTTCTTGTTTTCTCTTGTTTGCATAGGTTCAATTAAAAGAGAGTACACCAGCTAAGAGATTTTCTTACACCATCTTTCCTTCACCTCACATTTTATCTTTTCTTTTTAATTGTTAACAATTTAAACTATTCACAGTGGATGGCACCCTTAGATGAATTGTTATGAACAACCCTACCTAGAGTCACACGATCTGTTATATAAATGGGACATTAGCAAAAAAACATTTAGGAAAAGGCATAGAAGTACATGTACATTAACGACTAATGTCGGGCGCGGTTAGGGTTGTCAAATGTTGAATACAATGGTAAACTCAAGGACAAAAAAAAAATAGTAAACGGCCCAGTTTTAATATACTAGTAATATTTACTCCCTCCGCCCAAGTTGACTGTCCCTCTACTATTTGGATGGGTCGTTTGACTTCAATATTTAACATGTAAGATAATTATATTTTTATAAATTTTTTTTTTATAATGGAATCCTTATGTGAAAAACTATATATTGTAAAAATTATTTTTTTAAAATTATTTTATCTTATATATTTAATATTGAAGTGGAAAAGCGTGCCAAAAAGCAAAGGTACACTTATGACGGACGGGTAGTAATATTTTATGTAACTTGTTAATAAAAAACTATTATTTGTTATATATGATAAAGTCTTACTAAGAAATATATCTTATAAGAAATGAAAAAAAGATTTAAATTTAAAATATATTAATTGATATTTTCAGGCAGGCCAGGCCACGAACAGGGAAAAACTTCAGGGCCAGACCGCGAACACCAGATTCGAGCTCGACTAGCAAATATTTTGGAGTTGGTCCGCCAGGCCAGTCTACCGATGCCCGGCTCATGATCAACTTTAAAAACCGGCAGCCAAGGATTTTCAACGACACAATATACTTTCCGCGTCCGTCTATAGGAAAAGCACAAACAATGAAAAGGTATGCTTATTCATCTGTTAGCTCCTAAGTTTCCAACAAGTTATTTGGTTTCCATTAAAGATTACTTATGCTCGGATTTGTATTTCTCCATTTTAATATAATCCAGGGTTATAAGTGTCAATTATGCACTCATGGTGGGACTGAAAAATGCAGGGCACATCTTGAATGTCATCTTGTAAAATATCAACGACCATATACATAGTTAGAAAAAACTGAAGAGCAATAAGGGTAACGGTCACTAATGATTATACATCACAAGAGGTTCCTAATTAGTGATTTCATGGGTAAAGTAAGTCATCTTTGTGTGAATGAACTTGTGATAGAGCCTGATAGGGGTCTGCACTTTCGAACTGATAACAGAATCTGTAGTGGTGCATCAAAGTGACTTCTAGCTTTAGCCTGTGAATGTGGGACGACAAATACAGGACCTGTGCGTGCGTCTTTGGGAGATTTGAACGTTTCTCATCTACAATGAGCAGGACAACGACAAATGCACAACAGAGGTGACCGTAAAAGGGAGGGGGCTAGATGAGTCGTAATTGCTGGATTGGACATCTCAGTTCTTCCAGTCCTTTTAAGGGAGATACAATGGATTGAACATCTCGTTTCTTCCAGTCCTCGAGTGACCTCGATTTTTTACCTGTCTTGCTATTATCAACCTTTTTGTGTTCTCGCCAGAATTGATTTTGAGTTTGAACCCTACTATTGAGTTTTTAGGATTCTCACTTCTTCTCTAAGCAATCTGTTAATTATCTCTTACATGATTACTCACAATTGTTTTCTTTTTTACTTGGCTTGTATCGTGATTAGCAGCTCACTTATCATGATGCGAGTCCATGGCTGATGAACACAGTAATATGTACATTCTCAGTAACAACAATCCAACCTTAGCCACTTCTCAAGCAATAGGCCTTCTCGGCATATTGAAGACAAGTTCAAGGGACCACCAAAGGAATATGGTTTCCGACTGCTGTGAAGCAACATGAGCAGGACCGCGTAAAAGAAATTCTATAACAGAGTCCAACATTACAAGATACCGCCTCCATTTTTTTTTTCTTTTTTTTTCTGTAGAGACAAAGGGAAGAGCTATCATTCGTTTTTCCTCTCAATTTCTTGTCTTTTCTTCTGCTCTACTTCCAAGAGCAACTCAAGAAGAGCCTCACACACTTGAGAAGCATCAGCATCAGTTTGATTGTCATTAAAAGATGAATAAACCATCCACGCATGGTCTAAGTTACGTTCAGGCCGGACCACAACTGAGCCAGGGACCTCAGCATCTCGACGGGTGACAAGGCCATCACTCTTCTCACCATACCTCACCTGCAGAAGTTGGGCACATGCTCCCATAACAGCCCCTAGGGGCATTACGATTGGAACCTTGGCAGCCTGGCCGAGTTCAGCATGTGCCACATGAGATAACGTGGCGAGAACAGCAGGAGTGATCTTGGCCTGCGTGTGAAAAGAGACCGTAGGAAGCTCCTTTGGAAGTTTGTGCTTCTTTAAGAATTCCCTTCGTTTCTCATATGTTAAGTCCTCCAAGGCTTGCATATCCCCCTTGAACAATAAAAAAAAAAGCATGTCAGAGAACATGACACACTTATATTCAGGACCAGCGAGAGGTACTATTGTTGATAGCCAAACTTAGTTTAGCACTCCATCTATAAGGATTGTAGACTGTGGGGGTCGGACTCAGGTTTCAATTTTTCTGTTCCACTTATGAAAGGCCTAGCTTAAAGAGGTAAGAGGTCCATAGAAGCAAAGAGACATTACACCAAGGATCAAATGCGGACTATCATTTCTTCATCACAAAGAATGCATATCCGAGGTCACCCACTTTACTAAAAGAAGATATCTAAACCATCTCATCAGTTCTATTTTTCCTTTTTGAGCTGTGCATACTAACCTATTATTATCTGACCTTTCATGTGATCAAAAAAGATAAGAAAGTATCAGAGGCCTATAACTTACAACTATCAAGTCTGTCGACATTAAAAGCCTAACTCAATTAATTTGAAGAAGGAATAAAAATAGCAAGACACCTAGGCCAGTCGTTAACTGTTTTGGTTCCCAAAACTAGTTACTTGTTGCACTATCACCAATCCCAGAAACTTGGGGAAAAGCGACCAACTTAAAAAAATTACCTTAATTACTTTACAAATGAGGATTTCCATGAGCTTGCGAACATTTACATAATCTCCAAGCTGTCCCTCTCGAAGGATATCAGAAGCAATGGGACTGCCTCCATATGGACTCTGAGCAAAGACCAACCCAGCAACCTTGTCCTTCAAATCTGGCCAGTACATTGATAAAGCAGCTGCTGCATCTATTCCTCCTTTGCTATGGCCAAGGAGCATCACACGTTTCTCTGACCCCCAGTAAATCTCTTCTATGTATTCTTTAAGTTCCCGTGCATTTTTCTCTACAGAAGCCTAGTAATTTAACACTCAGCAAACGATGCTACAAAGCCAAGATTTTAAGCATTCTATAATACCATACCTCGCTATGTATCTTCGCAATATGACATGCTAAACCCATCTTTGAGAACCGGGTCTTTGTGCTGGTAAAATATAATGGCCCGTGATTACTGAAGAGACCTGCAGTTACAGTACAAAAATCCAAACTTATGCATTAGCATGTGTTTGTTATGAGAACCCCACATTTTAATTCTCTATGTTTTCCACGGTGCAGCCAAACATATCTGGCCCTCAAATTGTTCAACTCCAGAATTATATACTACAACAGCGCTCATTAACCATAACGAATGTGAATAAGAAGGGAAGGAACAGCGGGAGAAAACGGAGTTTCAGAGGTGAAGCAGACAGGCAGAGGACCACCAGATAGTGTGATAAAATAGCCAATCCATACCCACTTTAAGATCAGGATGTAAGGGACAACAAATAAAGATCCCTTCTGATATGCACTCCTAAGGATTTGAAGATGAAAACAACATTCACAAGCACTATCTACACTTAGTTCAGAATAGTAACAGATATACCTGGAATTAGCAAATATACCATTGAATTAGGCAACCTGTGAACACCATGCCTGAAAAGAAGAAAAGGACGACAAGGCGACTAAGCGGGCTTCTATAACCTTGTCCATACTAAACTTCAGAGTTGGACCAGCGTAAGAGCACATACCTAATGCTGTCTAGAATCTCCGTAAACCTTTCAGTGCCATCTTCAACAGGAGGCATTTCAGGATCTCTCTTCATCCAGCCAATATCATCTGCAGATCCACGAACTGTCCTCCTTGCTCGCTCGATAAGGCTGGAAAATTCCCAGTCTCAACGTAATAAGCATCACGAATATGGACCAGTGACTTCCACCAAAAAAGATTAAATCATCATGAATCAAAGCTGGGTGTAAATAGGTAAGCATGATCATAAAAGATCAGTAGTTGTCAGCTACATACAGTTCCTACTATGGAGGCTTACAAAACAAAGAAATGGTTCTACATAGATGCAGAAAAATAAGACATTGCAAATATTTAATAAAACAAGTTTTTAGACTCATTACAAAACCAAAGGCAATAAGACAGCAAATAAAGGGTAAGACAGGCTTCAAATGGATGAGAAATAGAAAATGAAGACATGAAATCAGGATTCAAGTAGGAAGGTTGATAGAGAGGATGCTGGTTATAGGCGGATTGCCGCTTTAGTAGGTTGGGTTGGCTTTCTGCTTCTCCATTGGTCAGTGGTTTATAGTTTTCTTCCCCCAAAAAGCAAGAACTGAAAAGAAACAATTGGACAAGGAAGATTCTACATGCAATCAGGGTATCCATTCTTTTTGGCCGACACTGTTGAAGGAAAAGTTGAGGTGAAAAGCGAAAAGTAATCATGAAGACATACAAGTTACAAAATTAACAGACCTAAGTAGGTGAAAGATGAACGTCTTTTGGGTTCTATGGCTGGAACACTATATAACTGTATGCAGTATGCTAATGACCATTTTTTAGATGCTTAGGTTCATCAAGGATTTCTTAGAGATGGTTATCGACTAATCACACTTCAGCATTTACAACACCTATACAGCATACATATGCCATCAAGTATAACAAAACGTCAACATAAGCTAATACATGTGGTTTACCCTCTGAAGATTGAATTGCCATTCTGATTGCTGCTAGTGGATGCCGACTCCACCATAGCATCGCTATTTTGTGATGTTACTTCAGATGAAGCTATCACACCAGTGTTCACTTGAGTGGCAGCGGAAGTTGTCTGAGTCGAAGCAGACTGTGATGTGCTAATCCAGTTTGAAGCAAGAATTCTAATGAGAGACTCTCTAGTTTGTTCAAAGGAAGATGAAGCCATCCCCTGCTCATTTGAAAGAGAATTGCTCGCCACATTTTGCTCTGGAAGAAAATGGCCAGTTAGCAAGACAAACAATAATATCCCTAAAAGAAACAGAGATAAAAGTTGTTCATCAAATAATAGACCCAACAGATATAACACAGATATCAAAGATAATTTGAAAATGACCTTTAGATGCAAGGAGTAAAATCACAAAGGAGGGCACTGGCTACAGCAACCGAATACAACAGCTTAGCTTTTAATGTCCTTAAAATGCAGAGTGGAGCAACATAATACAAACATGTCATTGAACTGATCATATACTACTATATATGAATGAACAATTAGACAGGTCAAAGCTAGAGAAACTTCAGCATATTCCTAGAATAAGGCATGGCCCAGCATGAGATTCATGATATGGCACCCATGTGCATGAGAGTACCAGTGAATGATTTTCAAACATAAAGATACTCAATCGGGTACAGAAGTTAGCATAAGATAAGATACACCAATAACCAAGTCCCTGATCTCCTCTCGCTTATGACAAATCCAACCCATCAAGAGAAAAATGTAGATCACTGCTTAACTTACCAGAAAAAAGAGGGAGGCAACTGGTAAAGTAAGTAGTTGTTTCTGTTATATATGAAGTAGCATCATCAAGAGCGGGAAGAGATGTAAATAACCTAGGAATGAGCCCCTCATCTGCTGAGATATTTGCCACAGTGTTCCGTGTCTGGGAAAGCAATCAGCCACTTGCAAATTTAGCATTAACAAGTAATAACAGCACATGGAAATGAGTAGAAATATTTATCAAACATAGAACAGAATGACAGCTTCACTCTAAATGAAAGAGCCTTTCTAGTTTCTAATAAATGAAAAATCAATATGATGATGGCAAAGAGGATCACAGTCATCTATCAGGAAAAATACCTCAAGTGATTGCATTATCCTACCATAGAAATGGATGAATTTAGGCTGGAAAAAGATCCAAGCTGACAATGCTATCTCTACATGCAGCAAACGTGGTGTTAAGTATTATTAATTCAATTTCAGTATTCAGATAGAAAGCTTACTGGGTTATTCATCTTATCATCTTGCTAGAGTGACACGTAGAGAACTTTTTACCAATCTACACTGCATGATTAGGTAAGAAAACAACAACAGACAGATATGGAAACATCATTTCACACAAACATATCAAACTAAACATGAAGTCAACTTTCACACGACTTCAGCTATATATTACATCTATGAATTTAATTACAGACTTACCATCAAAGGTTGGGTTTCTTCAGCACTAGTTGAAGTTCCAGCATCCATATACGGCGGAATCCTGAAAAGTGATTCACAGTATTTATATAATGTCCTATGTAGATACAGATATTAAATAAAAGTGTAATATAACAACTGGCCAATTTTCACCTTTTCATGTATAAGGTATCCAAACATTGATTCATGCATAAATTAACAAACAGTCATAGCCTGCTGATATTTCGTAAGCGAAAGTAGCTTTGCTCAACAAGTGGAGCATACCCATCAGATCATTAACAATTATAAAAAAACACACACAAACAATACTTCCAATTATTCGATAGACAATATCATGGTCATACTCTAACCTACAGTTATGAGAATTCAAGTTTCGAAAAGCTGAACAATAACTCTAGTTCCAACATGACCCAAAACTCAATAGCTCTTTTTTTTAATAGCTATGAAGTTCTCAGCTTCCTTTTTGGTGCATCTCTGATACAGCAACATATTCAAGTGCTTTGAGTGAGAAAAGGTACCAAGAAGAAACAAAGACTTTGTATATTGATGGGATCAAGTTTAAGAAAATGATACTACAGATTAAGTGGTTGAAAAGCATCCAAAAGCCAAAGCTGTCACGATCACTAATAGTTATAAGTCTGGTTAGTTACGGTTATAATAGTAATCTGAATTACAGCTGTATAGTTAGTGGATTAGGAACACGGTCTATTGCATCATAGGCTTTTGGTATCGAGTACTTAGCTGGAATTGTGGTAGAAAAGATATTTTGGAGATTGCTAATAGAAAATAGGCCTCAGTTTGAGGATTGTGTAGAACCATCTGACTTGATCGTATCAAAAGTTCACTAGTGAGAATGCACTCTCTTACCCAAGGCTAACAATAGACTAGGGACATAACCCGCCACAAGTCCTTCTCTTTTCCTGTGTTTTTATTTACAAAGTAGAGGGCTAAAGAACATCATGGTACCTAGCAATCGTAACCAGGTGAAATTATGGGAAGAGGGAGTGGCCCATAGCAATGATATGTGTTCGTGAAAATCTCACTCACAATCACATTAATCAGACAAAAAATATGGAACATTCTACCGTTTAATGACTAAATTGTTTGCCTTCTTTGAGATGTTCAAAACAGTAGCAGCTTTCGCCAATATTTATTAGCCCCGAAAAAGTTTAGAGCATCCTTGAGAATTCAGGTGATTATCCTAAATCTGGATTTAGAATTTAATAACGATCAACAATTTTCTTCTGTAGCTCACATCTTTTAGCTTGTAAATAAGAAATACCTCAAAGACAATTCCCCCGTCTTTTCCCGGGAGATGGATCTTTGAAACCTCAAAAAGTTCCTTGTTGAGAACCCAAGCATATCTTCCAAAAGATTGGCAAAACTAACATAGACACGGTAAATCCAACTATCAACAAGGTCTACAATCATAACCCCCTAAACTATATTTATGTCAAGAATTGACACATAATAATGATATTGGGCAAGTATACATCCCTAGTTTTGGTCATATTATCTAACTTGTATAAATTTGCAAACTTGCATCATGCTCTCCCCTTCTCAGCAGCAACATGAATTCTACTTTTCAAGGAACTTAACAGTCACATTGATACTGCCATAGTCCTGTAGGATTCATATATCAAGTGCAAAGCTCATTCATTTATACTAGCAGTTGGCAAGTAACAGATGATGCGACATATTCTCCAGCTCCAGCCACATAGAGGTCCACATAAAATAAAATATTCCAGCCTATGTTTCATTGCATTCCTCGTACCCATCATCTCCGGTCACAACCTATACTCTAATCAAATTTGCCACATAATCGTCGAAGCAAATACACCGCCTAAGATTCCCCGAAACGTAATTCGAAGAAAGCAAATAAAGTCACATCAACTACTGCCGCATCAGCTCAATTTTTTAACCCTAACGCCATACAATAAATGCAAGAAGAAAATCTACAAATTCGTCATAGTTTGACACGAATGAGGACGTGCCATTGTTAATTACCAAATACACAAATTCACGGTGCAAATGCACAAAATAACCAAGTAATACGGAAATCTAATCAATTAAAGCAACTTTATAAAGCGATAAAGCAAGGCCGTCAACCATAAACGACTGGATGCAAAGGCCGATAAAAATTGCTCATACAAGTGATTTTGACGATATCTTCTCTTCCAAATCATGAAATGATCGTCCCCTTCACCAAAAGGAATATCAATCCGTTGTTCCGATCGCTATGAAGAGGACTAAGAGAGGAATGTTAACGAATCTGCTAAGAGACGGTTGATTGGAACCTTGGGAAGGCGTGATTCCCGGTGAAAGATATGAGGGCGTAGAGGCCGCTGAGTTATTCAGTTACTCGGATTATGTTTTTTCAGTTTTTTTCCCTTTCCTTTCTGTTCAGGGCATTTTAAATATTGCACTCTTCCAGTAAAAGAATCTTAGAATACCGAAAAAGAATCGAGATGAAGTCACGTGCAACACAAGTGATACCACATCGCCATTTGTAAGTAGTCAATGTAAATGTAAGGCCCGAAGTTCTTCATTTTCTTAAACCATACTTTTTTTTTTTTGACAAAGATTCTTAAACCATACTTACCCCTTTGGTAAGTTATGCATGACCATCTTGGAATTAGATTTTTTGGAGCATTCGAACTTTGGACTATGGATCATAAGATCTTATATCACTAGGGAGGTAATATCCGGTTACCTAATTAGAATGAATGGATGAAAACTCGATATAAACGGGTAACAAGTGATGATTTTCTATTTATCACCTGACCCATAACCCGTTTATTACCCAATTTATTATCCTTTTATCGTATGATCCTACAATTTCTACAAAATTACTACATCTCTGAAATTTTCTATGAGTTCCACTCAAACTGATGTAAACTTTTGATGAACTATATTTAGTCCTCAAAATTTACATAAATTTTATAATTAAAATCTTAATATACTCTATAATCATTAAAACATTTAAGAAATTGTTTCACCCGAATCACCCACGGGCGACAAGTGATACTTAACTGGTGATGGATGGAGCGATGGAACCAGGTAATAGATGCGTGAAATATCCCTGAAGATTATAAAAAAAATTAAGGCTTAATTATGTTATTAGTAAAGCCAAATTATATAATTAATTCAGGCTAATGAGTCTTAATTTATTAAGGATTTATGGTACCTTGATTATATTTACATATAATTAATTATAAGGTTTAAAAAGGGTTATCAAACCCTCTATGAAATTATGGAATCAAATAATAAAGTAATGTGTAACATGAAATATACATTGTTACATGAAATGACAACATAAATTAATATGTTGAAGTCTGAGAGGTTAATTAACATGTTAACTCAATTTAGAAGGCTTTATAAATATATAAACCAAATAAAATCGGCTTAGGCTATACTGGGTTATTAATTCACAATTCAGAAATTAATGGAGCCCAAATTAAGTTAAAAATCGAACCCAAATGAGATCCAATTTGGCCCATGTGAGATAGCCCAGTCTTCCTTACTTGCCTCACTAAATTACTTAACTTCCCTTAATAATTTTGGGAACCCTAGCTGCCGACAAGGAACAACATGCTCGATGCCTCCTACATTCCCTTATTTCTCTTATTCTCTTCATTTTGTAACCCTAACCGAAGGAACCTCCATGCTTTGTGCAGATGCTCCCTTCTCTCTCTCTCTCAATCTCTCTCTTTCTCTCATTGCTCTCGTAACCCTAACTGGCGAACGAAATATGCGCCTCTCCTTTCCTTCTTCCATCAAAAGCCAAGAACAACTCTCTTCTCCTGTTGATTCGTTTCCTCGGCAAACAATGAGCATTCATCATCATCATTCTCTTCTTGTTTGAGTTGAGCATATACTGGTGAACTGAAATCTGTGCCTTTCCATTCTCTTCTTCTCTTGCTGGGTTCTTTGCGGCCAAACAAGGAACACCCGACTATCTTCATTCACTGCTTGTGTTCGGACTAGAATAGAGGTAAGAGTATGGTTTTCTCGATTCGGTTTATTTTCCTGGTGATTTCCAAAACCGCAAACCATCCCTAACTCTGTTCTTCCAATACTTCTCTTCTGTTGAGCTGGGATGCCAAACGTGACCCTATTTTGACTAGATCTAAGAGGACTGCGAGCAAAATCGTAACCAACTAGGAAAAATAAACCCCAATCGAAGAGGCCAAGAGTTTAGAGTCAAAAACTGCTTCTAGAAATCTTCAAAGGTGTACATCAGTCAAGTTAAAATAATTACATATGTTTTGTTCGAAAATTAGGGCTTGTTTGAGAATTTTTGGTAAAACGAAAAGTTGGGTTTTTTGTAACCCTTATGGTCTGAAAATTAGGACTTTGTTAGATTATTTTGGTGTCCTGGTTAAGTTCGAATTTTAGGATTATTTTGTGTATTTTGTTGAATCTGAAATTAGGGTTGTATTTGGGTATTTGATCGATTTAGAACTAGAGTTTTGGCGGTGGATTTTGATAGTGCCGAAATTAAGGATTTTGGTGAGTGTCATATGTTCGAAAGTTAGGGTATTTGTTAATTTGCTTATTGATTCTTGCTACCCTTTGGTGTTTTGTTCATTTCAAAAATTCAAGGGGAAATATTATTATGTCAATCGTAATTTCCAGAAAATTGAAGTTATGGTTTTGAAAATTTGAAATTAGGGTTCCAAATTATATGAATGTTATTGAGTAAATTGGGGATAAAATTGAAATTTAGGGTTTCGATTGAAACATTAGGATTCTGAAATTTAGAAACTAGGGTTTTTGAGTAATTTGGAAGAAAACTAGGAAATTAGGGTTTGGTTGGTAAATTAGGGGTTCAGAAACCCAATTTGAGAAATTGGAGTTTTGAAAAATTAAATTAGGGTTTCTGGAAATTAAAGATGAAACTGGTCCAAATTGTAAATCTAAGAAATTTTATGGGAAACTTTGTAATTTATCAAAAATTATGGGACTGGAGTGTAAATTTGAAATTCGATTTAGAATTAGGTCAAAATTGGACTCTAGTCAAAATTGGAATTAGATCAACAATTAGGGTTTGGAATTAACGTTAAATTAGGGATTTTGACTGAGTCAAAATTAGGGTTTCAAAATTGAAATTGATTTAGGATTATGCTTAAGTCAAAATTAGAGTTGGTCAAAATTATGGGTCTGGGTGATCAATTTTAAAATATGGGGATAGAATCGTAATTTGAAGAAGTTCAGAGTTAAATGTGAAATTAAGTTAAATGGGATTAATTAGGGGTAATTATAAAAATGATTGTTATTAAGGTATATAATTGTTTATTCATTATTTTAAGTGATGTTTGTTATTATATTGACTAATCAACCAAATCAGGATTTAAGTAATTGGGTATAGTCTATAGTCATTGGGTTGGGAAAAATGAATGTGGGTCTAAGACTGGCCTACTTAGAGGCTATATACAATTTAAATTGTACCCAATTTGATAAAGGATTCAAGAGATATGGACTCTTTGTAGTAAAAGATTATGGGCTAGGACAAGGAACTAAGTAAGATTACTTAGAATCTAAATAAGGGAAATTTGGGAGAGGTCCAAAGATTGGGCAAAGGAAATATTATGAGCATACTAAGTTAGACATGGTTTAAAAGGAGGGGAAATGGATTGGGCCCAATGTTTGGGATAGTTCATATTAACTATTATGTGAAGAACTAAGCTTACAAGAGTATAGCTAGCCTTTGGAAAATTTCCAAAGAAGTAAAGATTGGATTAAGATGGAATATGAAATAGGCCAAATAGATTGGATCCAATGTCCATGAATTTGGTAGGATAAAATAAGTTGCAAGAATCTGACTATAGCTTTGAGTTAAACTTAAAAAAAAAGAGTGTTTACTAGTGGCTTAGATTAGAGTCGCCAGAAGAGCTACGCCGATCAGAGGAGACGTCCACTAGAGTTTCAGGTTGGCGATCACGTCTTCCTGAAGGTTTCTCCAATCAAAGGGGTAGTGCGGTTTGGGAAGAGAGGCAAGCTCAGCCCTTGCTTCGTAGGTCCATTTGAGATCCTGGAGAGGATTGGACCAGTTGCCTACCGTTTAGCGTTGCCGCCGGCTTTAGCAGGAGTTCATAGCATATTCCATGTGTCCATGTTGAGGATGTACATTCCGGATCCATCCCACGTGATCGAGTTCGGCCCGCTTTAGCTGAAAGAGGACTTCACCTATGAAGTTGTTCCTTTGAGGATCTTGCCTCGGGATGTGTGAAGACTCTGAAGTAAAACCATGTCCCTAGTTAAGATTCAGTGGTCGGGTCAGTCCGAGAAGGAGGCGACTTGGGAACTGGAAAATGAAGTGCGAACCAAGTATCCCGCCCTCTTTGATCAGTGAGGTATGTCAATTTCAAGGACGAAATTCTTTTAAGGGGGAGGTGATGTTATAACCCAAAGTTTGGTTTCAACAATGCAGAATTTATTTCGTTGCAGTTATGATTTAAGTTAGGCTTATTTTATGATTCAGGACGCGGATGTCCTTTGAGATGAAGACAAGGGCGAGGAGGTCATTTGTTTCTTTCTATTTTGGTGAGTGCTTAAATAAAGAATTTATTTTCTTTCCTAAATCACGTTTACATCATGATCAGAATCTACAACCGTCAGTTCACACCAGAGCATATTCTCTCTTCTCTCTCTTGTTCTTTAGAGCGTTCTCCTTTCCTTTGTGAGTGTGAAGTGTTGAATTCTCCATTCTGCTGTGCCGATTCTCTGCTGTGGATCCCTCATTGCCTCGTCTCCGTCGCTGTACCAGGTTTGGATTTGGGGATCTCAATTTCTGATTTTAGGGTTTTCTACGTTCTAAATTCGAATGCCTCTTTTATTCAATTGTTGATCAGTGCCGACTCTTGTGTTCATCTGCCAATTGGACACATGTCCGGACGCCACCACGTAACTTTTCAGAAAACCCGTCCGGACTTGCAAGGTTGGACGCAAGTCCAGATGTGAGATTCTTCCCTCTGATTTCAACTTTGACCTCCGTCCAGACTTTCAAGGTTGGACGCAAGTCTGGACTTGTCTAAGACTTTGATAATTTCCTCTCGACATGTGTCTGAACTTGTTTGTTCGGACACATGTTCGGACCTTCTGAATCCTGTTCTGTCCGGACTTGCAAGGTCAGACGCAAGTCCGGACGTGTGTCTCTCTGCCTTCTGTTTTTGACTTTGACTGGTGTCCTGACTTGCAAGGTCGGACGCAAGTCCGGACACGGCTCTGTTTTCGCCTAAATCGTTCGTTTGAACTCCATTTCAACTTCTGTTTACGGGGTTGTATTCCCCTAATGTTAAATAAGCTATTTAACCTCTGTTTGGTGCATTTAGCACACTATGCTTATTGTTTATTAAGCTTCTGTTTTGGGACCTAGTTATCTCTGTATCTGAGCCGTGGATGGCTGGGTCTAGCTATCATGTCGCGCGCTGCGTAGGACGTCCTTCTGTTATTTGTCACGGGTGTCTCCCCCGTTCTGTTCACGAGTGATGTTTCCTCGTTCTGTTCACGGATTTATCCGTTCTGTTTATGTGCTTTTATCTCTAGTGTCCCACTCTAATTTGTTAATTTGTTTGCTCTGTCTGAAATATCTGAAGTCTGTTTTGTTGGAAAGTCACCTTATTCCCTCTGTTTGAATTCTGAACTTCTGTTTAATTCTCACAAATGTTTTGACCATCTTCATTGATGAAGTTGGTCACTTACTGAGCATAGTTGTTTGCTCACTCTCCTACTTTCACTAACATTGCAGATTGATCATCGGGGATCGCCTTTGCTTTCTGGAGCTTTAGCTAATCAGCTCATTATGTTTATTTCACATATTTCGTTATGACTTTGTAGCCTTCGGGCCTTGATGTTTTACTTCTGGTTTCTGACATATGTTAGGGGGTTTTGTATAGATTCGACATACTTTGATTATACTTTTATACAAGTATTACTTTGGGTCTTTATTGCGAACGTTAGTTTAGAGCCTTGCGTTATTAGGTAGTAATACACGCCGTGTAACGTCCCTAACTCCTAGGCCAGTGTTGAGGTCGTTACATGCGTTATGTCTGTTGTGAAATGCATTATTTTGCTACAGGTCTGTAGTGTATTTGTAAAAAGAAAAGAAAAGAAAAGACTTTAGATTACGGCTTAGTCGAACCGTAATCTAAAGCTTTGGGGTATTGACGAGACTAGAGTAAATTACAGTTAAAACCGTAATAAAATAGGATTTTTGACGGTGGTTAAAAGTTTCCGTTCCACCACTAATATGATTACACAAAGAACGTGAACCGATCGATTACCAAATATATGATTACACAAAGTTCGTAAATCGATTACCCGTTATATCATATATGATTGTCCAGGCTAAATACATTGACTGTCGTGTATATGATTACCCAAACTAAGTAAATTGATTATTGGAGATATATTTGCCTAACTGGGATTGTGAATTTGAATTAACATGCTAGCTAGAATTTGATTTTGGTTTAGATTTAGGATTTCACGTATCTTTTATTTTCATCTACTGTAATCCCTTTCACTAAATAGAAAAACATATAGACTAATTCACTTTCTTGTATTACATTATAAACTTATAATTGCTTCAAAAATAAATTGATATATTTGCATGTTACAATTATGCACAATTTTAGATATGTATATGCGTTATTCATATTCATATATATATATTAAATAATATTAGATTGTAAATAATATATTTGTGGTTGAAATAATTACATAAGATGTGTTCAGTCAACCCAAGTCAAGGACCATGCTGCACTGAAGCTTGATATGTCCAAGGATTTGTTGGGGGATAGAATGAGATTTCATATAGCAAGTCATTCAGCACATGCGATTTTCTCATCTTTGATCTCCAGTGTTCAGGTGCATCTTTTATTATTGATGAATGAATTGTGTAGCCATTTTTCAATCCTAAGAAAAAATTCTATGATATGGACATCCTCTTTCTGCTTTCCTAGTAATTTTTTGCATCCAAGTATTTCTTTTTTACTATTAATTTGAACCAAGCCATGGGTTTGTTTGATTGAGTCCATACTAAACAATGACATTTGTTGTATCTCATCGTAGATTTGCATATGACTTAGTCGTTTTCGAAAGATCCAATCATGATGCAATGCAGACGACTTTGTTGAAGTTGATCCTTGACTTCACTCAAGTAAAGGTTAATTTCTATTTTTATATAAGTTAAAGCTACTTGTTACCAAGAGTTTGTTATCTATGATTTTAAATTAAGTATTGATATAGGTGTTCCTACAATGTCCAACTTCAAGGTCAAGGTTGATCAACACTTCAAGACAAATATCCTTGCCAATTATTTCAATATCTAAACGACACAGTGACAAGTAGGATTTCAACAAATAAAATACCTTGGTCGATATTGGGAGGGGTGGAGAGATACCCTTAAACTAAAGATCCTGGGTTCGAAACTCACACACTATTGTCACCGATAAAATAAATTTCAACAAATAAAATGCACAGTCTGTTAAACTACAGGGAAAATGATTTAGTTTCTAAACTCTTTGCTGACAACTTGTTCAAAGCCATTAGTTCCTTTTGAAGGAATTTATTGGAATCTCATACCTAGGGGTGAGCAAATGTGACGGTTAACCCTGAAATACCCTGAAATTAAAAGTAGTGATTAATTAGGCTAATGAAGATTTTAAAGGCTTAATTATGCCTAAATAAACACGAGGGAACAAATACCGAAGAAAACGGATCCTTAAAATGAATTAAAAACACAAACGAACCTTAAAGCGCGTTTTTCGAGGAAACCGGGAAAACACGACTTTAAGCGGGTCAAATAGACTCGTAATAATTTTGGTTAACCAAATAGTCATTAATAAACATTAATGAAGTTTAGAACCAATAAAATCAATTAAATGAGAAAATTCCAGAAAACGGGTCCCGGTAGTAAAAACTGTAAAAAACGGGAAGTTGTGGGGTGTGAGTGTAAATAAACTAAACTAGTGTGTCCACTTTTGGAAATAGAAAAATTAAAATGTGTGTGAGTGCTGTGTGTGGCCGATCAGCTCCCTCCCCTCTCACTCTCTTATTTTCCTAATATGCTAGAAGACAAAACAATAAAGTAAATAAGTTACTTTTAGCTCTCTCTCTCCTACCCATTCTATCTCTCACGTATTGCACCCTCACTCTCTGATTTTTCTTCCTCCTCAAGCTGCCTCTAATGACGATTTTGAACACCCCATACAACCAGCATATTCTCTCCTCTTATTGAGCACTAAAACCTCCACCAAAAATTATAAAATTGGTATCATTGAAATCCTCTCATCAAGGAGAACATCACCCTCTTTTCAGAATTCGAAAATACCCATTTTCATCTCCATGGGTGTTCTTGTTTTTGAAGATGAATACCACCATTAGAAGCTCCTCCTTCACCTTGTTGGTCTAAGGTAAAAAGAAATTCGAAAAACTAGCATTTCTAGCTCTCATTTGCTAAATAAGAAATTTCAAGTTTGAGTTTCTTATTCCTTGTTTCCCAGCCGATTTTGGCTTCTCTTGTGGAGTGGAAATCGTGCTTTGTTTCTGTCCAACACTCGTTCTATACACTTGCAAGGTAATGTCTATCCCTAAACCCTAAAAACATACTTTAAAGCTTTAAGATGATTTAAGGGTTAGTTTGAATTAAAATGGTGGTGTGTTAATGGGATGTAGCATTAGAACATTGAGCTTCCATAACCGGTTGGTCAAGGGGAAAGGAAAGGAAGGAAGGAAAGAAGGAAGAAAGAAGAAAGAAAGAAAAGCTAGAAAGAAATCAAGGTAAATTACACTCACCTGGTGTAGTTTTTGTATGCTTTATGTAACAGATTTTAGAAGTTTGGAAAGAGTATTGTAAATAGCCTTGAGTAGTAGTATAATGTGGAAGAGAACCAAACTGTTTTAGAGCTTTAAAAGATGATTAAAAACTTGTATAAACCTTGAGGAAAGAAATGGTGTGTGTGCAGGAATTAATTGAGTGTTTAGTGTGTATATTGATAATATGTGTGTTGAACAGGTTTGGAAAAATGACAATATGTGAGTAAAAACATGTGGTGAGAATGTTAAAATTTAGGGGAGACTATGTCAAATTTTACCTAGGAAACTAGAACACTTAAGAGCTAGAAACAAGTGGGAAAAACACTTTGAAACAGATTTTAAATGGAGCTAGGTTGTGGGTAGATTAAGAGTGATAGATAATGCATTGTAGACCATAGAAATGGCATTAGGAAGGGAAACCGAATGGTAGAAGGGGGAACCAAAATCTGTAGCATAACAAGACTAGGAAGAATAAATACAAGTGCTGGAATGAAACTTAGAAAAAAATTAATGTGTGTGAATTAGTATGGAAAGAAGTAATGAGTTAGCAATGGATTTAGATATGTTTAGAAGGTTAATTAAGTGCTTAAACATGTTGGATTACTTGTAGGAAGATTGGGGAAGTAATGGGTAAAAGAAGGAAGTTGAAACTGATTCAGAGGGACAAGTCTGATCTCGACCGACCTAGAGGGTTGAGTCGGTCGTGGGTCGGTCGGACTGAAACCACTGAAGCGTAAATGTTCTGACTTCGTCCAACCCAGACGGGTGAGTCGGTCGTGGGTCGGTCGGGTAAAGAATTCTCAAAGTCGAAGTTTCTGACTTCGACCGACCCAGGAGGTTGGGTCGGTCGTGGGTCGGTCTAGCTGGATTCTAGGGCCGATATCTTTCTGACTTCAACCGACCCAGAGGGGTTTGGGTCGGTCGGGTCATACTTGGGTCGGTCGGCCTAAACAAAAAAAATATTAATTATAGTAAACATATCTATATATATCTATATGCATATATATATATATATATATAGAAGTACATCATTGTTGAGTAAGAAATAAACTTAAAGTATGAAATGGGTTAATAACCACTCAAGACTTGTAAGAACTAGCAAGTATACATAGTAAAGGTAATGGAATAAAGAGTTAAATTGATAATAAGCCATTAACCATACAACTCCATGTATGTTATAGGACTTGAATTGTGAACACCGAAGGAAAGTCGGTTTCAAGTACAACGGTGAACGGTATGAACTTCTCATGCCTTGTATGCTACCTTGGCTACTCTGATTTGTGTGTTTGTGTGCTAGTTGATCACCTAAATAAGATAAAACGCACGAATCGGATTTATTGCACCTACTTGTGCTTATATGATATTGTTCCTTGTTGAATGTTATCGTAAACTCTAGTTTGTATAATTCATGAAATGAATGAATGAGAATGAAGTGTGTGTGTGACTTGATGTACATTGTAGTGACCGAATGATATTATAATGGACTTCTAACTAATTCCTAACGAGCTAACCATTCTTATAAAAGAAATTGGTAAATTGGAATGAGTAGAAGTCCGATATAGTTTCGGCCACGCGTGAGGAGGAGGAGACATAAGAGGTTGGATCCAAATCCTGGCCTTAATCTTTTCCATGGACCAAACCCCTTAAATGGGTAGCATCCTAGATTAGTGAGCCACCCTAAAGCCCGGTGGTGGGACGGTGTAGTCCCTGCCCGGAGGTCATACCGACTTAACATGAGTGTAAGTAAGTAAGTAAGAGTAAGTAAGTAAGTATGGAAAAGTAAGTAAGTATTGTATGAGTATGATTGTGTAAGTAATGTGTGCCGAGTAAAAGAGTAAAGAACATCCGATTAACCCGGATGGGTAACTGGCTAACCATGGAAGAAGTAAGTATTATGTATGGTATTGTGATACTGTTTGGCTTGTGTATTGCCTTTGGTTGTATGTATTGTATTTTGTATGAATGTGTTGTATACGTAAAAGCATGTATGTATGTCTAAAGCGAACTGCATGTATAGTCGACCAATTAGTCGGCGTACCCTAGTTAGCACGCGGTATATGTGAAGTTTATATGCAGCGTTTTGTTGAGCCCCTTGGGGCACTGTTTTTAATTTTACAGGTGCTCGTGAAGAGTGAAGAGTATGATGAGATCAAGACGATTTCTTTTTGTGTACTTAGTGAATTATGAATAGTGTACCAAGTTGTACATGGCTATAGGCCTTTTTGACTAGCCGGTGTACCATGGGGTACACCCTTTTGGATAATGAAAGAATGATGAATCGATAGGACGAGTAGATTATTTAAGCTCATTATTTTTGGTATCTTGGAGAAGGGATGTAATGGTTTATACTTTGATACTCGGTAATCAACTATTGTAAGTAAATGGTATTTGTATTCGGTAAGTAATGTTAGTAGCTCGGTACTTCTTAAACATCAGACCGTTACGTATGTAGTGTAAGCCTTGCTAGCCGTATGGGCGGTTAGCGGCGTTGTATCACCCGCCGCAGTATTAGTATTTCCGCTACGAGTTGTACGATAACCGGGATGATTAGACGGTAAGTATAGGATTAGCGGTAGGGGTGTTACAAAAAGTGGTATCAGAGCGTAGTTACGCTCTGATGTCTAAGAATTATCGAGCGTAGGGATTACCGAGTTAGAAATACAACCGTTTTGAAACGGAGATATAGAAACCTAACTAGGAATGACCGTTGTTAACTACGGATACCCTTAACGTCCTTATAGACGATACCATTGCTTGAATTCAAGACCCATTGGTCACAGTGTTACCGTACTTAATGTAAATGTTAAATGTTCAGATGTTAGGACGAGGTCTAGGCCGACCCAGAGGAGGGACTGCTGATGGACCGGGCACGCAGACGATAGCTGAAATCATCGGCGCCACTGTAGCACAAATGCTACCACAAGTAATCACCGCCGTACAACAAACGCAGCAAAATCAACAAACTCAAGCGGGACCAGTCCCTACCCCTCCACCCAGAGATGTGAACTGGGTAAAATCAGTCGCTGAACTCTGACCTCCATGCTTTTGAGGCGAGAGCGACCCGACAAAACTAGAAGCTTACATCTCCGAAATGGAGACAGCATTTGAGACCCTCAAAGCTCCTGCTGAAATTCGAGTGAGAGTAGCAGCATACTCTCTCAAAGATGCTGCCATGGATTGGTGAAAGCTAGTAAAGCATGAGTATGCCAACGACCCCATATTTGATTGGGAATCCTTCACCGCCATCCTCTAATCCAAATACTATCCAGAGCACGTCAAAACCAAGAAACGACTAGAGCTTGACGCTTTGCGGATGACAGAGAGAATGTCAGTGGATGAGTACTACCGCACCTTCACCTCCATCTTACGTCTTCTACCCGACCTTGGGTACACCGGCCAGGTGTTGGTCGATCGCTTCTATGACGGTCTGAGCCATCGCCTTCGGTACGGTATGGGCTATACCAGATTTACCTCTCTTCAGGTAAATATTGGTTCAAACCCTTAGTACCATTGTCAATACTTAAACCATTATCTTTATAAGTAAGAGCATCACCTAATACCTGAGAATTCAGGAGTGCTATCACGCGGCATCTCGCGTTGAGATTACTTGCCAATTAAGAGACGAGGAGCAGGCGCTTAAGCGCAAGGCCAACAGCAAAAACACTAGTTCTGAGGAGCAGAACCATGGCAAGAGCTCGAAAAAGAAGGGGAAATTCTTTCAGTAATCCCAAAAGAACACCCCTAGTGAGAGCAGTGCCCATGCTGAGAAGGGCAAAGCAGCTGAGCCTCTTCAGCTTGCTTACTCTGCGCCGGTGGCTGCGAAGCCACTGAGATCACACCCACCTAAGGTTAAACTTCTAAATTTAAACCATACCTGTATAATTACCATAAGTAGTATCCCCGCGCCAAATGTGCTAACACTCTAAGCCCCGGGTTCTGGCTCCGGGTATAACAAAAACTACTCCGACGGCCGCAGCTATGTTTGTAGAAAGTGCAACCAAGACCACCCCGACACCGATTGCCAAAAGAGAGAAATCAGATGCTACAACTGTCAGAAACTGGGACACCGAGCTAATGTGTGCCCGGAAAATGCAAAATCTAAGGGAAACTTCCAGAGCTATAAGTAGAGGGAAGGCAAGGAGGTTGCATCTGGCGATGCTCCAGCCCAGCAGGCCTCGTAGGGACAGGGGTCCCGAGGTCCTCAGAAGGGCGCACCTCAGAGGCAGCCCACCTTGCATATTATCGACCGTGACGGGACCGGTTCTAAGTCCGGCCTAGGTAATTAACTTAAACCTTGAATCCTTGTGAAGCATGCCTAAGCATTGAAGTAATCGTTTGAATGAATGCATGAGTAAGTAGAATCACGGTACGTATTTGAGCATGAAATGAATTAGTTGAGACTAGAACTCACAGTAGATGAAATTTACAACCATAGGTAGATTTAATATCTGCTACCCGATACCTTCAAACCCAAACCATGAAGACGACGACATCACCAATCACTACTACACCAACGATCAGTGTCAGGTCATCCGACCAGGTATGATTTTATTAAAGGGATACCTGACACCCGAAGCACAAATTTCAATCATCCGACGGTGCAACGAACTAGGGACGGGTCCAGGAGGATTTTACACACCCGAATTCCCGGTGGAGCGAAGATGAAGCTGAAGATGATGTGCTTGGGAAAGGATTGGAATCCTTATACCAAGACATACCAAAAGACGTGAACACAAGACGGAGCGACGCCACCAACAATACCCCCTGAATTTCAGACGCTTGTTACACAAGCTGTAGAACATGCACAGCGGTGTGAAGATGATCCGATCCCCGCACTTGAAGCGGACCTATGTATCGTCAACTTCTATGAGAAAGAAGGACGACTGAGGTTACACCAAGATAAGGACGAGACAACGGAATCTCTTGAACGAGGAGTGCCCGTAGTGTCTTGGTCCATTGGTGATGACGCTGTATTTTTGCATAGCGAGTAGAAGCGTGTGGACCTCGCAGAGAAACTGGTATTGAGATCAGGAGATGTCCTAATCATGGGTGGAAAATCAAGGTTGCTGTATCACGGGATCAACAAGATCAAGTTGAATACGGCACCACCGGCGATAATCAATGCCATACACATGAAACCAGGACGCCTGAACCTTACCTTTAGGAAGTATTAATCCCGTAGTATCATGTAATATATTAGTAACGTGTATTAGAGACACGGTATGTATGATGGTTGGTTTATCAATAAAGAGTAGTGTTGATTATTAAATTCCACTTGTGTCCACCATCACTACTTATAAACTTGTTAATCAATAGGTAGTGGACTCGGTACCGAAGGTAACCTGAGTATCCTCACCGAAGCACAAGCCGGTAAGAGCGGCACCATCCTAACGGGAATCTTCCCAGTAAACGGCATTGATGCCTCCGTACTATTCGACTTCGGCGCCTCTCATACTTTCGTTTCGCCATCATTTGTGAAGAAGTTGGGGCTAGATGCGGATGAGCTACCGAACTTCTTGGTTACTCACTAGTAGGAAAAATGTTTTTAACCACGGTTATTTTGCCTATATACCACGGTTAGGAACCGTGGTTTATGCTCGCATGGTATATAGAAAATTGCCTATATACCACGGTTGAAAACCGTCGTTTAAAAGAAGACTATATACCACGGTTTGCACATAACCGTCGTTTAAGGCCGTTTTTGGACGCGGTCCTCACCGGTTTTAAATGACGGTCAAGTTCAGAACCGTGGTATATAGTCATTTTATACAACGGTTAAATGTCAAAACCGTGGTATATTGTCTATAAAATCAACGAATAAACCACGGTTATACATATAACCGTGGTTTATAGTCTATGAACTCTTTTTCAAAATCGCCGGTGATTTAGTAGCGTTGCTTCACAGATCTCAAACAGAGCAACAAAAGAGAGGCTATAGAACATGTATGTCCCTTGTTTGCGATTTAGGGTTGCAAAATATTGAGTGAAGAACTCTGGCATAGTATGTTCCTTGTTCGCGGTGGGTTACAAAATTACCGTGAGAAGAATGAAGAATGGAGGCCATGTTCCTTGTTCGCCGGTTATGGTTGCGAAAATTGCACTGAGTGGAGATGATGTACAGCATGTGTTCCTTGTTCTAGTTGTAAGCTGCAAAAAAATACCAAAAAACAAGAGAATGAGTGAGGATGGAGTATGTTCCTTGTGCGCTGGTGAGGGTTGCAAAAATTACCGTGAACTTGTAGAGAATGAAGAAGAGTTGCAGAGCATGTTCGTCGGTTGGGTTCCAAAATTACCGTGAGGTTGAAGAGATTGAAGAAGAGTTGTAGAGCATGTTCGTCGGTTTGGGTTCCAAAATTACCGTGACAATGAAGAGAATGAAGAAGAAGAGTTTGAGAGTTTCGTCGGTTTGGGTTACAAAATTAGCGTGAGAATATAAGAGAATAGATAGAAAGAGCCGCGTTAAATTTGGGCCGAAAATTAAAAGTCCCGCCTAGACTATATACCACGGTTGACAAAAAAACCGTGGTTTAATATAGTAAGATGTGCAATATAAATGACGGTTGCCTAGGAACCGTGGTATATAGGTACCCTATATACGATGGTTCCCAAAGAACCGTGGTATATTCACTCTGACATGTACTATATACCACGGTTGCCCGGAAAACCGTGGTATATCAGTAACCTATATACGACGGTTCTCCAAAAACCGTGGTATATGAACTCTGGCGTGTACCTTAAACGACGGTTTCTATAAAAACCGTGGTTTATAAACTTTAAACCACGGTTTTCCTTTTAACCGTGGTTTAAACACCGTCATTAAAAACATTTATTCTACTAGTGACTCTCCCGTCGAAGGAGCGAGTACGATGTACCAAGTATTACAAAGCAGCCACGATCCGAATCAAAGGCGAAGAGTTTCCCATCTCCTACATCGAATTTAATGGGTTGGGATTCGACTTAATAGTCGGGATGAACTGGTTGGAGAGGCACAAGGGGCGAATCCTCTGCGCCGAGCATATACTGCTACTCAAGAGTCCGTCTAGGGTCATTGTTTCATACCGCCAGAGGCCAAGAGAGCCTTTGACTACAGTCATCTCCGCAATGGCTATGTACCGGGAGCTCAGAAAAGGGCACGATGTATACCTATGCTATGTACATGATCTTGAGAGAGATCCAAAATTTAATTCCGATGTACCGATTGTATCTGAATTCCCCGATGTATTCCCGAAGGAGCTACCTGGTATGCCACCTCAGAGAGCTGTCAATCTTGCCTGCCTGGTACTGGTCCCATTGCTAGGGCACCATACCATATGGCACCAGCAGAAATGACTGAGCTCAAGGAGCAGTTGCACGATTTACTCGACAAAGGATTTATACGCCCGAGCGTATCACCCTGGGGAGCACCGGTCCTCTTCGTTAAGAAGAAGGACAGTAGCCTCCGACTCTGCATCGACTACCGCGAATTAAATGCGGTCACAGTAAAGAATAAATACCCATTGCCAAACATCGACGACCTGTTCGACCAGCTGAAAGGAGCTTCAGTCTTCTCCAAGATTGACCTCCGATCCGGGTATCATCAGATTGCTATCAGAGAGCAAGATATAGAGAAAACGGCATTCCGTACCAGATATGGCCACTACGAAATCACAGTCATGCCATTCGGTTTGTTAAACGCACCAGCTAAGTTCATGGATTTAATGAACCGTCTGTTCAGTGATCAGTTGGACACTTCTGTTGTAGTCTTGATTGACGACATCCTTGTGTATTCTAAATCAGCAGAAGAGCATGCTAACCACCTCAGGAAAGTACTTGAGACACTGCGCGAGAACCAACTTTATACGAAGTTCTCCAAATGCGAGTTTTGGCTAGATCAGGTACCTTTCCTCGGTAATGTCATCTCGAGCGCGGGTATTTCAGTTGATCCATCCAAGATTGAAGCCGTACGATCATGGCCTAGACCCAAGACTGTTACCGACATCCGGAGCTTTCTTGGTCTAGTCGGTTATTACCGGAGATTTGTAAAGGACTTCTCAAAAGTCGCTAAGCTCATGACTACATTGATGAAGAAAGATGCACCGTTTGTATGGATAGACGAGTGCGAGGTATCCTTCCAGAACCTAAAAGACTCATTGACCTCAGCGCCCATTCTTACTCTTCCAGAGGGCATAGAGGGATTTGAGCTGTATTGTGATGCATCAGGCAAGGGAATGGGATGCGTACTCATGTAGAATGGTAAGGTTGTAGCCTATGCCTCCCGCCAGTTGAAAAAGCATGAGGAGAATTACCCGACTCACGATTTAGAGTTAGGAGCCATCGTCTTCACCCTGAAGATACGGCGACACTATCTCTATGGGGTAAGCATCACCATCTACTCCAACCATAAAAGTTTGTAGTATGTGTTCACACAGAAAGAATTGAATTTGAGACAGAGAAGGTGGATGAGGTTTCTCTCAGACTACGACATCGACCTGCAGTATAAGGAAGGGAAGGTAAATGTTGTAGCCGACACCTTGAGTCGTCGAGCACACTCGCTCCATTCGCTACTCGCTTCTTCTAGCTTGGTTGACAAGGTGCGAGACGCTCAGTTGAGCGACCCTTATATGACCAAGATCAGACAAAAGATCAGAGATGGTACATTCGAGAAAAATAAGTACGACTTCAAGTTGCATGAAAATGGTCTAATTCGGCTGAATGGCAGGCTATGCGTCCGCCGAAGCAATGCTGAGCTGAGGGATCGCATCCTGCAAGAGTCACACAGTTCTACACTATCCGTCCATCCGGGAGCCTCCAAGATGTACAAAGACATGAAGAGGTATTTCTAGTGGTCTGGAATGAAATCCGATGTGACAGAGTATGTTCTGAGATGCCTTACATGCCAGAAAGTAAAGTTTGAACATCGTAGACCGGGCGGAACGGTACAATCTATGCCAATTCCGGAGTGGAAATTCCACGATATCTCCATGGATTTTGTTGTTGGACTCCCACCTGCTAGGGGAGGACTCAACATGATCTGGGTAGTAGTCTATCGCCTCACCAAGGTTGCCCGATTCATACCGATGAAGGACACCTGGAAAGTGGCAAAGCTCGCTGAGTTATTCGACAAGGAGATTATTAGACACCACGGAGTCCCGAAGACCATAGTATCTAACCTCGACACCAGATTTCTTTCGAGATACTGGAGAGCGACACGGGAAGCGCTGGGTACAGAATTGAAGCTGAGTACCGCCTTCCACCCATAGACTGATGGTCAGATAGAAAGGACCATCCAGACACTTGAGGTCATGCTTAGAGCATGTGCCTTAGACTTTCAGGGGAGTTGGATAGATAAGCTTCATCTTATCGAGTTTTCATATAATAACAGCTATCACGCTTTGATTAAGGTGTCGCCTTTCCAAGCTTTATACGGTAGACCTTGCCGTACCCCGTTGTGTTGGGATGAGTCGAGTGAAGCGGTCATCATAGGACCGGAGTATCTTGAACAAGTTCAAGCGGAAGTCCAGCAAATCCGAGCTAATATGAAAGCAACCCAAGATAGACAGAAATCCTATGCGGATGTACGACAACACGACCTTGAGTTCGCCGTGGGCGACCAAGTGTTCCTGCGCGTTTCACCTATGAAGGGCGTATTCCGATTTGGTCAGAAGGGCAAGCTGAGCCAGAAGTTTGTAGGGCCGTACACTATCATTGAGAGAGTTGGATCTGTAGCCTACAGGTTAGCTTTACCTGAGCACTTGGGGCATGTCCATGATGTCTTTCTTGTGTCACAACTCAAGAAATACATCGCCGATCCTTCTCATGTCCTAGAGCCTGAGCAATTATCCATTGAGCCGATGATGAGATATGTCGAGACTCCTGTTAGAATTCTTGATACCAAGATCAGAGACACTCGCCATAAGTCAGTGCGAATGGTGAAGGTCTTGTGGTCAAACCATGATGTCAAAGAAGCGACATGGAAGTTAGAAGACGCCATGAAGGCGAAGTACCCACAATTGTTTATAGACTAGAGAGTCTAGTACTTAGCGGGTATGGGGCATACCCCTTTTTAAGGGGGGTAGAGCCGTTTTGCTTTTGCATTGCTTCGGTTAGCATTGCATAGTGTGTATGTATTGTAGTATGTTTTGATGGCACATGTAGTGTGAAGTGTATTTTGGTATGTATGTGCAATGTGTAATGTATTGGTGTTGTATGGTATTGACTCAATGTGTATTGTGTATAGTATGGATTGTAATTGGGTATTGTGTATGGTAATTGCGTATTGTGCTTGATTTGTGTATGTTTGTAATGTAGAGGAATTGAACACCTGGTAGATGGTAGTAAGATACATTATGGCGATTGGTTTGCCAAATGAGTAGAATTATTAAACCATTAACCTTGAGCAACTTTGAGAGAAAAGTTCCTTAAGGGGGGTAGATTGAAATACCCCGAAATCAAAAATAGTGATAGATTAGGCTAATTAAGATTTTAAAGGCTTAATTATGCCTAAATAAACACGAGGGAACGAATCCCGAAGAAAACGGATCCTTAAAATGAATTAAAAACACAAACGAACCTTAAAGCGTGTTTTTCGATGAAACTGGGAAAACGCGACTTTAAGCGGGTCAAATAGACTCGTAATAATTTTGGTCAACCAAATAGTCATTAATAAACATTAATGAAGGTTTAGAACCAATAAAATCAATTAACCGAGAAAATTCCGGAAAACGGGTCCCGGTAGTAAAAACTGTAAAAAACGGGAAGTTGTGGGGTGTGAGTGTAAATAAACTAAACTAGTGTGTCCACTTTTGGAAATAGAAAAATTAAAATCTGTGTGAGGGCTGTGTTTGGCCGATCAGCTCCCTCCCCTCTCACTCTCTTATTTTCCTAATATGCTAGAAGACAAAACAATAAAGTAAATAAGTTACTTTTAGCTCTCTCTCTCTCCTATCCATTCTATTCTCTCACGTATTGCACCCTCACTCTCTGATTTTTCTTCCTCCTCAAGCTGCCTCTAATGGCGATTTTGAACACCCCATACAACCACCATATTCTCTCCTCTTGTTGAGCACTCAAACCTCCACCAAAAATAACAAAAGTGGTACCATTGAAATCCTCTCATCAAGGAGAACATCACCCTCTTTTCAGAATTCGAAAATACCCATTTTCATCTCCATGGGTGTTCTTGTTTTTGAAGATTAAGACCACCATTAGAAGCTTCTCCTTCACCTTGTTGGTCTAAGGTAAAAAGAAATTCGAAAAACTAGCATTTCTAGCTCTCATTTGCTAAATAAGAAATTTCAAGTTTGAGTTTCTTATTCCTTGTTTCCCAGCCGATTTTGGCTTCTCTTGTGGAGTGGAAATCTTGCTTTGTTGCTGTCCAACACTCCTTCTATACACTTGCAAGGTAATGTCTATCCCTAAACCCTAAAAACATACTTTAAAGCTTTAAGATGATTTAAGGGTTAGTTTGAATTAAAATGGTGGTGTGTTAATGGGCTGTAGCATTAGAACATTGAGCTTCCATAACCGGTCGGTCAAGAGGAAAGGAAAGGAAGGAAGAAAGAAGAAAGAAATCAAGGTAAATTACACTCACCTTGTGTAGTTTTTGTATGCTTTATGTAACAGATTTTAGAAGTTTGGAAAGAGTATTGTAAATATCCTTGAGTAGTAGTATAATGTGGAAGAGAACCAAACTGTTTTAGAGCTTTAAAAGATGATTAAAAACTTGTATAAACCTTGAGGAAAGAAATTGTGTGTGTGCAGGAATTAATTGAGTGTTTAGTGTGTATATTGATAATATGTGTGTTGAACAGGTTTGGAAAAATGAAAATATGTGAGTAAAAACATGTGGTGGGAATGTTAAAATTTAGGGGAGACTATGTCAAATTTTACCTAGGAAACTAGAACATTTAAGAGCTAGAAACAAGTGGGAAAAACACTTTGAAACAGATTTTAAATGGAGCTAAGTTGTGGGTAGATTAAGAGTGATAGATAATGCATTGTAGACCTTTGAAATGACATTAGGAAGGGAAACCATGAATGGTAGAAGGGGGAACCAAAATCTGTAGCATAACAAGACTAGGAAGAATAAATACAAGTGCTGAAATGAAACTTAGAAAAAAATTAATGTGTGTGAATTAGTACGGAAAGAAGTAATGAGTTAGCAATGGATTTAGATATGTTTAGAAGGTTAATTAAGTGCCTAACATGTTGGATTACTTGTAGGAAGATTGGGGAAGTATTGGGTAAAAGAAGGAAGTTGAAACTGATTCAGTGGGACAAGTCTGATCTCGACCGACCCAGAGGGTTGAGTCGGTCGTGGGTCGGTCAGACTGAAACCACTGAAGCGTAAACGTTCTGACTTCGACCGACCCAGACGGGTGAGTCGGTCGTGGGTCGGTCGGGTAAAGAATTCTCAAAGTCGAAGTTTCTGACTTCGACCAACCCAGGAGGTTGGGTCGGTCGTGGGTCGGTCTAGCTAGATTCCAGGGCCGATATCTTTCTGACTTCGACCGACCCAGAGGGGTTTAGGTCGGTCGGGTCATACTTGGGTCAGTCGGGCCAAAAAAAATGTTAATTGTAGTAAACATATGTATATATATATCTATATGCATACACACACACACACACACACACACCACACACACACACACACACACACACACACCACACATATATATATATATATATATATATATAGAAGTACATCATTGTTGAGTAAGAAATAAACTTAAAGTATGAAATGGGTTAATAACCACTCAAGACTTGTAAGAACTGGTAAGTATACATAGGAAAGGTAATGGAATAAAGAGTTAAATTGATAATAAGCCATTAACCATACAACTCCATGTATGTTATAGGACTTGAATTGTGAACACCGAAGGAAAGTCGGTTTCAAGTACACTGGTGAACGGTAAGAACTTCTCATGTCCTGTATGCTACCTTGGCTACTTTGATTTGTGTGTTTGTGTGCTAGTTGATCACCTAAATAAGATAAAACGCACTAATCGGATTTATTGCACCTACTTGTGCTTATATGATATTGTTCCTTATTGAATGTTATCTTAAACTCTAGTTTGTATAATTCATGAAATGAATGAATGAGAATGAAGTGTGTGTGTGTGTGTGTGTGTGACTTGATGTACGTTGTAGTGACCAAATGATATTATAATGGACTTCTAACTAATTCCTAACGAGCTAACCATTCTAACATAAGAAATTGGTAAATTGGAATGAGTAGACGTCCGATATAGTTTCGGCCACATGTGAAGAGGAGGAGACACAAGAGGTTGGATCCAAATCTTGGCCTTAATCTTTTCCATGGACCAAACCCCTTAAATGGGTAGCATCCTGGATTAGTGAGCCACCCTAAAGCCCGGTGGTGGGACGGTGTAGTCCCTGCCCGGAGATCATACCGACTTAACATGAGTGTAAGTAAGTAAGTAAGAGTAAGTAAGTAAGTAAGTATGGAAAAGTAAGTAAGTATTGTATGAGTATGATTGTATAAGTAATGTGTGCCGAGTAAAAGAGTAAAGAACATCCGATTAACCCGGATGGGTAACTGGCTAACCATGGAAGAAGTAAGTATTATGTATGGTATTGTGATACGGTTTGGCTTGTGTATTGCCTTCGGTTGTATGTATTGTATTTTGTATGAATGTGTTGTATACGTAATAGCATATATGCATGTCTAAAGCGAACTGCATGTATAGTCGACCAATTAGTCGGCGTATCCTAGTTAGCACGCGGTATATGCGAAGTTTATATGCAGCGTTTTGCTGAGCCCCTTGCTGAGCCCCTATGATGAGATCAAGATGATTTATTTTTGTGTACTTAGTGAATTACGAATGGTGTACCAAGTTGTACATGGCTATAGGCCTTTTTGACTAGCCGGTGTACCATGGGGTACACCCTTTTGGATAATGAAAGAATGGTGAATCGATAGGATGAGTAGATTGTTTAAGCTCATTATTTTTGGTATCTTGGAGAAGGGATGTAATGGTTTATACTTTGATACTCGGTAATCAACTATTGTAAGTAAATGGTATTTTGTATTCGGTAAGTAATGTTAGTAGCTCGGTATTTCTTAAACATCAGACCGTTACGTATGTAGTGTAAGCCTTGCTAGCCGCATGGGCGGTTAGCGGCGTTGTATCACCCGCCGCAGTATTAGTATTTCTGTTGCGAGTAGTAGGATAACCGGGACGATTAGACGGTAAGTATAGGATTAGCGGTAGAGGTCTTACAATTCCGGTTTTTTTACGGGTTCAATCACCGTGTTTTTTAATCGTTCTACAAAAGTTCAATTATTTCAGTCAAAACGATTATCCGTAATAAAGTATGGTTCGGTTATCGGTATTGAAATTCAAACTTCGGTTATCGGTAATAACCGAACTTCTCTAGAAAAATTTATAAGTTTATTTTTTTTTCTAAACCCAATAATTTAATCTAATATTTCACTACTCGCTTAATTAAGTTTAGGTTTCAGTCATTTTTGTCAGTTATTTCTTGAATGTTGATTATTTCAGGAAGCCTGGTTATTTCAGTTATTTCAGGAAGTTCAGTTATGTAAGAAAGTTCGGATATTTAAGGAACTTCAGTTATCGGATGGTTAACGGTTCTTAGTGTAATATATAAAACGGTTATCGGTTAAAACGGATATTGTTACTAAATTCGATTATAACTAAAATAACCAAACACCGTACTTTACTTCAAACTTCGGTTAACGGATATCCGTTCTAACAGTTTGCTCACCTCTACTTATACCGGCAATGATAACCAATTTTGGAAGGCAAACGATATTAGCAATGGCTTTGACGTCAATGTGTCTGGTCTTCTGGAATATAATGGCTTTACTTATCTCTCCAAAATCACTCTTTTTTTATATATATTATATAGTTTAAAGCAAGTATACACAGCTAAAGGGTTTGTTATCTCTCTTTCATTTTTGGTATTTATAGGTTTCTTAGCCTATCTAGCTAAAGTGCTCTCCTCAAATTGATAGTATGAATCTTGTAAGAAAAAAATTTGAAGCAAACACTTGGAGTTGACATTAGTTTTATTTTAGCATGACATCATCTATCATGTCTTCATATGTCTCATGATTCTTCTGTTGAATCCCCTCGTGTGTAGTGTTAAGAAGTGTAAGCCTAAATCAACATTTCTTCTTGTTTAAGACAAGTTATTTCTTTTGACAATGGAAGGTCCAAGGAAGTAAACTCTATTACTACTTCAAATGTAGTTCTAAGCCAAATTGATGATTATGATGTTGTGGCCCGTTCCCTTAGGGTGTGTTCGACCATCACCTTAATATTTTGACAAGATTAATACATTTTAAAGTGAACACTTGTCACTACACTATTGGGGTTTTTCTCTTCTTTTTTTTGGGACCCACTCTCACCCTCACAAACAAATTACTTTTCAAACGCAGGTATTGGTAGCTTTTAAAAATTTGTGGATTAATGTGGTGGTCGAACAGGACCTTAGTGTTAAAAAGTGTAGGTAGGTAGGCTGCAATAGAGATTAACAATGTTAAACGAGTATGAAGTAATTCAAATCCACCAGTTTTAATAAACCAAGAATGTCCAAGATTACAAGTGAGTGACGAATAATCAAAGTGATGATATTGATCAAATCTTGTTGAAGATTATCAGACTTATTTAGC
This sequence comes from Limonium bicolor, assembly GCA_023374045.1. Classification (NCBI taxonomy): domain Eukaryota; kingdom Viridiplantae; phylum Streptophyta; class Magnoliopsida; order Caryophyllales; family Plumbaginaceae; genus Limonium; species Limonium bicolor. Next base: position 455,721,784 of record CM041777.1, read on the forward strand.
TGAATTTTGTGCATAACCTGCTTTTGCTAGATGATATTGATCAAATCTGTTTATATATAGATCAATTTAAGGCTATGTTACAAAACTGTTATATTTAAGAAGTTATTACTTTTCTCTCTTGATCAAGTGATGTATGTAATATCTACTTTGTATATCGTTGATGTACTGTGAAATTTCATCACGGAAATTGTAGGGTGGAGAATTTTAGGGATGGATGATGGGTACACCAGGTAACAAGTATACGCAAATTCCCCAATTAGACAATGCCAGCAGTAAAAGACTTTAATTGTGAAAATATCTAGTACCTAACTAACCACTCCCCCCATTCTCCTAACCACTTCCTATAATTATGGCACTATCTCATGTACATGTATCTATATATTTGACTAATACAATCGGTAATCCCACAGTGGATTAACATTACTATTTCACATGGTATCAGCCTGAGAATCTCAACAACCTTCTCTCTCCCGATCCTCTCTGCTATCTCTTCGGTCCTTCCCTCATAACAACTTTATCTTCCTGTTCACCCTGCTCCTTGCCTGTCTACTCATCTTTCTCGTCTCCCAAACGCCCTGACGTTCTACCGCCACCCCATTCGCACGCCTTCCATCACCTATGGCCGAAAATCAATCTCCTCCACCCTCCCCCCAAGCGTCGGAACGTACGCTTCTTGCATCACCGCCATCTACTCCCCCACGCGTCCACAACCCTGTCTCTGCCACCACTCCCGACGCTATCGCCGTTTCACAAGCCCTCCATGTTAATTCCATATCCAACCACATCCGCGTCGAACTGACGCAGTCCCTGCCCAACTACACAATCTGGCGAAATTTATTCCTCGTGACCTTGGGCAAATTCAACCTCCTCAACCATTTTGATGGTTCCCCCCCTCATCCGACGAGAGCTGGGCTCTCCTCGACTTTACTGTCCTGTCATGGATATACGCAACCATCCACACTGACATCTTCACTCTCATCATGCGCCCCAATGCTTCGGCGTTTGATGTGTGGCAGTCCATTGAAAACCTCTTCCGCGACAACAAGAAGGTGCGGGCCATCCAGCTGGAGGCGGAGTTTCGCGGCTTTCGTCAGGGGTCCCTCTCTATCAATGAGTACTGCGCAAAGCTTAAAACTCTGTCGGATGCCTTGGCTGATGTCGACAACCCCGTCACCGATGAGAATCTGGTCCTCCAGACCCAAAGCGGCTTGAACGACAGTTATTCAAACCTTCGGAGCATCCTACAATTTCAACAGCCTTTCCCATCTTTTCATTATGTTCGCAGTGCCCTCGTCCTGGAAGAACCTTGCCGTTCTACTTCAATTCCCACCGCCACCGCCCTTATTACTAGCTCTGCTAATCCCGGCTCCACCACCCCTACACCGGCGCAACCAGATCACACTTCTGATCCACCCCTAACCACCACCCCAACGCGCTCCAACTCCAACCCGCGCTCCGGTCGCCGAGGAAGGGGACGCGGTCGCGGTCGAGGCCGCTCTTCCCTGCAGTCCCAATTATGGAATCTTCTCTACGGGTCCAACAATACCCAGTGGCAGCAATCTTGGTCGGCGCCCACTTCTGCAACAGCTCCTGGTCTATTGGGCCCACGCCCATCTGCTCCAGTGCCCGTCCTCTTTGCTTCGCAGCCCGCACCCGCATGGGATCAGCAGGGCCTGGTTCACGCTCTAAGCTCGATGAATGTCTCTGCCCGGCCCACCGACTCACAATGGTACATGGACAACGGGGCTTCTTCTCATATGAGTCCATCCACTGGTAATATTTCCTCTTGTTTTATCCTGGCTCCAATTCCCCTCTGAATATAATTGTGGGTAATGGATATACTCTACCAATCACCTCTGTTGGACGAACCCACCTTCCCTCTTCCCCTTTTATTTAAATAATATCCTCATTTCACCCCATCTCATTAAGAAACTTATTTCTGTACGTAAGTTTTGCCGGGATAACAATTGTTCCATCGAATTTGATGCCTTTGGTTTTTCCATTAAGGATCTTACCCACAGGACCGTGATCCACCGCTCCAATAGCTGTGGCGATTTATATCCGTTCACACCCGGCATCCCACGGCACTCCCCGCAGGCGGCTCTAACCACCACCACCTCCTCTTCATCATGGCACCACCGGCTCGCCCATCCGAGCCCTACAGTTTTACAATTATTACATAAACAACAATTTATTTTCTCCAATAATAAACCACCATTACATTGTCATGCCTGCTCCTTGGGCAAACAAACACGATTACCGTTTACACGTTCGAATTCTCTTACATTTCATCCGTTTGACATTTTACACTGCGATTTATGGACTGCTCCGGTTCTAAGCATTAGTGGTTATAAGTATTTTTTGCTCATTCTTGATGACTATACTCATTATCTGTGGACATTTCCTGTAACACCCCTACTCTAATCGGCTCCTAATCATCTTACTTAACAATATAATCGCAGCGGTAATCTCATCAATTGAACTACTGGTGTCACCGTTCTTACTCGCCCATACGAGTAATAACGTGCTTCCTGATGTACTCTTAAATACGAAACAATTTCTCGCAGTGACAACAAGAGATAGATCTAACCTTCCCAAACCAATATAAAATACATTCACAGTGAGCATTCTAAGTATTCCAATCCTATACACGTTTCTAAGTTCGTATCAAAATGCAACAGTGCATATTAAAACAACTGTAATTAAACTACCCAGCGCGTCCCTCTCTTTGCCGACACTGGAAGCTGCATACCTGCAAAAATGGTTGTTTGTGGTATGGAATCAGCCCCTGCTGAGTATGTTACTACATGACTGTCATGCCCCCTCGGACCCTCAGTTATTTGGTCGAGAGCATGCAATTCATTTTCATGCAAGTAGTTTAATGTTAAAACTGTAAAGCAACAATATATATTGCAGTAAACTCAAATAACCAACAAGCCCCGGCTTCACACATCGCATCGTAATAAACCACTGAAAGCGTTACAACGCTTATATGAGTACAGAGACTCCATTCCAACAAACACTTAATAGTTCATAATTGAGTTCGGCGATTCACGACCAAACAATCCACCATAAACCACACATGAGTACAGCGACTCGACACAACCAGTTCACAACACACAATATGAGCATAATGGCTCGTTCAAACAAATCCACCAACATACCACACATAACCACAAAGCACAACCAATGAACAACAAGGCGAAACAACGAGAATTATAGACGAGTATAAACTCTCGTCTTTGGCATGCAAGCCCAAATAATGTTCGCCTAATGTACGAGTTAGCATAGTCGTTCGTAATTGTTCAGTCATGTCTAATGACAACGTCTCGTTAGAACGACGTGTCTCTAAGTTACCCATCTCTTATGGCGGGTCACCCACGGCAGTAGCCACTCCAGCGGTAGAGTCTCCGACCTACGAACGTTCTGTAGTTCGTTGGAAATTTATCCTGATACTTACGGTTACCACACGGTATCCTAGTATCGTTAATGGATCACAGTTCACAGCAAGAGCCACATCCTCTTGATAAACTTATTATACCATCGCATCGTTTTATTATTTTTCCTAACACAACAGACTGAGGTCGTTAGTCCAATCCTGAGTATGTCGACTCGGGATCCAGTGTTAGATACGAGAGCGGCGTTAAAGAGGCCAATGCTCCGTATATAAGTCTCAGGTAATATATATATATATCTTATTATCCTGATGCTACAACGTTTACTTACGTTCCTTATATTACACATATAAGATAGCATCATTGCCGCTAGTTCGTTTTATAATATGTTCATATATACGAACTGTTATCGTGCAACAGTAATATTAAAGCAGCATTAATACACAACTCAAGCATATTAATTCACACAAGCAGACATTCAATCTTATCACAGATTTTCACACAATGTCTGAACTGAGGAAATCCTCAGAGACAATCAAGCCACATAAATAACATACCGTTCACCCTGAAGTATTACGGTGGAGTATGATTCAGCTAGATCCGATGCTCCTCGTGTCGTCTCTAACAATCTATCAATATGCATCACACTATGCATCAGCATCTCATACTAACAACACACTACGGCACCCCGTACCGTTACTAATCCATCCCGGTTTATTCCCCGTTACTAACTGATAACTTTTGTCGGGTTTTCAGTTTAACTCGGGATTAGGAAAGACGTCATATTCATGCGTGGTTACGTCGAGTATATTAATACTTAACTTTAAACGTTTACTATCGCATGTAATTTAATACACATTTGTATATCATATAGCTTGTCACTATATTGCATGTATAATCTTAATTGTTTATTATACATCTCACCTTAGTATTTATTTCCTAAGGTTTGTTTTTCCAAGTTTAATGTGGTATAATTCGTATTTAAAAATACTTTGAATTATATGAATCCTTATTATTCCATGCACACTCCTAACATTAGAGCTTCCATATCTAATGTTTGTAATTCTTTTTCCTTTCACCTTATATCATTTTAAATTATGTTAATACATGGTTATCGAACCATATTGTATTTTTCCACACCATAACATATATTTATTCATATACATGTATTAATGGACCATTTATTATATGGTAAATCTTTATGATATATTCATTCTCTTTTAATGAACATTTCTTATATTATAAATGTTATAACCTTTATAACATTGAAAACCATATTATAAATTTTTGTTCTAAAATTCCCATTAATTCCGAACAGCATTTATTTTCTTGAATATTACAAAATCCACCACATAATCATTATAATGTTATATTATAGCTATATAACATATATTATGACATTTATGTCATTAAAACAATTATAACCTATAGTTATAAATTGTTATAAAACCAAATGGACCATAGCCTTTTCGGTTTTATTAATTCCCACCATACTTTCAGATTTTACAAATCAATCCCAAATTATAATACATAGTTTTCTAATATCATTAAAACTATATATTATACATATATCTTTATAAAATCTTGTATATAACTCCAAAAATTACCAAACTATACCAAAAGGTTATAAATACCATTCCTAACCTTATACTCTTATAATTCACGGTTTTTACCACACATGTTACCCATTTGTAACAATGTTATAAAAATCATATATTATACTTATATATTTCATATTAACTCCAAACTTAACCAAATAAATTCCTAAAAATTCCTAATACTCCATAGGTGTATAAAATACCATTTTATACCCAAAACTTTCGGTAATCACACATATACCCATATGTTATGTAATTTTTACCTTTTAATACATAACTTAGTATAATTTGATAATTAAATTAATAAATCATCAAATCTGGTCAAAGTCTTTTGCTTGGTCAATGTTTGACTTCCAAACATCATTTTGACCCTACTTCCACGGTAATTACATAGATTACCCCTAACTTTCCAATATTTACAATTTCACCCAAAACTATATATAATCTTATAATTTTTATATAAACTCATTTAAACTTCTAAATTTCGGCTATATCCCTTTTATAGCCCCCAAATTTAATTTAATTACACTATAACCCCAATAATATGCGGTAATGCATATTTAGCACTTAAACTTAATTAAAAGCTTATAAATGCATAAATAAAATGGCCTAAAGTACATGGCCTTATTACAAACATTGGCTTATAAAATAAATTACACATAAATGCCCAAAAATGCTGTAAACTCTCGGCCCTTACCATATATTTTCATTAATTACCAATTTTCCACATAATGTCTTAAATTTGACAATTATGCTAATTAATTAGTTATAAAATTTATTAAACCATTCCTTAATCACCTAAGGTCAAAATAAGACCTTAAATACCTTGTTCACTCACGGCACAATTATACACATATGTATAATTACATAGTAATATACCAAGTGAAGGTTTAAGTGATTTATACCTTGTTTTTGCCTAGTTAAGGCCTTGTTTGGCCACGCCCAGCTTAGGATAAAATTTCCACAGCATTATTTACATGTTTTCAAACAGCAATTAAGGCATAGTTAGTCTCCAAGCAAGATCTAACCATAAGAAGTGTTTTGTCAATTTTCAAGGTAAAATTTACCTTGAAATACCAAGGTAAACAAGGTTGGTCTCGGCCTGTTTTTACAGTAGGCAAAGAGTGTTAAAAGAGCTACTAAAACCAAGCTTTAAACTGGTATAACTCAGATTAGAAGATAGCTAATCTTTACCTTGTTTAAAATGCCTAAAATGGTGTTTTTGGCTTGGATCTGGTTATACTTCGAAGCTCTTGATGTACCAACTGGATAAGTATGTTAAGATGAAGATTATAAGCTTAGAAACAAAGTTTCACAGCCGAATTTGAAGGGAATCAAAAGATATGTGCTTAAAGCACATTTTTATACCTTAAGAACAAGATTAGCTTTCTCCACCTTCTTCCCTTGTTAAGGCCGAGATACACCCTCCATTTAACCTCCATAACAACCTAAGAACATTGATGGAAGTGGTTGATGCTTTGCTCCATGGAAAGAGGAAGGAATTGTGAAGAAAATGAACATTTCAAGGCTTAATTAGCTTACCAAGATTAATTGATGTTCTCTTCTGTTCTTGGTGAGTTAGCCACGACCTGGAGAAGCCAAGGAGAGGTTGAAGGAAGGTGGTGTCGGCTGGGAAGCAAGGTGAGTGAAGGAAGAATGATTAATTTAGCTTTTAAGACATTATTTGCTACTTTTGGAATAGTAACTTGATGGCCCACCTAATTAGCTGTATAATTGATTGAAGATTGACAAATGAGTGGGTATTACAGCTGTATGAAATCGGCTGGCTTTGGTCAAGGCAATAGGTGAGCTTTGACCATGGTTTAAGTTTTAAGTATTTAAGTGTTATTTTTGGGTACTATTCATACTAAATTGCCAATTTTTGATTTTATTTTTAAACTTTGATTTAGACTTTATAATATAGTCTATCATGTCACATTAATGTTATAAAGAACTTATTATAGTCTTTACAGTGACAAAAGTCATTATCTTAGAGCTCATAGACGAAAAACGTGCTTTAAGGAATTTTAGTGCACATTTTGAGTCGCAGGGTGTTTTGAGCTCTGTTTTCTTTGAGAACGGTTTTGTTGTGTTCCTTACATGATATTTGATCATGGTTTCCAATTTTATATCATTTAGAGGTCGTTTGACCTTTAAGGTATTCTTAGAGCACATTTTTGCCCTACTTGACCTTGAAGCATGTAAATGCCTGTTCTTTGTGTTGGAGTGTTGTCCAACAATTGTAACATGTTTAGTAATGTGTTAATAAGTTTAGGACAAAATCTTAGGTCCTAGGAAGTTCATTTGGGTATTTATTCACCCCATATAGTCAAAGGGTGCAACATCTTGCTTTGTGTTGACCACTATTGTTCTCAGTTGACTTTTAAGGCATGTTTAGGCCTTAATTAATGTGATTAAATATTTAATCCATATTTTATTAGTTTGGGGTATTTCAGTCTACCCCCCTTAAAGAGACTTCGTCCCGAAGTCCTTACCCATCTACAGTTCACCTAAGGAATCAAGTTCCACTAAGTAATCACAGACAGATCATCACTAGGGAGTACATTCCACTACGTTCAGACCTAGTCTTTTATGTATCACATTTGATACAGCATCCATCTCATTCCATACAGTCAATAATCATGACACATTCATACATAAACACACTAAACAAGGTGCAAAATTCATAGTACACAGCACTAGACAAGGTGCAACACTCATGGCACACAGCACTAGACAAGGTGCAAAACTCATAGTACACAGCACTAGACAAGGTGCAAAACTCATAATACACAACACTAGACAAGGTTCAAAACTCATAGTACACAGCACTAGACAAGGTGCAAAACTCATGGTACACAGCACTAGACAAGGTGCAAAACTCATAAAGTACTCAAAGGTGTTTGCAAGGGATACTCCACGCATCCCTATCTACATGTTAGTATCTCGCGAGGATACTCACACATCATTCCACATGTATGTGTGCACATATAGTTAACGTTGACAAATCACAGGGAAGCAGTCTTAAAGACCAGGACTTGACGATCCCCAACCCAACCAACGTCTACTACCCGCGGACACACCGGTTTAATAACGAAGGACACTGCGGTCCACGGCTCCTCGGAAGTATCACCTTATTTCCTTAGTCACCCACAGACACACCGGTCTAATGACAAAGGGCTCTGCGGTCCACGGCTCTCTGGGTGATGTCACTCGCAGACACACCGGTCTAATGACGAAGGACTCCACGGTCCACGGCTCTTCGAGTGACGCCCTAAATTCCAATTTCTATTCATATCTGTGTCCACTTGTAGGAAGTTTCGAGAATCATTCAACCCCGACGTGGTCAGCGTCAGTGTTGAACTATCTCTCACCTCAATTTGTGTTCGGTTTCCCTTGATCGGACCAGGATCAAGTTCAACTTCCCACGTCAATTTCAATCAATTGTTTATTCACTTCTAATCTTGTTTCCTCTTGATATTTGCCACCTTGTGTTCTATAGATACACAAGTCAACTAGTGTAATTAATCTAATCACCGGCATATAGGATCATGTATCCTAACCATGTACCAAGTTCACTCGACTTATAATTATTCATACAATTCCTAGAGGTTTTACCTCCACTAGGTTATACATCGGTCTCATGCCGACTCACTCATCGCATTCCAATAATTGGTTTCATACCGAGTCACAATCATATAGTATGGAGCTTTCTACCTCTTCTATTTCCATCTCCCACCGAAGCTACCAGATAGACCTACTTGAACTCTCAACCGGAGCTAACAAGTTAGGCGTTTATGTGTTTAATGTTCACAACGTTTGCATAAATAAGCGGAAGTAGAATCAGAACACTCTATCTGTTCTCCCTTTCCTATTCGTCACGAAAATGCGAACTAAAATATATATATATATATATCATACACAAAATACATCACAATATTACCTCAAGTAATATAACACAGTCATGACACTTGTACTCTACGTACAATAATAGTTTGCAGCATGTGTACCATGCGCTACGTACGGTTTATTTTAAGCGTGTGAAATCGCTTTACCCCCCTTAAAAATGATTACGCCCACGTAATCTAATAAGTTCAAGATGTTCCAGTCCAGTGGAATTATTCGTGCACTAATGTGCTACATATTTCGTTACCCCTTCTTTTTTTTATAGGGTCGGGCTTTAGCCCCTCAGGCTATACCGTTTGTCTCGGTTAGGTGTGTGTATATTCACATACGGTTGATCGGGAGGTGTAAACACATCATTGGTTTTTCCCAAACCTATTAGGTACGTCAACTCTAATCCATATGGGCCCACTCGCTCCGTAAGCAGTATGCCCAACTACTTTATGGTTAGTTTACCCCTCTGAGGTAGTAGTTTCATGTCGGTTTCAACTCCACGTGACGGTGTTTTCTACACAGTCTTCCATAATTATAGGAATGGAGTAATTGATTTTGCTGTGTGGTCTCGTTCGTCACACACGCTTATTATTTCAACTAGCCATTCTATTTAGTCCTCCTGAATTCTATACATGCTCATGGTATATTCCCAAGAGTTCATGCCACCCTACCGAACTAACCTTCGGTGTAAGGGTTGTCGAGCTATGCTCTAGCACCTAGTGCTCGTAGTAGTCGTGTCTAAAATATCAAGACGAGTCTGATATGCGCATCTAACTGGCGCCTCATGACTCCAAGTTATTTCCCTCTGGAATGAGTTCGTTCTTTGGGTACCTTGTAGGTCCGCTTTTGCTAGTGTGAACTCGTATCCCTCGTGTGTTGGTACTTTAGTATCCACATATATGGTTCATCCCTTTTCTCGATTAGGGGAATCCATTTGTTTATCTGATGTTCCACCTTCTGATTCTTACCAACATAATTCGGTTAATAGTTATTATAATGGTCGCTTGTTGCGCACCATGTACCGGTCGATTGGATGGTTATCCGCCGTTGCGGTTTGCATGGAGTATCTAATCTCTAGCTTAGAGTATCTCTTGTAATGCTCGCTTTTGCCCTTCGTCTGTTGTAAACATACAATACGACTGTGGGTTTTAGCTTGGTATTCATTTTGTGTTCAACCCTAATTGGTACTAACATACTAACGTTTTATGGCTTGAGCATGTGGTTATTATTATTTAATGCGACATCATCGCAGCGCCCTCAGCGCGTGGTATAACTCTCTCTGTGCCCCCTTTTTGGGTAGCATCTATTATTACAAAGGTTTCTCTAATATAACTTCCTTAGATACCACAATTCCTCTTCTCATTCATGGGTTCAACTTGCCATTACCATTAAATTGGCCTTAGTTTCCTCGTTTACTAAAATCCGTAAAACTTATGTTCTGACTCCTCCACTGTGGAGTTGCGACCTTATGTCACTTTATTATCAAGCTATCCTTGATTTTCCTAACCTTGCTAGTTTGACTGAGATCTCTCTCGTCATTACATGGTTTACCTAGTCAGGGTTCCATTCGCTGACTTAGACACAGAGTTGATTACCTCCTGGGTCCTTACACTACTCGTTTACAAACATGGGGTACCATACTGATACATTACTACTTACCCAACTAACTTAATGTGAGTTTTGTCAGGCCCACAAGCTCCTAGGAGTGCGGTCGTCCCATGTCTCGTTTAGTGCACTCGTAGCGTTCGTACCCGGTGATTATCGTACTCTTAGTCTCGGTAATTTATGTTTGAGTAACTATGCTGCCAATTCTTAACCTTTAATGTCAGAATGGCCTTAATATTAGGTTCTATGGGTTCCTTTATTAATGTGTATTTCCTTTACTTTCTCTCAGATAGGTGTTTGCGACTTATCGCCCTAATTCTGGTTTCCACATGCTCGTCATCTTGTATTTGTGAGTGGGGATTAGTAGCTACTTGTTATCTCTCCCGTTCACTCCTAGGCTGTTAACGCCTTCAGATATGAGTTTTTAGTATTCAAACTCTACCCAATCTATTGGGTTACACCCTATGGTGTTTCCGGACTCCATGATAAAGGTTGACACCTCGTGTTTCCCCTGTCTTATGGTAGTCCCGTTAGTCTGATATTAATCAGTACTTGTGGTTCATCACCCTTGTTCCCCTAGTTTTGGGTCACTTTGGTGGTACTAAGGTATCCCTCCGTAGGCCTATGCCATACGATATTCGGACTCGATACTTATTCTGATAGTTAAATGATTGTTAGTCTTGTTATTTAATTTATTCCTAGTTGGTTCTAATACCTTCTCCTGAGGTTACAATTGGATACCCACAACTTAGTGGTTTCCGCTAATCATTCCTCTTCATTGTGTAGTCCTTACTCTTATTCAACTCATATTTCCTCCATCCTCTTTGAGGTAACGGTATCTTCCGTCATCAGGCAATTTTCACTTTTTAGTTTATATCCACTGCCCTCCATACGGGAGTCTAGTAGCATAATGGGTCAACAACACCTCCGGTGTGTGTGGTGCGGGCATTACATCGGCCCCTTTTATTGCACGTTCACATCTGTCTATTAATTATTATTATTTTTTTTTAAGTCCTGACTCATATAGCTCACTTCTTGCCCTCTGGCAATGTTCAATGGTAGTGGTTTAACCACGAGTGTCGCACACTTTTTAAATATGGTTATGCTGGTCCTGAAGACCTGTCACTCCCCACCGGTAATGATTGACGTGTAATGTCCATACCGGCACTGGGGTTAGGCTTGTAGGCACTAATTATTGTTATTATCATTTACCCCTTTTAATATTCTACTAGATGGTGTATTATTTTCAGGTTTAATGGTCAGACCGGCTAGGTCTTCCCGAGGTTTTATCGACCTCCAACCCAAGGGTTTCGTACCCTGCCTATAAGAAGGCTATGTCCCACTTCATTGCATTACGGACTCACGTAAAAGTTTAGTGCTTATTGATAACTGCCTGGACCACTCGGTCTTTTAGGGTTAGTTTACCGTTGCTGCACTTGCTGTAGCAAGTGCGCGAGGTAGGTTGAAATTTTAATGCTTTGGTTAATGTGGCACTTGCAGTGGCAAGTGCACCATGCAGACTGAGCCACTGGTACGGTATGTCAGTGTAGTGCTATTCCCTAATCGGGTTCCTGTTCCAGTCAAAGGTTCTTATTCAAATTAATACAGTCTCACTCTACACTCGTTCCCACAAGTTTACCATGGTAGTAAGGTCTTACTCCCCTCTCGAGGCGTTGCATGATAGCAACTTAGTGAGTTCTTGTTTCTACAGTTCTCATGATCTCTCCTCATGCACGTCGGGCCATCTTGAACCTTCAGTGTTGCATGGTTTTAGAGTTACTCGCTTCGGGTGAGACTTCTAAAGGTAATTCCTTCCGTATATTACATATCCCATAAACTAATCGTTACTCGCCGTTTCTACCTCCTTTCCCCCAAGCGCACCATTGGTGCTTTCCTGGATGTAAGACAGGGTCGCCTTGCTTATAGCAAGGTAGCCCCATTAGTCCTACAGAACATTTTCTCCTCAAACTCGGTCTATTACTTATTTCATCCTCGTATGGTAGACATTACGTCGTTACCAGGACCCCCGGTCCTAAACATTACATCAAAACACAAAGTCTTATTTTCTACCTTTAACATAATCCTCTTAGCATCCACATCGGGTCTTTCCGATCAGGAGAGTTATCACCGTGGTGTTTCTCATTTCATTGTCTCACTAGATAGTACTCGAGATACGGGCTGCGGCGGGTGGGGTACCATTGCAAATTTCCCGGGATGCTCTCCCATCGAGTGCGAGCGGTTCATACCATTTTCGCGTTACTTGGGGTTGCTGGACCTTCACCACCTTCCGCTGCTCCGCGTTCTTCCTTAGTACTGTTACCCTGACCTCTCTCTGACATAAGTCAAGAGGACGGGTTAGACCTCTACCCGGTCTAATACCGTAGTCTTGGTCATTTGTTATTGAAGTGCCTCCACGACTATGGTGTGCAAGCTTTAAGCATTGCATCAACCCCGCAAGGTCACGTATCCTCACAACGTTTCCCGTACTCCCAAAACCTATGCTCACTGTATAAATCCTACTATCTCTTGTCATCAGAGCGGTACTCCGCTCTGATACCACTTTTGTAACACCCCTACTCTAATCGGCTCCTAATCATCTTACTTAACAATATAATCGCAGCGGTAATCTCATCAATTGAACTACTGGTGTCACCGTTCTTACTCGCCCATACGAGTAATAACGTGCTTCCTGATGTACTCTTAAATACGAAACAATTTCTCACAGTGACAACAAGAGATAGATCTAACCTTCCCAAACCAATATAAAATACATTCACAGTGAGCATTTTAAGTATTCCAATCCTATACACGTTTCTAAGTTCGTATCAAAATGCAACAGTGCATATTAAAACAACTCTAATTAAACTACCCAGCGCATCCCTCTCTTTGCCGACACTGGAAGCTGCATACCTGCAAAAATGGTTGTTTGTGGTATGGAATCAGCCCCTGCTGAGTATGTTACTACATGACTGTCATGCCCCCTCGGACCCTCTGTTATTTGGTCGAGAGCATGCAATTCATTTTCATGCAAGTAGTTTAATGTTAAAACTGTAAAGCAACAATATATATTGTAGTAAACTCAAATAACCAACAAGCCCCCAGCTTCACACATCGCATCGTAATAAACCACTGAAAGCGTTACAACACTTATATGAGTACAGAGACTCCATTCCAACAAACACATAATAGTTCATAATTGAGTTCGGCGATTCACCCGACCAAACAATCCACCATAAACCACACATGAGTACAGTGACTCGACACAACTAGTTCATAACACACAATATGAGCATAATGGCTCGTTCAAACAAATCCACCAACATACCACACATAACCACAAAGCACAACCAATGAACAATAAGGCGAAACAACGAGAATTATAGACGAGTATAAACTCTCATCTTTGGCATGCAAGCCCAAATAATGTTCGCCTAATGTACGAGTTAGCATAGTCGTTCGTAATTGTTCAGTCATGTCTAATGACAACGTCTCGTTAGAACGACATGTCTCTAAGTTACCCATCTATTATGGCGGGTCACCCACGGCAGTAGCCACTCCAGCGGTAGAGTCTCCGACCTACGAACGTTCTGTAGTTCGTTGGAAATTTATCCTGATACTTACGGTTACCACACAGTATCCTAGTATCGTTAACGGATCACAGTTCACAGCAAGAGCCACATCCTCTTGATAAACTTATCTATACCATCGCATCGTTTTATTATTTTTCCTAACACAACAGACTGAGGTCATTAGTCCAATCCTGAGTATGTCGACTCGGGATGCAGTGTTAGATACGAGAGCGGCGTTAAACAGGCCAATACTCCGTATATAAGTCTATATATATCTTATTATCCTGATGCTACAACGTTTACTTACGTTCCTTATATTACACATATAAGATAGCATCATTGCCGCTAGTTCGTTTTATAATATGTTCATATGTACGAACGGTACTGTTATCGTGCAACAGTAATATTAAAGCAGCATTAATACACAACTCAAGCATATTAATTCACACAAGCAGACATTCAATCTTATCACAGATTTTCACACAATGTCTGAACTGAGGAAATCCTCAGAGACAATCAAGCCACATAAATAACATACCGTTCACCCTGAAAGTATTACGGTGGAGTATGATTCAGCTAGATCCGATGCTTCTCGTGTCGTCTCTAACAATCTATCAATATGCATCACACTATGCATCAGCATCTCATACTAACAACACACTACGGCACCCCGTACCGTTACTAATCCATCCCGGTTTATTCCCCGTTACTAACTGTAACGCCCCGGTTTACCACCACCATTTACTTAGCCTCTTTTTTTTTTATTCTTTAGAGACATGTTATAACTGAAATAACAACTTATATTACACATGCGTCAGTCTTCTTTTTACAAAAGGTCCCTTAATACTATCACCGGGGGTTACCGCCACACCTACTAACCACTAGTAAGTGTAAGGCTATTACCACCACCACCTTAACGTTAGCTATCTTACATTGCTGTTACTATCAAAAGAGTGACACAACCAACCCGTCACTTTACACCTTAGTACCAAAAGACCCCTTCCAGCCAACTACTATGTTAGCTCCTACTCCTATTTTACACCAAAAGTAAAGGGGTATCAAAAGGCTATTACATCGCTAGCATCTAACTAGGGACCACTTGCATATACTCGTATATAGTAGAAACATCATGTGTGATAGACTGGCTGCTACCATTCTCCGGGTGCCTAAATCCTTGAATCTTCTTGTTCCATTCCTCATACACTATCTCGGTGACCCCAGGCTGTATAGTTCTACGATAGGTGACAAACATGAAAATATAGAAAGTATCGGTGGACTCGTCCTCAGTGCAGAGAAGGTGTCCATCCCAGTTACCCTGAATCCACAGAATACATATACACAGGAAGACACAAACAAATAAAATTAGTAAAAACTGAGTAACACTACCACACCCCGTAAAAACTTATTTTCTCTTTAAAAACCTTTGTTTCCAGCAAATATTAACAAATATAACAAATCAGAATAGATCACACACCATTTACCTGCACCAAGAATTAGCAAGAGATAATCAATATCAATTACAAGATATTTCCAAATGAAGTCCACCACCACCACCCACCCTATGTCCTTAAGTGTGCACACCCCCTATTGAAAACTTCTGCCCAATAGGAGTAGATCATAGTGGCAGCTCCAATTTCATTAGTAGGAGCTTATATTGTTGCCGGAACGTCGGCTTGGCCTTAAAGGCTCTCACAAGAGGCATAGCCTTAGGATAACCATGATATCAACATCACACAATACTTTCCACCACCACCACAAGAGGTTATCCTTAAACACATTTACAAACCATGAGTAAGATTTCATAATCAAGCTTTACACAAGTAGTAATTCACACATCAAGCTCACCACTTGCAAAATAACCTTAATATCAACATAATATTACCATACAAGCTCCAATAAACCAGAGGATCAAACAATTTCCAAGAAACCACCTTAGAAAGCTTAAATTCTTATTTTTAGCCAAAATCACTATTCACCAACTTAAACAACTTCCCAAAAGAGTCTCGGCCTAAAACTTTAACCATGATCCAATATCAACAACACAAGTATCTCCTCAAACTTTCAGCTCAAGATCAATTCGGAAACCCATTCAAACATTCAGAAAGGCTTAAAGAACATTTTCTCATTTTTAGCTTCTTTACCTTGTCTAACCGACTTAAATTTCTCCATTCGACCTGATATCTCAACCATAATCATATATTCACTATTAAAGACTACCCTCAAAACTTTAGCTCAAACCCATGTCGGAAACCCATCCAAACAATTCCTAAAGCTTAAAGCTCATTTTTCTTCATTTTCAAAGTTCTTTAGTGTTTTCCTACTTCCCAACCTTATCTCGACTTGATTTTCTAGGATGTTCACTAAATATTCATCCCTAGTTTACTGTAGAAATTTTAAGAAAATAAGAGATAGGATTCGTAGATAACAAAACAGAATGACTTAAGAAGGAAAATAAGCTTAAATGGGTGAAAGTGATGTGCATAGATGTTACCTGTCCTCTCCTAGCCATTTTGGAGCTTTTCTACCTTGATTATAAGTTTCTTGAGCTCAAAATATCCACCAACCAAGTCACCCACCTTGGAGTTTGGCTTCCACTCCTTAAACTTGCCTTTTTCCTTGATTTTAGCTTAATTACTACCTTAGATTTGTGTTTCCAATGGAGGAGTGTTGTTGCCTAAGCTCCAATGGTGTTTTCTAGCTTAGGAGAAGCAAGGTAGATGAAGAAGAATGACCACCTTGCTCACCTACCATGGCCGACCTCCACCCCCCCTTTTATACTAAAATTTTCATCCTTATCTTACTATTTGTAATTATTACTTCTAGAATTGTCCATAGCCATTGATTTGTGTTAGGTGACAAAAACCAATCCTAACCACCCATTCCAAACTGCCATTGAATGGATAAGGAGAGGGCAACTTTCCTTGATCATTATTACAAATAGTAAGGAGGTGTGAATAGTAAGGAGGTGTGAATAGTAACCGAGATATTTTTCTCCTCCTTCCTTGATATTTTCGGCCACCATCTTAGGCCATGTTTGGCTTGAGCTTTTTATGGGAATTAAGACTATATGTGTAGGTGTGTTAATACTAGTGTGGGTTATCAAGTTTCAGGAATTTCCTCGGGTCACTTCTGAGCTCTCCCGAAGCCTCGTTTGCCCAGAACCACTAAATACTGAAAAATGTAACTAGATTGTCTTATATTAAAAGAATAAAGATATGATTGTTTCTTTCCTCAAAACACTCTCAAAAGTATCTAACACACTTCCTAAGGTTGATACCCACTCTCAGTTCCTGAGGAATTTAGTAATTTTCGGGAATTTCAGAAATCTTGTGAAACTAAGGTTTACCGGGTGATACTCCAGGAACTAGAGTTCGTAATGTTCACCAAGCACCTCCAACTAATTATAACTTTCTCCATCTTTAGAAATTAGGGTTTCCTAAGGTTTACAGTTAAGTAAGGCCCTAATCACAATTTAGAAATTTGGGGTATTACACTAACTGATAACTTTTGTCGGGCTTTCGGTTTAACTCGGGATTAGGAAAGACGTCATATTTCATGCGTGTTTACGTCGAGTATATTAATATACTTAACTTTAAACGTTTACTATCGCATGTAATTTAATACACATTTGTATATCATATAGCTTGTCACTATATTGCATGTATAATCTTAATTGTTTATTATACATCTCACCTTAGTATTTATCTTCCTAAGGTTTGTTTTTCCAAGTTTAATGTGGTATAATTCGTATTTAAAAATACTTTGAATTATATGAATCCTTATTATTCCATGCACACTCCTAACATTAGAGCTTCCATATCTAATGTTAGTAATTCTTTTTCCTTTCACCTTATATCATTTAAAATTATGTTAATACATGGTTATCGAACCATATTGTATTTTTCCACACCATAACATATATTTATTCATATACATGTATTAATGGACCATTTATTATATGGTAAATCTTTATGATATATTCATTCTCTTTTAATGAACATTTCTTATATTATAAATGTTATAACCTTTATAACATTGAAAACCATATTATAAATTTTGTTCTAAAATTCCCATTAATTCCAAACAGCATTTATTTTCTTGAATATTACAAAATCCACCACATAATCATTATAATGTTATATTATAGCTATATAACATATATTATGACATTTATGACATTAAAACAATTATAACCTATAGTTATAAATTGTTATAAAATACCAAATGGACCATAGCCTTTTCGGTTTAATTAATTCCCACCATACTTTCAGATTTTACAAATCAATCCCAAATTATAACACATAGTTTTCTAATATCATTAAAACTATATATTATACATATATCTTTATAAAATCTTGTATATAACTCCAAAAATTACCAAACTATACCAAAAGGTTATAAATATCATTCCTAACCTTATACTCTTATAATTCACGGTTTTTACCCACATGTTACCCATTTGTAACAATGTTATAAAATATCATATATTATACTTATATATTTCATATTAACTCCAAACTTAACCAAATAAATTCCTAAAAATTCCTAATACTCCATAGGTGTATAAAATACCATTTTATACCCAAAACTTTCGGTAATCACACATATACCCATATGTTATGTAATTTTTACCTTTTAATACATAACTTACTATAATTTGATAATTAAATTAATAAATCATCAAATCTGGTCAAAGTCTTTTGCTTGGTCAATGTTTGACTTCCAAACATCATTTTGACCCTACTTCCACGGTAATTACATAGATTACCCCTAACTTCCAATATTTACAATTTCACCCAAAAACTATATAATCTTATAATTTTTATATAAACTCATTTAAACTTCTAAATTTCGGCTATATCCCTTTTATAGCCCCCAAATTTAATTTAATTACACTATAACCCCAATAATATGCGGTAATGCATATTTAGCACTTAAACTTAATTAAAAGCTTATAAATGCATAAATAAAATGGCCTAAAGTACATGGCCTTATTACAAACATTGGCTTATAAAATAAATTACACATAAATGCCCAAAAATGCTGTAAACTCTCGGCCCTTACCATATATTTTCATTAATTACCAATTTTCCACATAATGTCTTAAATTTGACAATTATGCTAATTAATTAGTTATAAAATTTATTAAACCATTCCTTAATCACCTAAGGTCAAAATAAGACCTTAAATACCTTGTTCACTCACGACACAATTATACACATATGTATAATTACATAGTAATATACCAAGTGAAGGTTTAAGTGATATATACCTTGTTTTTGCCTAGTTAAGGCCTTGTTTGGCTACGCCCAGCTTAGGATAAAATTTACACAGCATTATTTACATGTTTTCAAACAGCAATTAAGGCATAGTTAGTCTCCAAGCAAGATCTAACCATAAGAAGTGTTTAATGTCAATTTTCAAGGTAGAATTTACCTTGAAATACCAAGGTAAACAAGGTTGGTCTCGGCCTGTTTTTACAGTAGGCAAAGAGTGTTAAAAGAGCTACTAAAACCAAGCTTTAAACTGGTATAACTCAGATTAGAAGATAGCTAATCTTTACCTTGTTTAAAATGCCTAAAATGGTGTTTTGGCTTGGATCTGGTTATACTTCGAAGCTCTTGATGTACCAACTGGATAAGTATGTTAAGATGAAGATTATAAGCTTAGAAACAAAGTTTCACAGCCTAATTTGAAGGGAATCAAAAGATATGTGCTTAAAGCACATTTTTATACCTTAAGAACAAGATTAGCTTTCTCCACCTTCTTCCCTTGTTAAGGCCGAGATACACCCTACATTTAACCTCCATAACAACCTAAGAACATTGATGGAAGTGGTTGATTCTTTGCTCCATGGAAAGAGGAAGGAATTGTGAAGAAAATGAACATTTCAAGGCTTAATTAGCTTACCAAGATTAATTGATGTTCTCTTCTGTTCTTGGTGAGTTATCCACGACCTGGAGAAGCCAAGTAGAGGTTGAAGGAAGGTGGTGTCGGCTGGGAAGCAAGGTGAGTGAAGGAAGAATGATTAATTTAGCTTTTAAGACATTATTTGCTACTTTTGGAATAGTAACTTGATGGCCCACCTAATTAGCTGTATAATTGATTGAAGATTGACAAATGAGTGGGTATTACAGCTGTATGAAATCGGCTGGCTTTGGTCAAGGCAATAGGTGAGCTTTGACCATGGTTTAAGTTAAATTAAGTATTTAAGTGTTATTTTTGGGTACTATTCATACTAAATTGCCAATTTTTGATTTTATTTTTAAACTTTGATTTAGACTTTATAATATAGTCTATCATGTCACATTAATGTTATAAAGAACTTATTATAGTCTTTACAGTGACAAAAGTCATTATCTTAGAGCTCATAGACGAAAAATGCTTTAAGGAATTTTAGTGCACATTTTGAGTCGCAGGGTGTTTCTGAGCTCTGTTTTCTTTGAGAACGGTTTTGTTGTGTTCCTTACATGATATTTGATCATGGTTTCCAATTTTTATCATTTAGAGGTCATTTGACCTTTAAGGTATTCTTAGAGCACATTTTTGCCCTACTTGACCTTGAAGCATGTAAATACATGTTCTTTGTGTTGGAGTGTTGTCCAACAATTGTAACATGTTTAGTAATGTGTTAATAAGTTTAGGACAAAATCTTAGATCCTAGGAAGTTCATTTGGGTATTTATTCACCCCATATAGTCAAAGGGTGCAACATCTTGCTTTGTGTTGACCACTATTGTTCTCAGTTGACTTTTAAGGCATGTTTAGGCC
This sequence comes from Limonium bicolor, assembly GCA_023374045.1. Lineage (NCBI taxonomy): Eukaryota > Viridiplantae > Streptophyta > Magnoliopsida > Caryophyllales > Plumbaginaceae > Limonium > Limonium bicolor. Next base: position 455,742,618 of record CM041777.1, read on the forward strand.
TTAATTAATGTGATTAAATATTTAATCCATATTTTATTAGTTTGGGGTATTTCATTTCCGCTCAAATTTAAGTCCGACACCGCGATTACTTTAAAACACTTCCATGCGTTTGTTCGCACTCATTTTAATTGCACAATCAAAACACTACAATGCGACCACGGGGGCGAATTCGACAATCGCACCCTCCATTCCTACCTCGCACCCTATGGCACTACCCTACGATTTTCATGCCCTCACACCTCCCAACAGAATGGAAAAGCCGAGCGCATGATTCATACTATTACCAATGCAATTCGCACCCTTCTATTTCATGCCCACCTCCCTCCCTCATTCTAGGCCGAAGCCCTAGCCACCGCCACATACTTAGCTCAATCTTACCCCCACATCCACCACCAATTACCGCCCCCCACATACGATGCTCTACCATCACAATCCGACATATTGCCATCTTCGCACCTTTGGCTGCCTCTGCTATCCACACACCAATAACATCTCCACCAACAAACTCGCTCCACGCACCACTCCATGTATTTTTCTTGGCTACGCCCCTCAACACAAAGGCTACTGATGCCTCAACCTCAAAACAAATCGTCTCATTATTTCACGGCATGTAACTTTTAATGAGTCTATCTTTCCCTACCAACCACCTCCACCCTCACCGGGCACTCCATCCCCCACTCTTCCGCACCCCCACACCGACTCCAGCCCACCGACTCCACCCAATCCGGCCCTGTCCTTTCGCTCCTTAATCCACCCAGCTGACACGCGGCCCATCCCTTCAATGCGGCCCAATTCTCCCTCCCCCAGCTCACCTCACCGACAAACTCCCGCCACAACCTCTCCCCCTGCACTCGCTAGCCCATTCCAAACTCCTACCCCCCGGGCCACACCTGGCACCAACAGTCCCGCCTCACACACCATACCAAACTCACCCCACCTGGCATCCTCTCCCGACGTCCTTCCCAGTCCAATTCCCAGTCCACGCCACACCAACATCCCCACCTCATCACCCCCTTCCAAGACATCACCTACCACCGTGTCTCCCCCATCACCAACTGCAGCACCCACATCTGCCCCGCTTGTGACTTCCACCTCCACACATCCCATGATTACCCGGTCCAAATCGGGTATCACAAAACCTCGCCTCCACTTCAACCTCAACTTCACCGACACTCCTCTTCCACCCAACCACAAAGCTGCCCTCCAAGACCCGCGCTGGTTTAACTCTATGCAAGAGGAATTTGATGCCTTAATTAAAAACAAAACTTGGGACTTGGTTCCCCGCCCCCCAGGGGCTAATGTGGTTTCTGGCAAGTGGCTTTTTCGCCATAAATTTGATGCAGATGGACACCTCTCCCGGTACAAATCCCGGTGGGTCGCACGTGGCTTTTCCCAAGAACACGGTTTGGATTATGATGAGACTTTCTCCCCTGTCGTCAAACCAAGTACTGTCCGGACTGTTCTCTCACTTGCTGTCACAAGACGGTGGGACATACATCAACTCGACGTCAAAAACGCATTCCTTCATGGCCACCTCACTGAGGAGGTCTACTGCCAACAACCTCCGGGGTTTGTCCACCCCAATTACCCCAATCACGTCTGCAAGCTCCGCAAAGCTCTTTACGGTCTTAAGCAGGCCCCACGCGCCTGGTATCGTCGCTTTGCTGATTACATCACACGCCTCGGCTTCACCAGCTGCCGCTCCGACCCCTCCCTTTTCGTACTTCACAATGGCCCACACCAAGCACATCTCTTGGTCTATGTCGATGATATCATTCTCACCGCCTCATCTCCCACCCTACTCCGCCGCATAATTACTGCCCTAAGCACTGAGTTCTCCATGACTGACCTTGGACCATTACATCACTTCCTCGGTCTTGCCGTCACCCGTACACAAACCGGCCTCCACCTAAGCCAATCCACATACGCCAAAGACATCCTTCACCGTTTTGGCATGACCAGTTGCAACCCAAGCCGAACTCCAGTTGACACCAACCCCAAACTTCACCACAACGCGGGTCCCCCGGTCTCCGACCCTACAGCTTACCGGTTCCTAGCCGGGGCATTACAGTACCTCACCTTTACACGCCCTACATCAGCTACGCCGTCCAGCAATGCTGCCTCCACATGCATGATCCCCGGAAGCCCACTTCACCGCCTTAAAACGCATCCTCCGTTATGTCAAAGGTACAATCAACCTTGGCCTCAGTATCACACCATCCACCTCTGATCAACTCACCGTCTACTCCGACGCCGACTGGGCTGGCTGTCCCGACACTCGCCACTCAACCTCCGACTACTGCATGTTCCTCGGCCCCAACCTCATTTCCTGGACATCCAAGCGACAACCTACCGTCTCTCGCTCCAGTGCTGAAGCTGAATATCGAGCTGTGGCAAATGCAATTGCAGAATCCTGCTGGATACGCAACCTGCTCCTTGAGTTGCATGCGCCCACCACTCGCGCCACCATCGTATTCTGCGACAATGTCAACGCCGTCTACATGTCCACGAATCCAGTTCAACACCAGCGCACAAAGCACATCGAACTCGACATCCACTTCGTTCGCGAAAAGGTTGCCCTGGGCCAAGCTCGTGTATTTCATGTTCCCTCCACCAGCCAATTCGCGGACATCATGACAAAGGGATTACCGCACCAATTATTTGTAGAATTTAGGGACAGTCTATGCCTCCGACCAACTACGGCATCGACTGCGGGGGGCTGTGAAAATATCTAGTACCCAACTAACCACTCCCCCATTTTCCTAACCACTTCCTATAATTATGGCACTATCTCACGTACATGTATCTATATATTTGACTAATACAATCGGTAATCCCACAGTGGATTAACATTACTATTTCACATTAATTAGTTATTGAATGAGTTGGTACAGTGTTTTCATCTCTTTTTCTTGGGGGAGGAGTATTTTTTTTTTAGGCAATGAGGGAGGAGTATCAGATATATAAGCGTGATGAAACTACTACACAGCTTTAGGCTCGGATGAATCAGGTTTCGGCCCTCGCTGAACAGCCCTTGGAACAAAGGCTAAGCCACGAGAATGTCGACGACCGAAACTGATTGAAGAAGGCGTAGTAGTATCAGCCGTACTTAGCTTGGCAACAGCAGAGACAAGACCATCTACTGCCTCTTGATGCTCTACCTCCATTTCCCTCACCGCTTCTTTCTTTTCATCCTGACGGACTTGTTTGCTACGTTGCTGCTTGTGCCTCTGCTTCTTAGATAGATAGGCTTTCTTGTAAAACTTGAATGAAGTGGGGAATTTATGCTTGTCCACTAGATGTTGTTGGCGGTCATTGTAGTGTTTGAATTTCAAGCCACAGCTCTCCACCAGACACTCATACTACAGAGAAAAGGGCAAACATCAGTCACGTCTAGTTGAGGATAACTAAACAAAGCAGAAAAGGTATCTAAAAATGAGGAGACATACCATGGGATAGCCTCGAGCCACCTTTGCTTGGAAGAAAGAGTCGTGTACTTCGGATACATGAATACTTAGCAACCGAGATGTGGGATATACTCTTCCACACACTGAACAGGTGGCTGTATGTCTTGCAATATAGTGATCTTCAAACCCCTCCACTGAATTCAGTCTAGCACCACATCCAGCTATAGGACAATAAAATACCCTGCACATCATCTTCATGAGTTCAAGACTAAACTAACATATCTGACCAACTACAAAAAGAAATGAAAGATAAAATGTATGTATATAATGGACTACTAGACTAGATGCGTCCAGAAAGAGAAAAATAAAAGCAACAATGTGTTGTAGTTTACACAATCTCTGATAGTTTGAATAATTATCCTACCCTGGATTGAGTGGTGATTTGGCTTCCTCAGTTCATTTTCTTAAAGCACTGTTTCAAATACTAGTTGATAGATGAAATTGTTAGTTTAATTAGAAAAAGATAGGAAATAAAAAGATGTCAGAGACAACGTGTTAAACTGCTAGTAGTTGTTTTAATTGATGTGTATGATGTATATGAGGCTTTTCAAGAAATTAGCCAAACATGCTCTTAATAGAATGTACAGATAGTCATATCAGGACAGCCAGCGGATGCACGAAATGGCATCTTTTGGTAATCTCATACAGGACAGACAACATTTTAAAAAACTAGTGCAGTGACTAGCATTATTCATCAAGACAAATTTCAACGCAGACCAAAACTTGTTGATTTTTTTACAAGCAATGGCCAAGAAGAACCCACTCGCAGAGAGAACATCCGGGAGAAAGAAAAAGAAGCTAGCCATAGAGAGGGAACATACCTTCCTTCAGTTTCCAAACATTCAAGTTGCTGTCTTTCATCCTCAGTTAAATCTAATGCAATCTGCACCACAGAAGAATGTAAAAGGATAATTAAAAAACACCTATCAATAATATAAAGTTCCAAGGTAATAAACAATGATCAAGAAAGAGGCAACAGGAATTATATGATCAAGTATAACCTATTAGAATGAGCTAAGGCAGCACTGAAAGAAATTTGGCAGATCTTCCGGCAGTCGAAGATACCTGACCTTTAAGTCCATCTTATTTAACTTTGTATGCGTTAAATGAGGTGAAGGAGCAACCATAATAAGCCTCATTTGATGAGGATGACGATTATATATACAAGGGAACTTCATAAGCAGCTATTTCTCGGACAAATTGAAGAACAGAAAGAAAGACGGCGATGGTGCTAGTAAGTTATGCAACCAAAATATTTCAAACAAAGTTCAAATAGTTAGAGTAACAGTACCCTAGATTCCCACCAACCATTCTGTAATGGAATCTAATTCAAACATTCACGGAACACATAAGGGTAAAAATCATAGAATTTATGAGGTAGTAGTAGTAGTAGTAACTCAGTTTCAACAGTCAGTATTAAATTTTAACTCGAGAGATCATCGTGACGGATGACAAGCAACGCGTATAAGATAATTAAACCTGCTTGGCAAGAAGTTCTCTTTCGATGTTTCCGGAGGAGAAGAAATCAGAATTAGGACTAAAGGTTCTGCGCGAAGGATCCCAAAACGGAAAATCAGACAGGTCCTTTTCTACCTCCATCGCCATTTTAACGCTCCAGAAGGTGGTATAGAGAGAGAAGTGCTGAATTCAAAAAGACCACCAGAGGTGAGAGGGAGAGAGGTTGTATTGTATAACAGAATCATTTTTAGCAGATTGAATGGAAAGTTGTAAAATGGGCCTGACTAAGGAAGAGGGGGAGTTTGGCCCATTTCGTACTGTATAGTTAATTTGGGCTTCATAGTCTTGTTAACTACAACGAAGTTGAATAGATCGTAGGGAAGCACTATGGGCCAGTTGTTGAAATCGCTGCTGCTTACTGGGTCGACGGCCAGCTTTTTCTTTATTATTTTCCTTTTGGTAACCTTCGTCTTAAATTATCAATGTTACTACATTTTAATTTGTTTAGTAAATCTTATGGTTCATCAAAAAAAGTTGCGGGAAACATTCGTGAATTCACTGACTTGGATTTCTGGTTCAGGTAGCTGAACAATCAAGCCGTTTCTTTTTTTGAGGTAGCTAGACAAATTGTTGAATTTGCACGTCCTTAGTCACATTACACAGCAGGAAAATTAGAGATTTCCTTTCCACAGCCAATAAATACTAAACCAGATACCCTTAATTTAGAGTAAAGCAGTAAACAGGGCTGACACGAGCTGCTCAAACACAAGTACAATCGAGTTCAAGAAGCGGGACCAGTGAGCTAAAAAATACTACAATACAATCGAGTTCTAGAAGAAGAAGATGGAAGATAGGTGTGTGGTGAAGAATTAAGCATAAAGATGGATATCAAGAACAACGAAGAACAACATGAGGAGTAAAAGGTAAATGACGGCATGGAAGAGTATGGAAGGAATACTAGTCTTCATGTTCATGAAATCGATGGATCGCTGCTTCCCTGGAATTTGCAGTATTAATCCTGGTGAGAGGAAAGCAAACAGAGCAGACGCTATAATCGGTGAAGCCCAATCCTTCATCGATCTGTCTGATGATGATGATATTACTTCTCTTAATTGGAGTATTTTCAACTTTTATTGATGTTGACTTGATACGTACGTGGATCGTGACCCTTCAGAGAATCAATAGACCATATGATGAGATGGAAGAAGAAATGAACAAAGAAGAACGCATGAAAGCAGGGAACCAACCAACCACTTCAAGCGGGCAAGAAAAGCTCAAGTATAAAGCGGTGGGAAATGAGATTCTGTTTAAAAGAGCCACGAAGAGGAAAATGACTCATTCAAAAAGAAAAGATGATGGAGATAAGATTATAAAGTGATAGGATAATGATTCAATGAGTAAAAATAAGATTTTGTAGATAAGAGTATAACAATATTTATATAAACAAATTCATACAACTTTTATGTAAACAAATTATTTTGTAGGAAAGAGTATAAATTATTTAACCCGACCCAAACCTTATTTAAACAACCCTATATCCTATAATCGCCATCATTCGTTTGAATAAAGACGAGGTTAATCACGATCAATCAATCATAATTATCTCTTTCTCTAATCTAGGGCGCGTTCGGGTTGCACTTTATGTGCATTTTTTGACAGCATAAATATACAACATATGCTGTTTTGGACTCCTTTATTTGTTTTTACTGTTCGTCTAAAACAACATAATGCCAGCATAAATGTCAGCATAAATGCCCGCAGCAACACTACAACATATTAGATCTATGAGGGCAACTTTTATTGCCCTGATAGATCAATAACTTGTCACGTTAACCTAAGAGGGCGACCTAATAATTGCCTCCACGATTGCCTCTTAAGATATGCCATGGTAGAATGTGGTGACGACCTAGTTTGGTCGCCCTGCTTGATAATATCTACAAGGCAACTAAAATCGCCCTCTTTGAGATGAAGCAGAGGAAGCAATATGAGTCGCTTTCGTTGACCGATGATCAAGCGGGGCGACATAACTCGGTCGCCCCCGTTGTTTTATATCAATAGGGGCAATTAGGAGAACTCGCCTCTTTTGATAGTTGTTCCCATAATTCTTTGACTGCATCTATGGTGACGACTGGATTAGTCGCCCCCTTTGATTACTATCTACGGGAACGAGTTATCTTAGTCGCCCTCTTTGATTACTATCTACAGGAACGAATTATTTTAGTCGCCCCCCTTGATTTATGTCAATGGTGACAAAGCGTTTTGGTCGCCCCCTTTGATAATCTAGTAGGGCGACATTTGTTGCCCTCATAGATGTACTTTTTTGAAAAAAAAATAAAATCAGACTAAAGCACCTACACATCTCGGTACCTTTCTGGTGCCTCAAAGAAATGGCTAATTTATCTACCACCTTTCTAAGCATCCTCGTACTCACAGTAAGTCTTTTGCATTAAATCTCAAGATTCAAAATCAACACAATACATAAACCGATAAATAAGATTAATTATGATTACAACCATGTATACATTGCTAGGAAGGTCAAACAACAATTGCCTCAAAGATTACTCACGAGCACCATCTAATTGTAAATATCACAAGATCAAAGACAAGCTATACATATATACATGTCCTAATATCATTCTTACTGACCTAAGCAATAAAAGAAAATTAATTTGGATCTAGTAAATGCTCATAACTGTTAACTGATATCATCTGTTATGTGGAATTTCGAGTAATGTTATATTCTACCTGTCGTTTAGCATCTTTCCAGAGCAAATCCAATGCTCAAAAGTGCTTCTCGTAGTTCTGAATCATCTTTCTTGCCACTCCTGTCCCTATCAAACCTCTCAAATATTGACTGAAAAAAAAAGAACCAGCAGTTAGCATCATTGAAAAAATCGATCACAGAATGAATGATTCTTTAATCTAATAAGTAACTTAGAGGCTACTATAGTTGAATGGCATACCCTCCAGTTCTGAAGTCCATAAAACAAAGATGTAAACTCCTTGGGACCTGGAAAAGGGAGAGACATAATCAAGCATCCAACATAAGATTCCTCATAATTAACAACAAATGCAATTCAAAACCAGCAGGAGCTTAACAGAGCTCATACAACAACCATTATTTAGCTAGATACTAATTCCTGTAGCAATGCCTTGTTGCTCAGTCGATCAGACAGATTCAGATTCTCCTTAAATATATCACATAAATAAGTAAAAGAAACGCAAGTACATCACTGAGAATTGATGGAGCCACAGAGGAGAAAGCAAGGGAGGAAGGCATTAATACCATGAGGAAGTATTTCTCAAAGATGGATCTGTAGTAGTAAGCCTCTTTGGTCGTGGGAGTGTTCTCCGGATATATGAAACTAGCATTCATCTGCATGGAATCTGTAACCTGAATTTTCCATAATGAAGCATAAAGTAATGAGAGCTCCATGACGGTGGATCATTAAAGTAGTAGCCATTTCTGAGTATCACTTAATATGGTGTAAATTAATGTCGGAGTAAAGTAACCATAAATTAAAGTCTAAGAAGATAACATAGAGAGATCACCATCAAGCATTCATAGTAAACAGCATGAGACTAACAGGAACAGAGAAATTCAGAATCCATCCTTACTTTTCTACATGGTTCCCGATGAAACTACTCCTTGTTTGGTGCCTTGTGGAAATGTAGCCTCCAAATATTTCTTTTTGAGAATGCAACAAAACAGAAAGAAATAGCTGTCAGAGGAGTAAAATTAGTATGATTGCTCAATTTCATATCAGCATACGCTAACAATTACCTGCACTGTAAAGTTAAACTCATGGTGACAAAAAACATCAACTCAATCCAAGTTCTTCAATGCGCAAACAGAACTTCATCTTCTTGTGAAGCGGTAGTTTCCATTTGTGAAACACAAACAGCAGCAGAACTTCATCTTCAAAATGCAAAAACAGCAGCAGAACTTCATCTTCAAGTTTAGGCTGCATCTTCATCCCTTTAGAATGCAAAAACATCTGTTGCATAAGTACAGCAGCAGCAATATCAACAACATAAGTCCAGCAGCAGCAACATCAGCAGCATAAGTACACCAACAACAGTTTCAATCAGAAAAACACCCATTATGTGATACAGTTTCAATCAGAAAAAACAAACTTACCAGCCACAGTAAGGTACTGCATAGCAACCAGAAAAAATTTATGAGACTTGCAATTAAAATCTATCAGATAGCTAGAACTGATGCCCACAACTATGGCGCTCTCTCTTTCACAGTAAACCAGAAACCAAAGATGTTATTAAGTTAATTATTCATCCTCAGTTCCATATACCTGACAATACAATCGAACTTACCAGTCACAGTACGGTGCTGCATAGCAACCAGATCGATCAACAAATACACTCACTCATAGTTAAAAAATCACTCACAATCAGAGAGCTATACTTAGCTTCCATTTATAAAGTTTAGGGCCTTTTCAATATTTTAGTGTGACCAAGACAGAGAACTTTGTACATAAAGAAAGAGATAACTCATACAGCCTTACAAGAATAGATAACTCATACAGCCTTACAAGAATAGATAACTCATACATGAAAGTTCAATACGCATCAGAAACAGCTGGAACTTGTTCAGGTAGGTCTATGCTACACACCAGTACTGCTACACATGTTACAGATTCAACAGTTAGAATTCAGCTATTACAGAAGCTATTGCAAAGAAATAATAGAGGTCATGTACTGAGCGAGCATCCAAAGAAATAATAGAGGTCATGTCATACCTTAACATTGATCTTAAGTGATACATTTACCAAGTATTGTTTACTGATCTTAAACACATGCTTTGTGAGCCAGCGTTAAGATATCAAACCAAGTATTGCTTTCAACTCTCCGCTAGCCTGCATAGTCAGTTTCAAGAGTTTAGAATAACACACCAGAGAAGGCACTTGAACAAAACCAGAACCAAAAGTAGAACAAGATAGAAACCAAAGTAGGATAATTTATTGCATATCAGGATTTCAAGAAGAGACTTGTTAAGAATATCTAGACCTTGAAAGGAATAAGAGATGACTAGTGTATTGAAACTGACAGTGGTTTCAAAAAAACAAAGGAAAACTGAACCGAGAGATTAAATAGCAGGCACCATAAAAAGTTTGCTCCCAAGTACATACCAGTTGCACAGGGTGTTTTAGGTCGATGCTTATCTAGCTTTTTTCTTTTCTTCGGTTTTGCTTTAAACCTCAAAATAAATCACATACGCCTATAATGAATACGTTGTTTAAATACTGCAGAGTATAGCAAATGCATTAAAACAATAAGATAATTTGTGATAGCAGTTATAGAAGCCTGATAAACTTAACTACATCTACTCAATACTAGGTGATGATTGGTCAATCACACACCACCAAGCTCTAACAGAAAACACACATCATCCTTGTCCAGCTCTGATCTTTTTCTTTTTTCTCATTGAATGTAAAACTACCGCATTTTTTACATAGGAAAATCACAATACAATACAACATATTTAGAAAATAAACCTCTCAGAGTCCTGAAAACTAAATGTTCTTCCCTCTTGTGATCCTACCTGTAAGCTGCAACTTTGTTATCAGTTTAAGTTTCAGACAAAAAGAAAACCTTTAGCATTATGAAATGTCATCGATGTGGTGAATTGGAGACAAAAGTCACTCTTCAAGACATTTACTAGCCTCTGAGGTAATCTCAACTAAACTATAAGAATTTTTCAAGACATTGAAACAGCAGGTAAGACAATTAACAGTGCGATTAGAGGATGAAACAAGTAACTCAAGAAACAGTAAAACGGTAACTTCATTTACTGCTGCTTAGAACAATTTTTCGCAAGTGTCAACCCGCCCAAATGATCATAGAACTGCAATTTCTAATGTAAAACGAACACTTTAGCATACTACTTGTACTGGCTATGTACATGATTTACAAAGTGTCAATGTGATTAACTAGACAACCAGTCTATACAAAGCATGTCTCACCTGTCTCTAGGTTTCAAGAAGATTTTCACACCAAATAAGAATTTTCAAGTTCAACCACCATAATATAACTGACTTGGACTAGACCATACATATGCCATGATGAAAAGGAAATAACTATGATGTAAAATCACAGGATAAAACATACTGATAACTCGAGAAGAAATGCAAGAAACTTATCAATAAAACATTTGATGTAAAATCACAGCAAACTTGATTGCTATTAAAATAACTCTAGTTAATTAATTTTGGAATTACTTCATCAAGGACAACGGAAGAAGAGTATAATGCACCGCGATTCTATTATAAGCATGCACAACTTGGAATGAAAAATCCCTAACCCAAGACGACTATGTGAACAAATCCAGAGAAGAACAAATCCGACATCGTCTGAACATTACAGAATAGCAGAGGAAGTAATCCCTTACCTTGACAAATTAAACAGAAGATGAGCTAACACTACCGGGGATCTCCGTTGACAAATCAAACTCTACGGCTTGAATATTGAAGAACCCTAGCCATGGAGATCGAAGAGATGGTGAATTTTCAATTTGGTATATGGTGGCGGTAAATAGAGAAGAAATCATACCTAGCGAGATTGTTGAAAACTGAGGTTAGAAGATGAACTGAGCTGTGGTTCCATTTAGTTTTCTACGCTACTCAATCCCTGCAACCACGAAAGAAATGACACCAGCTGCAGAGAAATAGAAAACACGCGAGCAACAGCAATCCGTCTCAGAATCAAATGAAAGCGATGACTGTTAGCACAACCCTAGAACTCCAATAATAATTTGCCTAGTGACTTGAGCCTCAGACGGGTCTACAAGACCACCAGTAGATGAAACATCGTTCAAGGCTTTAACGATGGAGAGAATATGGAGACGCATATGAGTTTGGCAAGAATAAGTGAAGAAGAACGCTCATACAGAATGGGGAGAAGAACCCTGGTTTGGTGCCGTAAATTTACTTATAAAACAACCGAGGCGACTAATTGAAATTGCTACTGTAAATAAGTCATGGGAAACAACGGAGGCGACTAGAGCATATCGCCCTCAATGATGTCATATGCTTGCACCGAGCAACATATCAACAGAGGCAAAATATATGTGGTCGCCCCTGTTGATCCGAAAATAAGAAGGCGAGTGAAAATCTCGCCCCGGTTGATCTCAAAAACAACAGCGACTAAGCAACTCGCCCCCTTTGATCTCTGTTTGGAGGCAAATTTTATGTTGCCTCCCTTGATGTTATACAAATTGCCCCCACAGATCCATATCCTTGTAGTGCAAATGATACTTTTTCGTTTTCGTGCTTTCACTTCCGTTTCTTTACTCACTTCATAATGCAATTACTGTGACTATTGATTTAAAAAAAAGAAATTTTTTACAAGTCACTTTATTTATTACAAATTACATAATGCTTTAAATAATTTATAAAAAATAGTACTACATCTTTAGCCAAATTTACAAAAAATCACATTTATAATACAGATCTATAATATATTATTGGAAAAATTACATTGCCCACCCATGACCTTTATCGAAATTACACTGTCCACCCATGACCTTTCAAAAATAACAATGCCCACCCATGACGTTTTACTAATATTACATCCGTCAACATTTTTTCTCATTTCCGTCCATGACCGTCTTCGTTGACCATTTGACTTATATTGACCAAACAAAAAAAAACCACAACAGTCAGCTCTTAATGTTTACGTTCGAGAGATGTTTGAAATTGGGTGAAAAATTCACCCAGTCCCATTCGCGACCTCTCTCTTGTACTCTTCTCTGGCGTTGGTTTTCTCCTCTCTGGGTATGTTCCTGCTCGTGATTTTCCCTGATGAATTGGTTTCCCCCAATTCGATTTGCGTTAGGGTTTCAAATCGCTGGTCGATTTCCCTGGAGCAAATGGTGTCTTCTCTGATTCGCACTTCCTCTTCGCGATTAACATAAATGCTTACGAAAGTGTGCTTCTAATTGTCTTCTCTAATTCACACTTCCTCTTTGCGATTTGAACTCCTTCAGTTTCTGGAAATGGGGGATGGATTGCTTGTGTGCCTACGACCGGTTTGTTGGTCGATTTGCTTGCGGAATCACCTCTGGTTTCACTCGATTTTATGAATCTTTGCTTGCGACCAAGAAACTTGGTCGATTCTGGGTACACCTCTGGTTTCACTGAATGTCGATGGATTGCTGGTTTTCTCTTACTGGTGTTCCTGACTATTGTTTCTAATTGTAGTTGGAAGATAATGATGATATTGCAAGGAATTGATGGATTTAAGATTCCTTTCTGATTGTTATTGCAATTGTTCTAATGACATTATTCAGTTTCAGTTGCTACTAAAATGGCCTATTTTTCAGTTGTTTATGGCTTTATGTGTACAGATCTATGTAGAAGCGACCCTTCAATAATTGCTCCGTTTAAATGCGTTGAAGTGGTTTACGATAGGGTTGCTCCACAGTTAATCTGTTTGCGCATAAAGAAACATAACATTTGTTGAAAAGCGATGATGAAGGCCATACAGACCTATCTGAGCTTATTTATGTTTGTGCACTTGAGTTCGTATTTCTGTTTGCTATGTTATGTAGGATGTCGTATTCAAGTGGGCATAGTTTCAACTCCATCCCTAAAAAGGATCTGAAATGCCACTGTAACCGCAGTATGAAGACAATGAAAGTTATGAAATGAACAACTGTGTTGGTGACATTGAATCGTTGATGCTCGAGTTGAAGAGATTGAATATTGATCTAGTAACCAAGCTTGAGGAGATAGAAGAGGCTGGACTAGATGAGGTGAAGAACATGAAAAATAATGTTTGCATCGTGTATTGTTATATTACTAGCTCTGTTTTTACTACGGTTTCTCTTGTGTAATTGTTGGGTAGGGCTATCATTGTATGAACATGTAATGACATTTGTCTGTAATGACAATGTTGTTGTTTTTTGCTAAGGTTTCTCGTGTAATTGTCGGGTAGGGTTGTCATTGTACGTCTCTGTAATGACATTTTTCTATAATGACAATGTTGCTTCTGTTAATGATAAGTTTATGTTGCTGGTAAGCATTCAGCACAATACAATGAATCTATTTCTCCTACCCTCTGCTTCTCTTTTTCTTCTGTTCTGTTCTCCTTCTATAATGAATAAAGCAGCAGTTTGATGGCAACAATGAATCTATGTTGCTGGTAACTGACTGTCATGGTTAATGAACTAGACTTACAGTTTATAAACTACATGACCCGTGAACCTCATACTGAATGATGGAAAATATTTGTTACAGAATTTGCAGTGCAGATTGCACATCTTGACATCGGAGATGTCATCTGCAGCAGCAACAAAACAGATCCACTAGCTTCTGATTTATGCAAGGTTAATAGCACATATTAAACAACAGATTATATTTGTTCTGTACGGAGCATAGATGTCATCTACAGCAGCAACGAAACAGATTCCACTAGCTTCTGATTTATGCAAGGTTAATAGAACATATTAAACAACAGATAGTAACCAAGCAGCATTGTAATCTCATATAAGTGAGAAACGTCAATTTCAATGCAATCCACTCCAAGTTTGATTATTAATATGGGAAGTAAGCAAAAACTGGAAGCAGAAAAAAAATTGAGCATATAGCTCTCTCTTTCGAAGACAACAGACATGTGCAGAAGCTACAACTCTCATCTATTAATGGAATCCATGACCTGTTTTACTGCTCAATCAAGTGTTCACATAAATAAAAGCATCATGATTATCTATGTGCATAAACTTCACACTTATACTAAACACCAAGTAGCATTATAATCTCATATAAGTGAGAAACATCAATTTCTATGCAATCCACTCCAAGTTTGATTATTAATATGGGAAGTAAGCAAAAACTGGAAGCAGAAAAAAAACACTTTCAGATTTTCTCGTTGTTACTTCTCTCATACTATATAACTATCATTTTCTTGCTCTCTCATATTGTGTTACTGTACCAGGTGAATGATTGGTCCTTCAAAAGTTTTCCCTTTTTATTGTTTTCATGTGTTACCTTGTATCAATTATCTAGATAACCAATTATCTGCTATATCGTTTCAGATGCTGCTCAGAAAGAATTGAGGAGAAGAGGAATGGCTTTATATGGAATCATACGCTCACACTGAAATGTTTTGTCTCTTGCAGGCTTCATGTATTGCAAAGCTAGCATTATTGGTTGAAGATTCTTCTCAGCAAGGGGTTAAAGTTTTTTCCAGTGCTCGACTAATTTTTGCTGTGCTTGGATTATATTCGTATAAGAATCATACTAAAGGAAATTTTTTCCCAGCAGTCCTATTTTATGAGCTCAATATGTATTAAATCAGTTGCCTGGATGAGATGAGTGTACGCTCTTTTGTTCATTTCATCATATGAAGTCCAACTCTGATTTTGTCAGTGAAAATGGTGTTTCTCAAAAACAAACATTTATCTGAAAAATCATCCTATAACGAAGGAGTTCAAATCGAAAATAGGAAGTACATCGACACCTTAACTAATAAATCAACCAGCGATTCGTAAAGAGGAAGTACAAATCAGAGAAGACAATCAGAATCACCAAGAAATCAACCAGCGATTCGAAACCCTAACACAAATCAAATTTGGGGGAAACCAACTCATCAGGGAAAATCACGAGCAGGAACATAACTTGAGAGGAGAAATTTCACCCAACGAAGAGTACGAGAGACGTCTGTGTATTTTCACATCATGTATTCTAATTTTTTACTACGACAATGTTTGGAAGTAAAATTGTTCAAATTCGTATGTCAACGGTCATGGACGGAAATGAGAAAAAATGTTGACGGATGTAATATTAGTAAAACGTCATGGGTGGGCATTGTTATTTTTGAAAGGTCATGGGTGGGCAGTGTAATTTCGATAAAGGTCATGGGTGGGCAGTGTAATTTTTCCTATATTATTTGTAATACCACATAGATTAATAAAATTAAAAAAATGAATAAATATACACACTTGTTGATATATAAATTAAAATATTGAAATAGTATATAGAAATATGAATGCATATAAATTTATTAGCATACAAAGTTACAAAAATATTATATATTATTAAAAGTTATAATTTCACTAAATAAATTCACATAAAATTTGAAACGCTTTTTCTCTTTTTTTACGCTTTTATATTTGTAAGAATTATAAAATTTAGATAATAAAAATACATTGTTTAGGAGTTACAAGTTTTGCTTAAATAATAGAAATAAAAATTTTATTGTTTGTGATTTTTTTATTTATTTTTACTAACAAAATAAAGTTACGTAGTGTAATATAATAAATTATAATTGTAATACGAAAACGGTAAACGCACTACATATAACTAACTTAACCAAACATGCTGCACATATGCTGCACTGTCAAACAACAGTTTTTGAAACAGCTGCATTTACGCCAACACATTCCTACCAGCAAATATGCTGCATTTATACCAGCGCATTCCTGCTGTCAAATATGCTGCATTTATGCTGCCAAAACAGCCATGCGGAACAGAGCCCTAATCTTTTTTGGATTTTCTTTCTAGTCATCCCTCCTCCACTTGCAAAAAATTCTGATTCTCGACTCAATTCCACCCTTCACCGCCAATATAATCCACACACTTCCCCAAGTGGCCCCCTCTGCCCACTCACCACTTTCCGTCGTACTACAGTTCTCGAATCTTGATCACCCCTACCTCTACCTACATTGTGCTTGATGATGCTCCTCCCCCCTCACTCATTCGTCCCAAGTCCCAACTTTGACTTCTCTCTTCTAGATCTTTCACTTGCTCTCTTTTCTCAACCCGCGGGGGAGCAGATCCCACTACAACAGAGAAGTGAGACTTCATTCATCGGATATGGCGGATTGGGCGCCGGTATTAGTTGGTGTTGTGCTGTTTATCCTGCTACAACCGGGGCTTCTTGTTCAGCTTCCTGGGTATAACCGTGCCGTTGAGTTCGGAGGCATGAAGACCAATGGGAAAGCCGTGTTTATACATACCCTCATCTTCTTCGCTGTCTACGCCGTTGTAATCTTCCTCCTCCATCTACACATCTACACGGGCTGATCATCCACCATCCCCTCGGTTTTTATTGTTCGTTCTTTATTTGCTGTATGTTTATAAGCTTTTAGGCTAGTATCCAGCAATACTTTTGTTAATCTGATGCTGCGAACTACTATTAATTTGATATATTATTGTAAATCGATCCCTACCTTTTCTCTTTTTATCAAGTAGAAATATCCCCCTCGCTCCTTTTCTTTCGGCATGAGCATATGCTTCAAACTACTCATGCCGGTTTCATCAAGTAGGTAGATGATCTATGGAGATTTGTATCAACTTATTTAAGTAAGCAAGACTACGTACTCTTTTGAAATGGAAGCAAGAATATTGAAAAAGTATGTAGCCTAGCCGCTCAACTTTACAGTAGCTAGCTAGGCCACTCGGCCCACTCCTGATCATTAGAAAAATAGAATTTCGGACGCATGATCGATCGCTTCGGCCTTGGCCCGCCGCGCCTTGACTGTAGTTGTCATATGCTGTTTTGATCCGGTTCTTTGGGTTTGTTGTTTTATGGTGTTTTGCTGGTTGTTTTGTGTTGACTATTTTGTGGTTGTTTTGAAAACTGGTGTTCGGCAGCGGCGGTTTCGTCTAGCGTATTTGAATAAGTTAATTACGTGCAGTGCGTTTATCATTTTTTGTGTTACAATTAAAATTTTTGTATTACATTTTAAAACAACTTTTGTTAAGATTAAAATAAAGAAACTACTCGGATTAATATATACATAATTTATTAATTACGAAAACAACAAATATTTATTACAATCAATTTTTGTATATTAAGGTCTATATAAACAACTTCACTATTATCAACCACAATTCTATTAATGGATAACAACAATTGTAACTATACATGGTTTAACACACCAAGCTACTTGTTCACATTTTAATAAAAGAAAAAAAAATTAATTAGTGAACTTTTTTAAAGTTTACATCAATAAAAAAATAAACAATTAGTTGTTAAAAATATGACCTATATATTACTATATGTACATATAATTAAATATTCAGATTTTATACCTTATTTTAACAATATAAACAATTACTTGTTAAAAATATGACCTCTTTAGGGGATTTCATCATGTCAATCCTCTGGAAAACTAGAAGCGCACCGTCGAAGCACCACAAACCTAGGTAGAGGACCGTGTGCACCATCTCCATTTTGTCAAACTCAAATAAGTAGATATTCTTACCCGTACTCCTCGCTTTGAAAGCACATTCAAGTTACCAGGCACACCCCAAAGAAGATTCCAAGTTGCGGGTGTCAACTGGCTTGTTGGAGAAGTGTTTACAAGTCGCCATTTTTCTGCAATTCTAGTACTTCTTCTTCCTTCATTGTTAGGGAGAGTCGTTCACAGCGGGCTGAGAGGTCATCAACCGTGGCTTGGGGGTTTTGTTTTTGCATTTTCTTTGATTAGGGGGACTCGGTTTTCCCAGGATGGAGAAGAAAGAGAGGGAGACGAGAAGGACGACGAGGAAGGCAACAACGAGCTTCGACCCTAAGCATGCATGGTTTATCATTGCATGCTAGGTGTGGTGCTCAATGTTATCATTTTCGAGGAACCGCACCTGCGGCCGGCCGTCTCTCGCATGAGCACGTTGCAACCGCATAGAAGTTTGTTTCCATCGATTTGTTTTAAGCAAAGATGACTAGGAGAGGAGATGGGAGGGAGGGGAGGGGAGAAGAGGGGAAGTAGGAGGAGGATGCTTTAGGCGATCAGCACGAGGTTGGTGAAAATTGGGCGAAGCAGGAGAAGGAACTCCCACGGTGAAGGGAGGAGAGCTACACGGGGACCGGCTCTCGTGACTTCGCAGGAGATCGAAGGCACCGTGCCTTCGCTGATCTCAGCCGCTGGATTGACATTTTCTCTCATCTTACGGTGTAGACCCAGTATGGGAAAACCAGGGGTATGTTTGTAATATCGCATGCCTGACAGGGGTCTAGCGGGGTATTTTCGTAAACTCGCATTGCACAACTCACGTGAGATCACCCACAGTTATCACATTTTGGTTTTTTTAAATGTATTTAAATCGGCCGAATTAAATTCCTCCCAATTTCAGTCTCCCCCTTTGCTGAGTTGTTGACCGTAATCCAAGCAAGTTCTCCAATCTGCTCTTTTTCGTTTCACCCCATTCTTCTTCCTAAGCCCGGTCATTTCCGGTAATCTGGGATTTTGCTGTTCCTTTCGACCATCTTACAACTGTCGCCCATCCATCTGCATATGTTGGTTGGTATCATAGGTAGGTGTCCGGAGTAAGCTGAGTTTAAATTTGTAAGATCGTAAATTTTCTTCTCCACGAGTCCATGAATAAGCCCCACTATCTTTTTCCATTTAGTTTGCATGCGAATGGTTTCTAGTGTTTTTCATCACTCCCCCTTGTTTGGCTTTAACCTTTTTTTTGCTGAATAAAATTGAAATCCTCTGTGTCCGTTAATCTTAAATTTACAACACGCAGAAGTTATTTGGATAACTGATTGGTCTGTGGCCACTTGTTATAATAAATTAAGTTTGGTTTCGTGAATTATGCTCAGCGTTACCGAAATCGAGGTATGAAACCCTAATACGGTTGGAATTGCTACGTTAGTTAAACGCCTATGCCCCCAGCTCCCCCTCTACGCCGATGCCACTGCTCTCATGTATCTAGTTCCATGCAAATTTTGCATGTATATTTGTTTAGACTATTATCTGCTAACCTGTCCTATTTTAGGCCATCCTATGGAATTCTATACCCCTACAGGGCTACCCCACCTCACAACATTGAGCTCCCTGCTATTCCTGTGATACAGCTACCTGAAAGATGTCCCCCAATGAAATACCCCAAACTTAGATATGGTGTTTAAGTGATAAACTAAGATATAAGAAGGCTAAATAATGCCTTAGAAACATTAAGAAACATTTTAATCAAAGAAAACATAAGGAAACACCAAAAGAGCAGTTTAAGCAAAAAACCTGCTCTAAGCTTGGAGAGACTTGGGTGAGCACCCAAATATTGTTCTAAGACCTTAGTAATATCCTAATGGTCATTTTAAGTCAATTACCAAAGAAAACCAAGCTCAAAAACAAGTTAAAACACAAATTGTGCTTTAAGGACTCTTAAAGCACATTTTTGAAAAATTGTCTTAGAAAGGGGTTTTAAGTGGCTAAATGCCCATGATTACTCCTTAATTAACTTGTGTACTAATTAGTATCACATTAGGAAGTCTAAATCAATGGGAAATTTAAAATTTCACAAATATGTGCACTAATTTGTGAATAGTAACCAAATAGTGCCTAGTTTAGTCTTTAATCAATTAAGTCTAATTAATTGGTCAAACAAGACCATGACTAGCCTAATTAATGGGGGGGCCAATTTTCTAAGGGTGTGAGTCACCAAGAGTAGCCAATTAATGTTAGAAGAAAAAGAGGAAAAGTAAGTGGTTACTATTTGCTTTTAAGGAATCAAATATCTTATATGCCACCTCTCTCCTCCTTTCTTCATTCTTTATCTTCTCCACCGATTTCTCTTGCTCTCTTTCCTCTCTTTCACGTAAGAAGCAACCTCCATGCTAGCTCCATCTTCTCTTGACCACTACTTACTCATTTTAGCTCCAAAACCAAAACAAAACACATATTCTTCTTAGTTAGCTCAAGCTCCTTCTTCCTATCTTTTCAAAACTTCAAGAGCTCCATTTTGGTGCCAAGTCAAACCGCCATTAGAGGAGGAAACTCAAGCTTGGAGACTCCATTAGCTTCTCCATTCTCTTAAGGTAAAGAATATGTAAGAAAATCAAGTTCCCACCATTTCTTCCCTTGTCCGAAAATTTGTACTCATGGGACTCCATGTTTATGCCTTGTTCTAGCTTGGTTCTACTATCCAAAGGATAAAGGAGGTCCTTCTTGATTCATATCCAAGCTTGTCTTGAGAAACCAAGGTAAAACAATCAATTTAATACCTTAAAACACATTTTTAACCTAGGTTTTGTTCCTTAAGGTTAGTGTGTTGTTTAGTACTCATTGGAGTCATTGAATATTGGTTAGAACATTGGCAAGGAGAACTTGTTGGGTGACCAAGATTGAGCAAAGAAAAACTTAAGGGAGAAAGTTGGTGAAGCTTGTGAAAGAACAAGGTAAATTACTTGCCTTAAGGTGTTTTAATGCATTAAGGGAGGGGATATGGATAGGTAACAAGTTTAGCTTAGAATTTACAATGAAAAAGGGATATAAAACTTAGGAGGAAGAGTACTATTATATTGAGAACTTGTGACTAAGGAGCCAATGAGAAAAGAGATAGTTAAACAATGTTGAGATGAATTATAAGAAGCATTTTATTTCAATGGGAGCCTTGTTGTGTGTATTCGCAGGTCAAAGGCAAATATATGTGGAAATTCAGTGGTTAAGATTATTGTCATTTAAGGGCCTAAGTGCCAAGCATTTTAAGTTTATACACTATATGATGATGTGGTGTAGTTTTGGTGTAAATTGTGTGTTAAGGTGATGTAATGAGAATTTAGGTTATCTTGGTTGTTTGATGGTGAAAAACTAAAGGTTTGGGTGTATTAATATGCTAGAGAACCCATGGCAAAATTTAGTGAAGAACCTAAGTGTTTAGGGTGTGTTAAGGAGATTTCATGACTAAGGAAGCATTAGGAAACCTTAGGAGTTGTTTTGACAAAAAGAGTGAGTTTAAGGTGTTCTTGAGAATTAGAATGACTTAGGCATCATCATGGTGGATTTAGGAACCAAATGAATGTCATGGGGTATACTTGAGTATTTAGGACTTAGGCAAATGTTGGTAAACAAGTAGGAAGGAAATAATGTGTTGGTAGAAGGAGGCATAAACTTGTGTAGAAACTTTAAGAAGTTGCATAAAGGAGTTTTAGATGGGGAAATATGCTTGGGAGATGATGTTATAGTGGTGAGGAAGCATTTGGCATAGTGGTTATATTAGGTATGAACCACCACTTAGAAACCTAGTGAAAAACATTACAAGTGTTGGCATGATTATAAGGAAAAATGCATAATGACTAAGGTGGATGTTGGTGAGTGATTTAATGAGTTTAGTGGAAGGATTAAGGTGCATTTGAAGTGCCCAAGTGAGGTTAGAACATACTAGGATATATGAGGTGAAGTTTGGAGTCAAATGGGAATTTAGAAACAAAGTTCTGGAGTCGACCGACCTTAGGGACCGGACCTGCAAGGTCGGTCGAGCTTAGTTTACACTACCGGAAAGAGTTTCTGGAATGGACCGACCTTGGGGACCGGACTTGCAAGGTCGGTCGGGCTTGTATTTTGTGTACGAATTGAGTCTCTGGAATGGACCGACCTTGGGACCGGACTTACAAGGTCGGTCATGCCTAGAATTTTGTACAGGAATTGGTCTCTGAAATCGACCGAACTTGGGACCGACCTTGGCAAGGTCGGTCGGGCTTAAATTTCCCACGGGGAAAACTCTCGGGAATGGACCGACCTTGGGGACCGGACTTGCAAGGTCGGTCGGGGTAAAATTTTCAAACGGTAATATGTCCTGGAATGGACCGACCTTGGGTAAGGTCGGTCGGTAAGATCAGTCGAGCCAAAAACAAGAAAAAAAAGAAATTTTAAATTCTTAAGATGTTAATTGGTAATAAGGTATGCCATTGGTAGGGTAATAATGATTAGGAACCTAAGAACCTAAGGAATTAAGTTAGGTTAAGTATAAACCTTAAGTTTAAAGTTAAGTTAATATGGTTAAGTGGTAAAGACTAAAGAGGGTATCGAATGGGAATCTTTAGGGATTAAGTGTCTTAAGTAAGGTGCAAATAACTAATGGCCTAAAAATGAATGAATGTTTTAGGTTTGTGAATTGGGACCCCGAAGAAGGTTAAACAAACAACTGTCGACGGTGAACGGTACAGTCTTTCTTGTGACTTGCTTGCTAACGAGGTGTCCCTCGGCTTGTGTGCTATCTGTTTATTTGCTATGACTAAGACAAGATAAAGCATGCAACCGGTTATACTTATTTTCGTTGTGAATGTGTTTTCTTTACACTAACCCACGAGACTTGAGATTGTTACTAACTAAGTTTAGTACTTACTGAGTTAAGGATAAGAGTTAAGTATTGGTATCTGTTGGTTAATACCCGTTAAGGTTTAACTAACACATGGCATGTAAGACTTTTACTAACTGGAACTTGAGTGAGGAACCCGGGATTGACTCCGGTCATGCATGCTAAGGAAAGGGGGACGGTATCTGAATCAGATCCGCCCTCCGCTTAAGGACTTGTTTTCGGACTTGTTGCCTAGGGTCGGTTGCCGGCTCAGCTACACTGGACTCCCATCCAAGGTAGGTGGCATTAAGATGGTGTGGTAGGATCACCTAAATCCTAAGTTTAAGATTAAGCTACAACCATTTCCATTCTAGGAACGGTTTGTATACTGAGATTAAGATAAGGTTAAGACTGAGGTAAGATAAGGAACTAAGGATAAGCGGAATCAGAACTGGAGGAGGTTATTTCTAACCCATCTGTTAAGGGAACGCTTGAGTCGTTCATTTGTGTGTGAACTATGTATGTTCATTTGTGGTGTTGATTTATTGCACTTCATGTCATTGTTTGGTGTATCTAATTCAATTCCATGCTATCGACAATTCGTGTGTGAGCCTGTAACACCTCAACTCGATCCAATCATGGTTTCGCACTTAACAACATATATATAAACGTCACAGAGCGAATTCAATACACTCCAGGACCTTGCCACGGTCTGATTGACAGAATATACCGAACATTAGTACATACAAATCTTAACCAAACATATTCCTTCTTACAATCCCTCACATCCTATACATCTTACTAACTCAAAATGCCATACGAGTGTACATGCACAACTCGTAGGCCACACTTAACCCGTAACGCTTGTACCCCATCTTACTCTCGTGACGGCGCCTCCTGACTTTCACCTGTGTAGTAAAAACAGCCCCAAAGGGGGTCAGCACGAATGCTGGTACGATCCTCTCATGGCCCCAAGCTAACGTGGCTACGACGACTAATTGTCGATAGCATGGAGGTTGATTAGATGCACAACATAATAGAAAGTGCAATAAACAACAACCAATCATGAACAATCAAAGTTCAAACACCATGAACGACTTAAATGCGTTCTCTTAATTAGAGGTTAATTATTTAACACCTTAGGTTATGTTTCCTCTTAATCTTAGTTTTCTTATCTTACCTCAATCTTAGTCTTACCTTAGTCTTAGAAACAACCAACCTTTAAAAAGGAGGGTGTAGCTTATCTCAGTCTTATAAGCAAACCATCCTTTAAAAAGGAATGTTTGCAACTTATCTCAAACCTTATCTTAATCTTAGAATACAAACCACTCTTTAAATAGAAAGATTGCATCTTACCTCAATGTTTATTTTTGTCGGGTCAAAAGCAACCCTAGCCAATGAGCTATTAACTCCATTGGTTAATAAACAACTTATCTTATAATTTAGGATTTAGGTGATCCTACCGCACCATCTTAATGCCTCCTACCTTGGACTGTATGTCCAACGTAGCTGAGCCGGCACCGACCCTAGGCAGCAAGTCCGAAGACAAGTCCTTAAGCGGAAGTCGGATCTGCTATAGATACCGAACCCCCTTTTTCCTTAGCATGCATGACTGGAGTCAGTCCTGGGTTCCTCACTCCCCCCTTAAGTTTCAGTTAGTAGAAGTCTCAAGACAATGTTTGTTGGTTAACCTCTTTCGGTTTATGACAAACTAATATTAGGGAGCGTTCCTTAGTCTCACTCAATTCCTTACTAAACGTTGTTAGTAGTAAGTTCTCACAGTAAGTTGTGTTAGTTTTCAAACATCACACAACAATACAATAAACATAATGTTCCGGTTACATGCTTTATCTTGTTTAGTGAGCACACAAAAACAAATAGCACACAACCGAGGGACACCTCGTTAGCAAGCAGGTCACAAGAAGACTGTACCGTTCACCGTGGTCGTTCGGTTGCTTACTCTCTTCCGGAGTCCAAATACTCAAGCCCTAAAACATTCATTCAGTTTTAGGTTGTTAATCACTTAACTTAATTCAACTTATTTAACTTACTTATCCCATAATGATTCCCACCTACACCTCTTAAGTTTACAACTTAATCTTACAACTTAACCTTAAACTTTTAAGTTTATACTTATCTTAATCTCTTAGGTCTTTATACCTCTATTCATCATTGCCCTCTTAATGGGGTACCATTAATACCACTAAACTTCCTTAGGGTTTCTCTCTCTCTTTTTTTTTTCATCTTCAGGGTCGACCGACCTTACCGACCGACCTTACCCAAGGTCGGTCCATTCCAGAACCTATTGCCATTTGAAAATTTTACCCCCGACCGACCTTGCAAGTCCGGTCCCTAAGGTCGGTCCATTCCCGAGAGTTTCCCGTGGGTATTTAAGCCCGACCGACCTTGTCAAGGTCGGTCCCAAGTTCGTTCCATTCTAGAGACTCAATTCGTACACAAATACAAGCCCGACCGAACTTGTAAGTCCGGTCCCCAAGTTCGGTCGATTCCAGAAACTCTTTCCGGTAGTGTAAACAGAGCTCGACTGACCTTGCAGGTCCGGTCCCTAAGGTCGGTCGGCTCCAGAACTTGTTTCTAAATCCCATTTTACTCCAAACTTCTCCACAGTTCCCCCATGTGTCCTAATACCATTTAGGCACTTAAACTCTCCTTAGAACTTCCACCAAACTCTCTCCAAACAACTTCCAAAGATCTTCTTAAACATTTACTAAATTCTTACAAACACTCCTAACACTATCATATAATTCCTTACATTTCCAACTTGTAACCTTACCAAAACTTCAACCAAGTCATCTTGCATATCCATTCACCAATTCCTCTCTTTTTCATTTGTTACTCATCATTCCTAAACTCTTGGACATACCTAAAACATTTCTTCCCATCCTCTTAGCACCTTAACCTTGTTCTTCTTTACCTTGACCTTCCTGCACCCTCCTTAGACATCTACATTTCTTTTACTCCATTACTCACCATTCTCATGACCTTACACTCTTATACATTCCTAGTCAATCTACAACATTCTCCTTTGATCTTCACTCCCATCACCTAAGTCCACTCATTACCATCTAAACTAAAACCTTATTGTTCCACTACTAGCATCTTCACTACTTACACAAGCTTCCCAAGACTTTCATTGATATATTCCCTAGTTCATACCTAAATCATCTTAGACATTATACACCTTCTCCTTCAAATTTATGCACAAGTCTCACCATTCCTCTTACCATGACTCTGGTGTGTTCAATACACCCTTTGAACTCTAATTTCTCATAGACAACTCTAGGTCATTCTAAACCTCAAGAACTCCTTTGTTAACTCACTTCCACTCAAATTCCTTTTAATGATCCCAAGTGAATCCTAGGGCATCTTAACTCACCACTACCACTTAAACACTTTGTTTTCTACTCAAATTTTGCCATAGCTTCTCTAGTATATTGTCATGCCCAAATGCATTGTTTTCCTCATTCAACCATTTCACACACATCAAGTTCTTTCTCATCATATTTCATCACCTAAACCAACTCATTCACAACAAACTCAATATGTTGCAATAATCTTAAATTGCATAGCACTAAGGCTCTTAAATGACATGGCTCTTAGGCCCTTAATAATAACTTAAACTTAAACACTGAATTTCCCACATATAAAAGCTTTCAACCTGTAAATACACTCAACAATCTTATAGTGGTTATAATGCTCTTAAAATCCATCTTAAACTTAACTTACTAACTCATTCCCATTGGCTCCTTAATCACAAGTTCACAGCTAGTTTAAATTCTTTTTCCTAAGTTATATAACCCATTACCTAATGTAGCTTAAAGCTACATTGGTACTTATCTAAATACCATCCCTTAAAACTTAAACCACCATTAGGTAAGCATTTTACCTTGTTTTCTCAAGCTTATCTTAACTTCCTCCTTAGACCTTTTTCCCCTTGGGAATCTCGGCCACCATCTTAACTTCCCTTGCCAATGTTCTAATCAATACACAATGACTCTCATGAGTGCTAATAATACACTAACCTTAAGGAGTAAACCCTAGGTTGAAAATGTGTTTTAAAGTATTAATTGAATGCTTTACCTTAGATTCTCAAAACAAGCTTGGATATGCATCAAGTAGG
Source organism: Limonium bicolor (assembly GCA_023374045.1). Classification (NCBI taxonomy): domain Eukaryota; kingdom Viridiplantae; phylum Streptophyta; class Magnoliopsida; order Caryophyllales; family Plumbaginaceae; genus Limonium; species Limonium bicolor. The sequence continues at coordinate 455,769,722 of CM041777.1, forward strand.
ACCTCCTCTAGCCCTTGGAGAATAGAATCAAGCTAGAACAATGGATAAAACAAGGCTCCACGAGAAGGTAATTTTCGGTCATGAAGAAGAAATGGTGGAAACATGGTTTTTCTTACATTTTCATTACCTTGGATGAATGGAGAACCAAATGGGCTCTTCAAACTTGATTTTCCCTCCATCAATGGGGTTTTCTATTGGCACCGAAATGGAGCTTTGAATGATTTGAAAAGACAGAAAGGAGGGCCTTGACTTAACTAAGAATAATCTATGCTTATTTTTGGATTTGGAGCTAAAATGAAGGTTTGGTGAGCATTTGAAGATGGAGCATCCATGGAGGCAGCCCTCTCAGTTTTGGAGCAGGAGAGGAGAAGAAGAAACCGTGGAAGAAGAGAATGAATAAAGAGGAGGAGAGAAGGTAGCTAAAGGTAAGATATTTCACTTTTTAAAAGCAAATAGTAAATTTCTCTCATTTCTCTTTCTCTTCTAAGTTGAATGACTCATGTGGTGACTCACCACCTAAAAACCGCCCACCCCCTTAATAATCAAGACATTTATGGTCTTGTTGACCAATTAACTAGCTTATATTGACTTAATGCTAAACTAGCACTATTTGGTTACTATTCACAAATTAGTGCACATATTTCTGAAAGTTTTGATTTCCCATTGATTTAGACTTCCTAATGTGATGCTAATTAGCACACATGTTGATTAAGATGTAATCATAGGCATTTAGCCACTCAAAACCCATTTCTAAGACAATTTCTCAAAAAGGTGCTTTAAGGAGTCTTAAAGCACATTTTGTGTTTAAGCTTGTTTTTGAGCTTGGTTTTCATTGCTAATAGATTTAAAATGTCCATTAGCATGTCACTAAAGTCTTATAATGATATTTGGGTGCTAATTAAAGTCACTCCAAGCTTAAAGCACATTTTTGCCTTAATTGCCCTTAAGGCATTTTCTTGTGTTTTCCTTGGTTAAATTATCTACCAATCTCTATAAGGCATATTTTAGCCTTACTACATCATATATTGATGTTTACTTAACATACTTAGGTTTGGGGTATTTCAATCTACCCCCCTTAAAAGAACTTTGTCCCCAAGTTCCCATGCATCTTATCTTATTAGAATATATGTTTTACCTCATTCCATGGATCATATAGATCATACTTACGTACACTTAAACTCATTGAATCATTAGATCCGCCATATGCTTATACTCAAATATCACACAACATGCTTAAGCATGTATAGCATTCAAAATTCTCTTTGTTCCTTTTTGGTGATTAAAACATTCACATAATTTTTCCAACGTATTCTCCCATGTCACCGGTCCGTAGACAATGGCTCGTTCGTCCTCGTCACCATGGGCCAGAATACAAAACAACTCTGCTCTCCCCATGTCACCGGTCCGAAGACAAAGGCTCGTGCGTCCTCGACTTCATGAGCGAGACTCAGTAAAAAGGAAATCCTTTTTACGAGGTCATGTGAGGAATAATTCCTCTAATTAAAAATACAATCAACTCTAATTTCGTTTTATACTAACGCCTCCATCCTTAGCGTGATTTAATTGTGACCACTGGTAGGGAGTTTCAAGAATCATCCAACCCTGATGTGATCAGCATCAGTGTAGAACTATCCTTCCACCCCAATTTGTGTTCAGTTTCTCTTGATCCCTAGAAAATCAAGTTCCACCTCCCACGTCATTTTCAAACATCCACATAATTCACTCATGTCCAATTTTCTATCTTTTAGTTCTTCTAATCATAATCAATACATCTCCAAAGTGTGGACTCAGTCCATCAAGCATTCCCGATTCATCTCTTAGTAATTACCTCAAGACTTAAATTCCTACTAAGTTCTATAACCGTCTCATACCAATTCTCACCATCTTATATCTCATAGCATTACTATCTTCTTCCTCATATTCATATCGAACAGTATCCCATAGTGTTATCTTATTCTCATCTCACACATAGTCTCATATCGACTCATATCTCAAAATGTTTATGTAAAACATATTCTCAAATTATTTTGTGCTATGCACACCGTAGTTTATGTATTCAGTACATAAACATACGCTAAGCGTTTTTCGCGCTCTACCCCCCTTAAAATGGATTACGCCCACGTAATCAACATTATATCATGCTTGAATATAAGTTCAAGATGTCTAATTCTTACCAAGCATTCTAGCTTCCATATTCTATCTCACTTACAATTCGATCAGAGGGTCATAACTATGCTAATGACTTAGTCTCTGCATCGAGGATTCTTAACGGTACTTATACCATATTCTGATCTTAGTTTGGTCTAACCTCAAAGGTAGTGATCTGCTAGCTTCCGCTGCACGACTCTGATAGTCTTAGGCTTATTTGCCCCTCTTATCCTTTTACAGTATTGTATGTCTTTCTCCTGCGTGCTTATGGTTTAGTACTAAAGGTCCCTCAATGGTCACGTGTTATCTTATATATATACACGGCCTTGATGAGTTGTAGCTCGTCTATCCAGTCTTCCTGGAGATCTAATGTTTGTATTCTTAGTGTTTTCTCAAGTGTCTAAATCGTTCTTTCCATCTGACCTTTGGTCTGAGGACGATTCTTAATCTGAAACTACTATTTAGTGCTTAATGCACTTTACAGTCTTATCCTTAACACTTTAAGACATGTCCAATGTCTGTGCTTAACAATCCGTGCTCTTCGCACTTCATAGTCCTTAATTATTTGTTCTTTGATTCCTTGTGTTGTTGGTTCATCTGAATTCTTCTCTTCAAATGTTTGTGGTAGTAGCTGCTCTTGTCTGATCTTGCGTTGTTGTCCGTGGTACGGAGTCGACTACTTCCCGTGTTCCTTACACCACTCGTCTACATGCATGGGGTACCTTACTGGTACATTACTACTTACCCAACTAACTCATAAATGAGCGTGTTAGGCCTGCAAGCCCCTGTGGGGTGCAGTCGTCCCACGTCTTGTTTTAGTAAACTCATAGTGTCCGTCACACGTTTAGCTATTGCTAATTATGAAGTATTCTGTTGTCGATCTCCTCTTTCATCGTTCCGTAATAACACTTATTGTTCTTCTTGAATCTAATCAAGGGAAATTTATTTACTGTGTTCTTAAGTATGGTATGCTCTAGTTCTTTCTGTATCCCGTACTGATTCGGTCTCTTAGCGACTGAGGTCTCTTTCCATAGAGCCTCTTATCTTGTTTCCCATATTTTGATCTACTAGGAATGCACTTCCAGTTCCTTTAGGAATGGGTAGTGTGCTTTGTTGGGTAAAAACCTAACGGCAAGTATACCGGTCGATTATAGCAAGTTTTCCTAGAAGTGTCCCTCCAGGTTATCGAATCCAAGGGAGGCAGAGTTTTAGTTTAATTGATATTTAAGAACAACAAATGAAATAACTCAAGTAACAGGGGGGTTTTGTTTGTTGAATTTCTAGGTAGAGAAACAAAATGTAAATAAGAATACAGGTAATAACTGCAAGAGCAATAATGAGCAAAATAATGATATTTCTGAAGGGAAGAATTCCGGTTTACTACTCCTCCTAATTCTTCGGTTCCTTTCTTGATGTGTTCACCAAAATTTAGATTAAAATCCTAGATCTGAAATATTCCACGTTCGGTCTCCCGCTCGGTGGAATCTAATTAACAGCTAATAAATCTTAACTCTCGTTACAAATTTACTAGTTGCTAACAGCTTTAAGAATAATCCAGTTTAATGATCAGTTAATATCTTAGAGGAATTACCATATCTAAATTAACCGGTGCTGTTCCTGTTGTCTATTATCTACCGCAGTTCTCACTTATAAGTAGATAAACTGGTAAAATCAAGTAATTGGCCAAATCACAAGATTTATAAAATAAATAAGGAACAACACTTTAATCTATTAAAATGGTAAATCACAAAGATAATGGAACCTTGAATTTGGATTACATAGCAAATCGAAATTTATAAAAACTACTCAGCCATGGAAATGAAAATACTGTAAAAATATGTAAATAACATTAAAGAGAGAAGAGAAGAAAGGAACTCTGATTTAAGACTCTTCAGTGGAGTCTCGGTGTGTGATCAGTGCTTTCTTCTGCTCCTTCTCCAGGAAATGGTGGAGTCTCCAGCTGCTTGTGTACTCCAGATTTATGTGGACGTGTGAATGGTGTTTTATGAAAAATGAATGATATGAATGGAACGTGATATGTGAAATGGAGATGGATGGAGTTGTGGTATTTTGCTCTCCAGAATTTGTGTTGAATGAGAAGAAGAGAGTTCTATTTATAGAGTTGATTTGTGGAACACATAGCAGGAGCAACATGGCAATGGTGCTGGAGTTTGTAAGTGGAATGGTGGGTGTGTTACGTGAGTGTTTTGCTGGATTTGGGGAGATGATTAGATTAGTGGAGGGATGATTGGAAACTAGCAGTGGAAGGGACAAAACTAAAGCTGGAAAGGAAGTACGCTGGATGATGGAGATATGGGGCGGTGTAGTTTAATATGAAGAGAATAGAATTCTCTTTTCGTTCGCTGTGCTACAGACGTCCGATTCAAAGATATGGTCCGGGACTTAAATCTTGTATGAAGTCCCAGACCATGGTACAGAAACAAGTCGAGATGCTGCTATGGTGTGGTCCGGGACTTAAGTCATGTATAAAGTCCCGGACCATGGTGTCAAAACAGGTCGAGAGTTCTTTCATTGTGTGGTCCGGGACTTAGACCATGTATAAGGTCCCGGACCATGCTTGAAATCTGGTCGAGAGATATGCCTCATTGTGGTCCGGGACTTAGACTGTGTATTAAGTCCCGGACCATGCCTGAATTTAAGTCGAGGGTTGAGTCAATTTGTGGTCCGGGACTTAAGTTATGCAACAAGTCCCGGACCATATCTGAATTTAGGTCGAGAGATGACTTTCCTGACTCCATTTAGCTTGTTTGAAAAACTATGGTCTCCAGCAATGATATAAACATGTTTCTTTTGAGATTAAATACCTGAAAAAGCACATAAAAGCCATAAAAGAAGACAATTGCAGCAAGAGACATAAAAACACTTAAAAGACAGGAATTTAGCAGTAAATAGCAACGAATCCGGTATCAAAAGACCATGCAGAAATAGGTAAATTCCTGACTTATCAACATCCCCACACTTAACCTTTGCTTGTCCTCAAGCAATTACTGCAATCAAAATGTACCAGAATTTCCAAAAGCGGGGATTTATCAGGTCAGGAAAATGTACAAGGAAATCTAATGCTGAAAAACAGTCATAAGAGACAACGATTAGTACTGCAAGTTTTCTTAAACAGTGAAGCTAGAGTGTTTGACAAATGCATGAGACTATCATCATAACTATTTAATCCAAACTGTACTCAGGGCTTTACTTTCCATATGCTTTCCACAATTTCATTGGACGACAAGGGGCAAGAAGTAATGTCATATTCCACATTACCTTTCATTGCCACATACTCATAATCAAGGAAGAATTTGCAATAAACTGTTTAGCATGAAAGAACTTTCCTTCCAATTTTTCTGAGTAAGCATTATTCATTTCATCCCCTCAGACTTTTTCTCCCCATCCTTGTAGCGGTGTTGGGCCTTCTATCCCAGATCAGATGATCTTAGGTAGATGAGTGATGAGGCACTCCATGGGCTTAATTACCGAATGGGAGAGGTCTGTTCCGGTTCAGAGTAGATTAGAGGAGTACCTTGCCTTTGTCCTTTCCTTCCATTCATTCCAAAACTTTCTCAAAGCCCCAAGTTAGTTCAAACAAAATAGTCACAAAATGGTCTCACCTTTTATTGAAGGAAATAGATGAAAATTTTAACCAAAACTGACAATCCAAGCAGTATAACCAAAGTTCTTATGACCGAAATTTCAGATTAAATCTCAAAAATTTTCGCTACTCGTACGTTATTCCCGACTGATGCATCTGACCACAAATGAAAACCAAGTATGTCGAATTAAAAATTTTTGTTGAGGGTCATCAAAGGTTAGTGAAGGGAGAATAAGTATGTCAGGAGCCAAAGAAAACAAACAATTAGATGTGCAACCCCCTTACTACTACTCCCCCCACTTAGATAATAGCAATGCCCTCATTGCTACTAGAATGTGATTATAGTGCAAAAGAAAGAATAGGACTCCCCCTGAATAATCGGTGAAGATGACGTCCCCACACTCAGGACAAGGAACGGGAGACTTAAGGGTGTTGCAAAAATTTTGGCAGAGTCTCCTTTGTTTTCTTTGGATAGCTCACACAAAAATGGCAGTCCTGTTTGAATATCATAAAGCAACAGACAACGCGTTGCAACAAAAGAGATCACGCATAACCAAATATTCAATAACCAAGTAAATACCCCATCAAAAACAATCCAAATAGAGAAAGACAGGTACCAGAAGTAGCAACCTACTAATCTAAAAGACATCAAAATATCACAAATGTCAAAGTCAGCTGAAAATCCAGAAGTGCAATAAAAGATAGGTAGACTGATGAAGAAGAGAGCATAAACCCCAACATGTACTACCGACGGGCATGCGCCAGGACTCCAACTGTGTAAAGCGCTCATCATACTCACGGAATCGGGCCTCCTGACGAGCCGCGTACTCAGCAAACTGGGCATCCCACCTAGCCTCATAGTTAGTCTGTCGGGTCTCTAAAGCTGAGAGTCTCTCACCATACCCATCCAGACGACTCGTAAAACCGTCAAAGTAGGCTGTAGCAGTCCCCCTCCAGGCTCTAAACTCATGTAGCAACTCATCATAGCCCTGGGCCGGACCATCAGGCATCGGGAAGTCTGGGATCTCACCACCAGCAGCAGCAGCCTCATCAGCAGCGGCCTCAGCCTCATCAGCAGCCTCAGCAACTCGGGTGCGCGTGCAGCGCGTCGGCGCTTCACCCACTGCCCGTCGATCTTCTCCCACTGAAAGAATCTCATCATCGTCATATCGAGAGTGGACCGAGGATACTGAGGCTCCTCATCAGATACATCCACCCCCTTTTCAGCAAGTAACGAGTGTAGGAGGTGTGGGAATGGGAGAGAAGCGGAGTGATCGGTCTGAATTACCCGGAGCATGGAGTTAAAGATAATGTGATGCATACCGGGAGGAACCCCTGCGGCGGCATAGGCGTCGTCCAGGATGTAACGCATAAGCCAGCAGTCATACATATTTAGATCAGCGCACTCCCTGGGGCGAACATTATACATCAGTACCCCTAAAATCAGACGCTCTCTAGGGATCGGGAGCTTATCCCCCGTGACAACCTGCTTATCCCGGTTATTCCTACGCTGGCGGTTTTGAACGTCCGGGTCATTGACAATCAAGTTTATATAGTACTCCTAAGCCTGTCTAGTCAATAATGGCATATTCACCCTATTCTCCGCAGTGGGAACCCGAACAGCTACGGGTAATCCCAAACAACGCCTAATGCTAGCAGCAGTCACAGAAATATTCACCCCTTTAACCACAGAATTAATAGTATCCCCATCACCATTTACCGTCGCATTAGCATAAAACAATTTTACCAGTCTCGGATAGAATCGCCCACCTCGAGTCAGCAGACATGACCATCTACGTGCACTAAAAATTGATTCCAGATCGAACTCGGCTATCAAAGTTGGGCAGACTGACCTTTCTGGAATGATTTTTCTTTCTCGTCCCCGGTACCAATTCGCAGCTGCTTCATTGATGAAGTCCGAATCAACCGTCTCCCGGACCCGGAGTGGAGCTGCGTCGGGTGATGGAGGAGCGGCGGCGGATGAAGACGCGCCTGCGGTGTTGCGTCAAGCTCGTTTGGGGGCCATTTTAAATTGCTGGATTAAGGACGTGTTAAGGGGTGTTCGGTGTGTTCAGTTGATAGTGCTCAGTGTTTGGAGGGTAGGAAATTGGGGCCGGTGATATTTGTGGTTGCGACGGTTTGGGATAACAGAGGTGCGAGATGGAGCCAATGTGTTGGTGGTGGTTATGTGTGGCGTCGAGTTGGTGTTGTGGGCGCGAAGGGGTAGGCAGAGCGGTTGGATTGTGGCTGGAGGAGGGTCGAGTGGTGGCGGTGACAATGTGGAGCAGGCGAGGTTGGTGAGTGTAACAGTGGGAAGAGTGAGGTTGGAGGTGGTAGCGATGGTGGTTTGGATGAGGTGTAGTCGACGGAAAGGCGACAGAGGGGGGTGGTGTTGGGTGCGCGAAGAAGCAGGCGGAGAGTGGTGAGAGCGGGAGTTGGGAGGCTTTGGGACTGCGACGGCGAATGGAGAGGAGGAGAGTGAATGCGGTGGTGGGTTGGCTGGAGTGGTGGTGCGATATCAGGCGGGACTGAGGGAAGGAGTGAGGGTGAATGCGACAGAGGATGGTGGTGTATGGTTACTGGGTCGGGGTTAGGGATTGCAGAGATGAGAAAGAGGCTGAAGAATGAAGACGACGGGTTTATTTCTCTCTCTTTTTTTTTTGTTAAGGTGTGTTGGTCCGGGACCTAAGATATGGGTGAGGTCCCGGACCGCTATGTGAAAACAGGCTGAGAGTTGCAATGGCACTGGGTCCGGGACTTAAGAATTGTAACATGTCCCGGACCACCCCTATTTTTCTGTTCGAGAGTCTTCTTCACTTCCGGTCCGGGACTTAGGATATGCAAAATGTCCCGGACCACCCCTATTTTTCTGTTCGAGAGTTGCCTCCTCCTCTGGTCCGGGACTTAAGATGTGGTTGAGGTCCCGGATCACCCTGTTTAGTCCACCGAAGGTTTTTCTCCTAGTACTCTTTTTACTTCCTTCATCAAACCTACACTTTGACAACAAACAACCAAAGAAAAATAGCTAACAAAGGAATTAGCACACGTAAAAACATGAATTGAAAACGAAAACAAGAAGATAAATGAAAGAAGATTGGGTTGCCTCCCAATGAGCTGCCCGTCTTTTCGGTCTTTGGCTAGACCGTGTAATTGTAAGATCAGTATGGAGGATTATGCACCGTGATCACCGAATGGACTTCAGCGATGTCACCACTTAGATAGTGTTTCAACTGAGACCCGTTGACTTTGAATGTCTCCCCTTCTGTATTGATTAAACCTATGGCTCCATAGGGCGAGACACTCGTTACTGTGAACGGTCCAGACCAACGAGATTTCAACTTCCCAGGGAATAATTTCAGGCGGGAGTTGAATAGAAGCACCTTATCTCCAACGTGAAACTCACGCTTGACCAAAAGCTTGTCATGCCACCTCTTTGTCTTTTCCTTATAGATCTTGGCATTTTCATAGGCTTCCTCTCTAAATTCCTCCAAATTGCACAACTGCATCTTGCGCTTCTCACCAGCCTTTTGTAAATCAAAATTTAATGCTTTGATGGCCCAAAAAGACTTATGCTCCAATTCTACAGGCAAGTGACATGCCTTGCCATATACCAATTTGTATGGAGACATACCTAAGGGTGTTTTGAAGGCAGTGCGATATGCCCACAAAGCGTCATCTAGCTTGAGTGACCAATCGCGTCTAGAAGATGTGACAGATTTCTGAAGGATCCACTTGATTTCTCTATTTGTTATCTCGGCTTGCCCGTTTGTCTGTGGATGATATGGTAGGGAAATCTTGTGCCGTACGCCATACTTCTGTAGGAGAGCTTCAAATTGTTTGTTGCAGAAATGGGTACCTCCATCACTGATGATTGCTCGCGGAACACCAAAACGAGTGAATATATTCCGCTTCAAAAATTTCAGCACTACTTTTGCATCATTAGTTGGTGCTGCTATTGCTTCAATCCATTTTGTAACGTAGTCTACTCCTACCAAGATGTAGAGGTTACCTTGAGATGATGGAAACGGCCCCATGAAATCAATGCCCCAAAGGTCGAATGGTTCAACTTCCAATATAGAATTCAAGGGCATCTCATGGCGTCTAGATAGATTCCCCCGCCTTTGGCACTGGTCACATGTAGATACAAACTGATAGCAATCTTTGTTCAAGGTCTTCCAAAAGAAACCTGCTTCCAAAACTTTTGCGGCTGTTCTAGCATGACCGAAATGACCTCCTGCTTCTCTTGAGTGACAATGATCAAGGATATCTCTTATTTCAGTATCAGGAACACACCTTCGAATCATCCCGTCCGCACAAACCTTGAAAAGAAATGGATCATCCCAACGGTAGTGCTTAACAGTGGAGAAGAACTTCTTCCTCTGCTGATATGTTAATGCTGGGGTACTATCTGTTTTGCAAGATAGTTTGCAATATCTGCATACCAAGGATCTCCCGTGGAGCCAACTTTGAACATACTCATCGGGGAAGAACTCGTTAATTGGTATACCGTCATCAGCATATTTAATCCGAGATAAGTGATCAGCCACTCCATTCTGTACTCCGGGCTTGTCTTTTATCTCTATATCAAACTCCTGAAGGAGTAGGATCCATCGAATCAGCCTCGGTTTTGCCTCTGCCTTTTTGAATAAATGTCGTAGGGCGGAATGATCTGTGTGGACTATGACTTTACTCCCAATGATGTATGATCTGAATTTATCACATGCAAAGACGATGGCTAACAGCTCCTTTTCTGTTGTTGCATAATTTTTTTGTGCATCATTAAGTGTCTTGCTTGCATAGTAGACTACCTTCAGCATTTTGTCATGTCTTTGCCCCAGAACTGCTCCCATAGCAAAATCGCTAGCATCACACATGATCTCGAATGGTAGAGACCAATCAGGTGCAACAACAACTAGTGCAGATATTAGCTTTTCCTTGATGATGGCAAATGCCTCAAGACATTCTTTAGTGAAGTCGAACTTCACATCCTTGGCCAGCAAGTCACACAACGGCTTGGATATCTTTGAAAAATCTTTAATGAACCGTCTGTAGAAGCCCGCATGCCCTAGGAAACTCCTCACATCTTTTACTGTAGCTGGTGGTGGTAACTTATCGATCACTTCAACCTTAGCCCTGTCCACCTCAATACCTCTGCTAGAGATCTTGTGTCCCAGCACAATGCCCTCTTGCACCATGAAGTGGCATTTTTCCCAGTTGAGGACTAAATTGGTAGTTTCTCTGCACCTGGCTAAATAGGTCCAAACTTTCCAAACAAGAGTCAAAAGTTATCCCAAAAACTGAAAAATCATTCCAGAAATACCTTGATGGCATTTTTCAATGTAGTCGAAAATAGCTGTCATTGCAGCTCTGGAAGTTAGCTGGTGTTTTTCATAAACCAAAGGTCATGCGCCTGTAGCATACGTGCCATATGGGCATGTGAAAGTTGTTTTCTCTTGGTCCTTTTTCAGCAATAGGTATCTAAAAATACCCAGAGTAACCATCCAGAAAACAGTAATTGATGTCCTGCAAGTCTCTCCAACATTGATCAATGAAAGGAAGAGGGAAATGATCTTTTCTGGTTGCAGCATTCAACTTTTGATAGTCAATGCACACTCTATGCCCTGTAATAGTTCTCTGAGGAACTAGCTCACCTTTATCATTGGGAATTACAGTAAATCCCCCTTTCTTGGGCACTACTTGTGTAGGGCTCACCCATCGCTATCAGAAATTGTATAAATAATACCTGCATTGAGAAGCTTAATGACTTCTTTCTTTACCACCTCCTTCATGTTTGGGTTCAATCTCTCTGGGGTTGAACTAGTGGTTCATAGTTTTCTTCAAGAAAGATGCGGTGTGTACAAAGTGAGGAGCTATCCCCTGGATATCGGCGATTGACAAGCCTATCGCCTTCTTGTTCTTCCTAAGCACCTGCACTAGTCGTTCCTCCTGTTCATCAGTTAGCTCTGCAGAGCAAGACAATGACAGGCAAACTAGAAGGTTCAATTAAGAAAACATATTTTAAATGGCTGGGGAGAGGTTTCAGCTCCAAGGATGATGGTTCTTTGATAGAGGGAATCACTCCTGAGGGTCCCTTTCTAGCTTTTCACGTTCTATTGTGGGGCCTTTTCGATATCGTCCTCCTGTTGAGAATTGGAATGCCACAGCAGAGACCTCCGGATCATCATGAATTCCATCTATGGATTCCACTAAGCATTTCTCTAACTCATCAATGTCAGCAGGGCTAAATACATAATCCTGCATTAGAGAGTCAATAGATTCCAAACTAAAAACAAGCATGTACATCAGATGGGTGTTTGGTAACCTTTGACATGTCAAAAACAAGCTGTTCATCATGCATTCTCAATATTATCTTACCACCCTCAACATCAATGAGGGTTCTGGCTGTTCGCATAAATGGGTGCCCAAGGATTAGTGGTACTTCTTTGTCTTCCTCCATATCTAAGATCACAAAATCAGCAAGGAAAACAAAAGTACCAACTGATACAACCAAATCTCACACTACTCCTTTCGGTAAAATAATGGACCTATCGCTAGTTGAAGAGTAATACAGGTGGGATCACATTCACCCAATCCAAGTTTAAGGTACATAGACAAGAGGCATTAATTGATGCTAGCACCCAAATCACATAGTCCCTTACCACAGTCGATATTACCTATAGAACATGGGATGAATGGAACCCTGGATCATCGAGCTTCGGGGAAGCTTTTTAGTGAGCACAGCAGAAACTCTCTCTGTCACTGGACTGTTTCCTTTTCTATCAATGACCTTCTATTTGAGAGGATGTCCTTCATGAATTTTGCATAGATAGGCATTTGCTTTAACGCATCTGCAAAAGGAATATTTATGGTTAGTTTCTAAAAAATGCTCAAAAACTTACCGAACTGCTCATCAAGGTCTTTTTCTCTTTAGTCTGTTCGGGAATGGAATGGGCAACTCAACAGCTGCTCTCTGTGATGGTTTGGGGCTGTGGGTAGACTTGTTTGATGTCTCATGCTCCAGCTGTTTAGGTTCGCCAGCCGGTGCATTTTCCAACATTGGTTGCTCAACAATCTCAACCTCTTGTCCCCGCATTATTTTCTTTATTGGATTGATGGGGAGTAACCTCAACTTCAGGGATCGGATGATCAAGCTGTCTACCACTTCTCAAGTTTATTGCTTTAGCATATTCTCTTGGATTCAACTCTGGTTGACTAGGCAAGGACCCTGCAGGTCTCTCTGAAAGCTTCTGACTAATTTGAGCCAATTGGTTTCCATTCGCTTGTTGTAAGCCTTTTGTTCTTGCATGAATGCCTTTTGATTGTTGTTGATTTCATCTTGCTCACTGAATCTAGCTTTTGTTGATGTAATGAATTCGCACATCATGGCTTCCAAGTTTGAGGAACTACTAGCTCCTTGGCTTTGTATCTGTTGGTTCTGAGGGGGTCTCTGATAGGACTGATTATAGTTGTTGTGGTGCCTTCTGATTGTAGTTATTGTTCTGAAATCTTTGCTGCTGATATCCCTAATTGCTTTGGTTGTTATAGAAATTTCCTTGTCTGTTTCCCAGGTAATTTACCTCTTCACTTGGTGGAGCTGTACACTGACACAAGTTTTGAGCTTCTACCACAATATTCGCAAGATGGAAAAACTTCAGGAGCAGCTGCTGCATTTGACTGCGGATTCATTACTGCACACATATGCTCAAACTGCTTTGACATCGCTTCCATCTTGGCAGCCAGAAAAGTATTCGAATCTACTTCATAAACTCCAAGCAGTTTTCTTTGGTGCAGCTTCTCCGTTCTCGCACCTCCCCACTGATTGGATGCATTGGCAATGGTCTCTAATAATTCCTTGATTCTAGCTATTGGTAGCTCCATGAGGCTTCCTTCTGCACAAGTGTCTACCAACAAACGACTTGAATGATCCAAATCTTTGTAAAAGGACTGTAAAATTACCTCCCTCTCCCAAACCATGGCGTGGTACTCTGCGCACAATCCTTTGAAACACTCCCAAGCCTCGGAATGTCTCATCAGTGAATTGCTTAAAGTTGGTAATTTCTCCTCTCATAATCAGCATCCGAGAAGGAGGGAAATATTTTGCAAAAATGCATTTGCCAACTCTGTCCAGGTGGTGATACTGTTGGGTGTCAATGAGTTTAGCCCTTCTGCAGCTCTGTCCCTCAGGGGAAAGGGAAGAGGTCAATCTGGCAGCCTCTTGTGAAGCTGGTGTAGAACAAGCTCCTACCAATCTCAGGAAAGTGTGAGATGGACATTGGGATCTTCGGTGACTGATCCGCTGAATAAGGTGCATTCATGACCATAGTAACATAGTGCGTTTTGAACTGCCACTGCACTCCTGCTGGTAACGCAGGAATTACTATTTGTGGAGATAAGTCCTTCGACGCTTGGGCGAGTATAATCTCTCATGTGCCTCTCTGGATTGGTATTCTCCATATTAGTTTCTGGGGGTTTTTTAGAATCTCTTCTTCAACAATTCCTTCTGCTGGTGAATCTTTTGGAGGCCCTCCTGCTCAAATGGAGGATCCAGCTCTAATCTTTTTCGAATCCTTCTTGTTACTCTGTCTATTTCTGGTTCAATTTCGAATTCAGGGTCTCTTACAGAACGAGTTTTAACCATAAAACACAATTCAGATAACTGACAGCAGTAACTCAAACGGATATTACCATAACCGGAAATAAGAAACAATTTGCACAAGCTGACAAAATGAACAAAATAAAATAACACAGGATAAACTAAAAAGAACAGAAACAAAACAGAATTTAATATAATAAATATAAATCAAACTAAGCAACCGTGCCTCCCCGCAACGACGCCATTAACTTGTTAGGTAAAAACCTACGGCAAGTATACCGTTGATTATAGCAAGTTTTCCTAGAAGTGTCCCTCCAGGTTATCCATCCAAGGGAGGCAGTGTTTTAGTTTAATTGATATTTAAGAACAACTAATGAAATAACTCAAGTAACAGGGGGGTTTTGTTTGTTGAATTTCTAGGTAGAGAAACAAAATGTAAATAAGAATACGGGTAATAACTGCAAGAGCAATAATGAGCAAAAAAAATATATTCTGAAGGAAGAATTCCGTTTTACTACTCCTCCTAATTCTTCGGTTCCTTTCTCGATGTGTTCACCAAAATTTAGATTAAAATCCCAGATCTGAAATATTCCACGATCGGTCTCCCTCGGTGGAATCTAATTAACAGCTAATAAATCTTAACTCTCGTTACAAATTTACTAGTTGCTAACAGCTTTAAGAATAATCCAGTTTAATGATCAGTTAATATCTTAGAGGAATTACCATCTCTAAATTAACCGGTGCTGTTCCTGTTGTCTATTATCTACCGCAGTTCTCACTTATAAGCAGATAAACTGGTAAAATCAAGTAATTGGCCAAATCACAAGATTTAAAAAATAAATAAGGAACAACACTTTAATCTATTAAAATGGTAAATCACAAAGATAATGGAACCTTGAATTTGGATTACATAGCAAACCGAAATTTATAAAAACTACTCAGCCATGGAAATGAAAATACTGTAAAAATATGTAAATAACATTAAAGAGAAAGAGAAGAAGGAACTCTGATTTAAGACTCTTCAGTGGAGTCTCGGTGTGTGATCAGTGCTTTCTTCTGCTCCTTCTCCAGGAAATGGTGGAGTCTCCAGCTGCTTGTGTACTCCAGATTTATGTGGACGTGTGAATGGTGTTTTATTAAAATGAATGATATGAATGGAACGTGATATGTGAAATGGAGATGGATGGAGTTGTGGTATTTTGCTCTCCAGAAATTGTGTGTTGAATGAGAAGAAGAGAGTTCTATTTATAGAGTTGATTTGTGGAACACGTAGCAGGAGCAACAGGGCAATGGTGCTGGAGTTTGTAAGTGGAATGGTGGGTGTGTTACGTGAGTGTTTTGCTGGATTTGGGGAGATGATTAGATTAGTGGAGGGATGATTGGAAAGTAGCAGTGGAAGGGACAAAACTAAAGCTGGAAAGGAAGTACGCTGGATGATGGAGATATGGGGCGGTGTAGTTTAATATGAAGAGAATAGAATTCTCTTTTCGTTCGCTGTGCTACAGACGTCCGATTCAAAGATATGGTCCGGACTTAAATCTTGTATGAAGTCCCGGACCATGGTACAGAAACAAGTCGAGGATGCTGCTATGGTGTGGTCCGGGACTTAAGTCATGTATAAAGTCCCGGACCATGGTGTCAAAACAGGTCGAGAGTTCTTTCATTGTGTGGTCCGGGACTTAGACCATGTATAAGGTCCCGGACCATGCTTGAAATCTGGTCGAGAGATAAGCCTCATTGTGGTCCGGACTTAGACTGAGTATTAAGTCCCGGACCATGCCTGAATTTAAGTCGAGGGTTGAGTCAATTTGTGGTCCGGGACTTAAGTTATGCAACAAGTCCCGGACCATATCTGAATTTAGGTCGAGAGATGACTTTCCTGACTCCATTTAGCTTGTTTGAAAAACTATGGTCTCCAGCAATGATATGAACATGTTTCTTTTGAGATTAAATACCTGAAAAAGCACATAAAAGCCATAAAAGAAGACAATTGCAGCAAGAGACATAAAACACTTAAAAGAAAAAAATTTAGCAGTAAATAGCAACGAATCCGGTATCAAAAGACATGCAGAAATAGGTAAATTCCTGACTTATCATGCTTCCTTTGAAATCTTACCTCACCAGGTCTAGACTACTGGCATTAATGCACAGTTCGTCTACCATCTTATGTCCTTACTTATCTCGTTCTTAGCTCATAGATCTAATTGCCTCAGTGTCAACACTTGACAACTCACACATAACGGTCGCTTTACCGCGCACCATGACTTAATCCTCTTATATAAATATTGTTCTCACGACATGTGCTACTGTGGTAGTTTGCCTTATTCTACTACCCATTGATGGTGCAGTTACTCAATCGTTTCCGTTAATATCTTATCTTATACCCAATCCCTTCTTGGTGTAACCACACTAGGGTTCTCTAATTTCGGTGTATGGCGGTCATCGTACCATGTTGTAAAATAGTTATCCCTTAATATGCAGGTGTTCTGCTCAATCTCAGGTTCGTAAGTAGGCTAATTTCTCTCGCATTCTTTCATCCTTATGATGTTGCTTACCATGTAATTTAACCGGTTCCCGAAGAAGTCATCCGCTGAATCACAAGCTCTTCTGAGCATTGGTCACTTGACGTGCCATAATGTGCACTCACAATGTTTATCTCTAACGATCACTGATTCTTACATCCTGGGTGTTGGATTTGGGGGTTTATCTCTACAGCCTTCCTTATTACTCAAGTGTATCTGGTATGTTCTAAGGTAATCTCAAGGTTTACAATTTTCATTCTCTAACGAAAGTGTATTACGTCTCTAATAAGTGAAAGCCCTTTTGAGGGGTTTATCCCACACATGGCCTCACAACAAGGAGAGGTATCCCCACCCTAAAAGGAATGGTTCGTTCTCCGCCCCTGTCCTTAGCATTATCCCCTTATTCTCATTGGTGCCCTTTCCTGGCAATTCTTACACAATCTAAATTATAGGTTTGTAACCGTCCACATCTACACATTGTAGTTCATTCATAGCTTGAATAAGCTCTTGTACAACTTACTACGCCTCGGGCTCTGATGCGGTTAACATCCTTGGCTCGTAGGCTCTTAGTGCTTAATGCCCCAGTCCATTACTTGTACTCTTACTCATCTGTAGGTCATCCTTATAAGATTCTGGTTCTTTGAACACTATCCACAGTTAGGTTACATACTAAATGTAGTATCGGGTCTCATGGTAAGTTGCTGCGTCCTGCTTCCTGCTATGGAAGTTTATTCAGGCGATCTGAGGTTATTTAGTGTCCTCGAAAATACTGTCATTTACTAGACTTATGTCTTTTAGCAATCAAGGTTAGGTTTGTATCAGGCGTTTGCCTTACTGTGTCCAAGTTGGATGTCATCCTGTCATCTTATACTTCCATCTCAACGCCTCGTTCAACTTCCGTTGACTACGCCACCCGTTGATGATAAGTTACACTTGGGTGTTAATGAGTTAGACGAACAGTATTAACTGTCATTCATCAGTTTGTTCGGCTCGACTATGCCCGCTCTGTGGGGGTAGTCCTCTGAGCTTCCCTCTGTCGGGATTGTATGCCCTTGACCCTTAGTAGGTTATAGCTTAAGTTAATTTCCTCTATCCCTGCTTCTGGGGTTTACTAACATATTCACAAGATTGTTGTTATTGGTATTCTTAATGATCATCTCGGGAGTTCTATCCCGTTCCAGTTGGAAGTCGTTCTGTCAATTGCCTTCATTGTATCTCTTGATACATTCCATGTATGTTGTTACTTACGTAGTGTTTTTGCTCGGATTACTGAGCGATCTCTTAGGTTCCTCTTTGAGATCCGGGTTGGTGTTCTTACCACACTGTCGGTTGTTGTTGTAGTAGGTTGTTCCGTTGCTAATATTTATATTGTTTAGTATTCTGTCCAAGTTCAGCTCCCTGCTGACTGGTGTATCCGCTCATCCCATCATGGTCAGGCCGTCAGGCTTCCATGGTCTCATTCTCCCGTTCTTATAGATTTATAATTCGGTATTAGTGTGTACTGCATTGTCGTGTTCGGTTATCTCGCCATGATGGCTTTCCGTGTAGCTTAACCGTTAGCACTTGCTATGGCAAGTGCGCCATGCAAGATGAGCTTCCGGTACCGTGTGCGTCGTTAGCGGTACTTCCACCTATATCCATATCTTGGTAGTCCTGGGACTCCTTGACGTCTCTTATTTAGGATAACTAGCCATCCGGCAGTTCCTGGTACCGTACTGTCACTTGGCGTTCTCTTCCTGAGGAACCCTTGTTATTTACTCCTGTCTTATTCGTGTTACACATTTTGTCGGTACTAAGTAATGGTCTCCCTTAGGCACTACTCGTAGTCCTATCCGATATTCAGTTCATGTCTTCATCGACGCCATGCTATGTCGGCCAGGTTAAACTTCTCATTGTATGGGGTAGCCCGTTCTTAACTGGACTTTAGTAATCTTACCCTTACTATATTATCCACTGCTATGCTTATTCGGACACTTCCGGTACTCACGTCACTTACTTTTCTTACGCAGTGCATCATTGGTATGGCGGGTTTCGTGCGTTCGACCCAGTGCCGGTAATTTCCATTCTCTACTGATACCATATATTTCTTTGGCTCCATTATAACCTCCAACTCCGTGTTGTGCAACGATCTCGTATTGACGTTCTAACTACCAGATCGGGTTTTCGAGTAAGACTTCTTCTGTGCCATGTATCAGGGTGAATTGCGGGTCTAACTATGGATATCGGTAACAAGTCTACTACGCATCTCTCACTCTATCACTCAACCCTTAACCCATAACTCAAACTCAACCTCAGTATTCTCCTAAGTTCGGTATTTCTTGTCTTCAGAGCGTAACTACGCTCTGATACCACTTTTTGTAACACCCCAACTCGATCCAATCGTGGTTTCGCAACTTAACAACATATATATAAACATCACAGCGGAATTCAATACACTCCAGGACCTTGCCACGGTCTGATTGACAGAATATACCGAACATTAGTACATACAAATCTTAACCAAACACATATCCTTCTTACAATCCCCTCACATCCTATACATCTTACTAACTATGAGCCTCGATTTTAAACCCTATCCTATGTTGGTTAAAGTTGATTAGGATCTAGTCGGGTTTTAGGTCCACTTATAACCTAAGATTAATAACTATGTCATAAAACAATAATTATTAAAACCTAAGCTAGCTCACTGGAACCTATTATGAGTCGCCACCTAATTTTAACCTAGATCAAATTAGGAAAGAAGAGTTCAGGTTCGGGGGCCTGATATTCGACTTAATTAGGGTTCAATTACTTTCATTACCCCTAGAAGTCGTTTTTCCTCTACTTAGTTTAATTACGGCTTATTACGAGTCGTTTTTAACCTACGTGCGCGCTTCTATTTTTTTTTTATTTTTTAACGTTTTTTGACAAAAATTAAAGTGGAAATTAAAATACCTAAACTAGGGTTTCGGAGGCAGAATTAGGTCAAATTTTGTTTCCGTCCGTGGCTACGGACCTAATGTCCGAAACCACGGACCCTAATTAACCTAATTACACAGAAAAGTCAAATTTAAACAGAAACGAGATTTTGAAAAGTCCGGGGCCACGGATAGGACGTCCGTGGGCCCAGACATGTTTTTATAAACCCTAAATTTTGAAAATAAAAAT
Source organism: Limonium bicolor (assembly GCA_023374045.1). Taxonomy (NCBI): domain Eukaryota; kingdom Viridiplantae; phylum Streptophyta; class Magnoliopsida; order Caryophyllales; family Plumbaginaceae; genus Limonium; species Limonium bicolor. Next base: position 455,789,736 of record CM041777.1, read on the forward strand.
ATCCCGCCACCGTCCGGGGGCGTCCGGCTTTCGGACAGAGCGTCCGGGACCCCGGACATAGCGTCCGTGGGTGCGGACCGCCCTCGGACGGCGGCGTTTGGGTGGCTCCCGGCGGTGTTTCTGGCTCAAATTTTATGGGTAGGTAGCCTGAAAGATTCTAAACACGTTAGTGATCGAAAGTTTACAATTTGAATTCGAATTAAACACGAAACTTAGCAAACAAGTTATTGGGCAGAAGCGAAAACAAACGCTAGTTCAGAAGCGGTGAAAAGTCAATTCGAGTCCAAATTTTAACACAGAGTAGTTAAAGTTGAAAAAGTCAGAAAAACATGTTTTCAACCTGTTTTACCTTCGGATTTAATGAGACTCTTCACATTGGGGATCTTTTGGTGCTTTGTTGATACCGGTTCTGGATTGACTTCGAATTTAGCTTCTGACTCCTTCTTCTTTATGGTTCTAAGGACGTTTCTCTTCTGTTTTTGTGGTGGTTTTGTGTGTTTTTGTGGTGCTTGGATGTTCAATGGGGGAAGAAAGGATGAGTTTTTGGTGATTTCGGGGTGATTTCTGCAGTGTTTCGGTATTGATTTGAGGCTTGGAAGTGTAAAAACGTGGGGAGAAGGTTTGTGGCTGTGTTTTCTGACTTTGGAAGTGTTCTCCTCTGCCTAGTTCGTTTTTGGGAGGTCCTTTTATAGAAAGAGCATGGTCAAATTGATAGAGCAAGATTTTTATCTTAAAGACTGATTTTGTGCTCTAAGGGAATCTGATTTTTTAGAATATGTTGCAAGCCGATAAAAATTTAACTGAAGGTAAATAATGATTTTTAGGAATTTTGAGAGTTGGAATCAGATTAGTTTGATAAATAATCGATCAGATAAAAATCTCACAATCTGGAATCTCCCATAATTCAATAACTTATTATTGGAAAGTCGAAATAACGAAATTCCAACGGCATTATTCTCTAAAAATCCTCCTCTATCTTGTATTAAAATTTCATGACATGACATTTTGGTTTGATTTCGGTATTTTCCAAAGGAGAGAGAAAATTGTAAAAATGATTGAATTTCTCTTTTAAATTTTGGGCTAATGTTCCAAATAAGATAATTTCAGGTTTATGACTGTATGTAGTCATGCTAACCATGTGACAATTTTATTTTAATTTTGGAAACCTTTTAATTTCTATTTTGAGGCTATTTCATGTGTTAATTATTAAAGAAATTAGCTTATAATATGAATTAAAAGCTAATTTACAGAATAAATATTATCAGAAAATCATGAAATACCTTTCATAATGACTATGATATTTGGAAGTGTTTGGAGATAATGAACAAGTCATATGAAAATAGAAAATCCCGAGAATGTCCTTGGAAAATCCTGCATTGGTGCATTTTGACCACTTTGCCCTTTGTAACACGTATGCCTTAGAGACTGCTCCAGGGGGTTGAAATTTTGGGTATAACACTAACTCAAAATGCCATACGAGTGTACATGCACAACTCGTAGGCCACACTTAACCCGTAACGCTTGTACCCCATCTTACTCTCGTGACGGCCGCCTCCTGGCGTTCACCTGTGTAGTAAAAACAGCCCCCAAAGGGGTCAGCACGAATGCTGGTACGATCCTCTCATGGCCCCCAAGCTAACGTGGCTACGACGACTAATTGTCGATAGCATGGAGGTTGATTAGATGCACAACATAATAGAAAGTGCAATAAGCAACAACCAATCATGAACAATCAAAGTTCAAACACCATGAAGGACTTAAATGCGTTCCCTTAATTAGAGGGTTAATTATTTAACACCTTAGGTTATGTTTCCTCTTAATCTTAGTTCATTCTTATCTTACCTCAATCTTAGTCTTACCTTAGTCTTAGAAACAACCAACCTTTAAAAAGGAATGGGTGTAGCTTATCTCAGTCTTATAATGCAAACCATCCTTTAAAAAGGAATGGTTGCAACTTATCTCAAACATTATCTTAATCTTAGAATACAAAACACTCTTTAAATAGAAATGATTGCATCTTACCTCAATGTTTATTTTTGTCGGGTCAAAAGCAACCCTAGCCAATGAGCTATTATCTCCATTGGTTGAATAAACAACTTATCTTATAATTTAGGATTTAGGTGATCCTACCACCACCGCACCATCTAATGCCTCCTACCTTGGACTGTATGTCCAACGTAGCTGAGCCGGCAACCAACCCTAGGCAACAAGTCCGAAGACAAGTCCTTAAGCGGAAGTCGGATCTGCTATAGATACCGAACCCCCTTTTTCCTTAGCATGCATGACCGGAGTCAGTCCCGGGTTCCTCACTCCCCCCTTAAGTTCCAGTTAGTAGAAGTCTCAAGACAATGTTTGTTGGTTAACCTCTTTCGGTTTATAACAAACTAATATTAGGGAGCGTTCCTTAGTCTCACTCAATTCCTTACTAAACGTTGGTTAGTAAGTTCTCACAGTAAGTTGTGTTAGTTTTCAAACATCACACAACAATACAATAAACATAATGTTCCGGTTGCATGCTTTATCTTGTTTAGTGAGCACACAAAAACAAATAGCACACAAGCCGAGGGACACCTCGTTAGCAAGCAGGTCACAAGAAGAACTGTACCGTTCACCGTTGGTCGTTCGGTTGCTTACTCTCTTCCGGAGTCCAAATACTCAAGCCCTAAAACATTCATTCAGTTTTAGGTTGTTAATCACTTAACTTAATTCAACTTATTTAACTTACTTATCCCATAATGATTCCCACCTAACACCTCTTAAGTTTTACAACTTAATCTTACAACTTAACCTTAAACTTTTAAGTTTATACTTATCTTAATCTCTTAGGTCTTTATACCTCTATTCATCATTGCCCTCTTAATGGGGTACCATTAATACCACTAACTTCCTTAGGGTTTTCTCTCTCTTTTTTTTTTCATCTTCAGGGTCGACCGACCTTACCGACCGACCTTACCCAAGGTCGGTCCATTCCAGAACTTATTGCCGTTTGAAAATTTTACCCCGACCGACCTTGCAAGTCCGGTCCCCAAGGTCGGTCCATTCCCGAGAGTTTCCTGTGGGATATTTAAGCCCGACCGACCTTGTCAAGGTCGGTCCAAGTTCGGTCCATTCCAGAGACTCAATTCGTACACAAAATACAAGCCCGACCGAACTTGTAGGTCCGGTAGTGTAAACTGAGCTCGACCGACCTTGCAGGTCCGGTCCCTAAGGTCGGTCGGCTCCAGAACCTTGTTTCTAAATTCCCATTTGACTCCAAACTTCTCCACAAGTTCCCCCATGTGTCCTAATACCATTTAGGCACTTAAACTCTCCTTAGAACTTCCACCAAACTCTCCAAAACAACTTCCAAAGATCTTCTTAAACATTTACTAAATTCTTACAAACACTCCTAACACTTATCATATAATTCCTTACATTTCCAACTTGTAACCTTACCAAAACTTCAACCAAGTCATCTTGCATATCCATGCACCAATTCCTCTCTTTTTCATTTGTTACTCATCATTCCTAAACTCTTGGACTTACCTAAACATTTCTTCCCATCCTCTTAGCACCTTAACCTTGTTCTTCTTTACCTTGACCTTCCTACACCCTCCTTAGACATCTACATTTCTTTTACTCCATTACTCACCATTCTCATGACCTTACACTCTTATACATTCCTAGTCAATCTACAACATTCTCCTTCGATCTTCACTCCCATCACCTAAGTCCACTCATTACCATCTAAACTAAAACCTTATTGTTCCACTACTAGCATCTTCACTACTTACACAAGCTTCCCAAGACTTTCATTGATATATTCCCTAGTTCATACCTAAATCATCTTAAACATTATACACCTTCTCCTTCAAATTTATGCACAAGTCTCACCATTCCTCTTACCATGACTCTGGTGTGTTCAATACACCCTTTTGAACTCTAATTTCCTCATAGACAACTCTAGGTCTTTCTAAACCTCAAGAACTCCTAGTTAACTCACTTCCACTCAAATTCCTTTTAATGATCCCAAGTGAATCCTAGGGCATCTTAACTCACCACTACCACTTAAACACTTTGTTTTCTACTCAAATTTCGCCATAGCTTCTCTAGTATATTGTCATGCCCAAATGCATTGTTTTCCTCATTCAACCATCTCACACACATCAAGTTCTTTCTCATCATATTTCATCACCCAAACCAACTCATTCACAACAAACTCAATATGTTGCAATAATCTTAAATTGCATAGCACTAAGGCTCTTAAATGACATGGCTCTTAGGCCCTTAAATAACTTAAACTTAAACACTAAATTTCCCACATATAAAAGCTTTCAACCTGTAAATACACTCAACAATCTTATAGTGGTTATAATGCTCTTAAAATCCATCTTAAACTTATCTTACTAACTCATTCCCATTGGCTCCTTAATCACAAGTTCACAAGCTAGTTTAAATTCTTTTTCCTAGGTTATATAACCCATTACCTAATGTAGTTTAAAGCTACATTGGTACTTATCTAAATACCATCCCTTAAAACTTAAACCACCATTAGGTAAGCATTTTACCTTGTTTTCTCAAGCTTATCTTAACTTCCTCCTTAGACCTTTTTCCCCTTGGGAATATCGGCCACCATCTTAACTTACCTTGCCAATGTTCTAATCAATACACAATGACTCTCATGAGTGCTAATAATACACTAACCTTAAGGAGTAAACCCTAGGTTGAAAATGTGTTTTAAAGTATTAAATTGAATGCTTTACCTTAGATTCTCAAAACAAGCTTGGATATGCATCAAGTAGGACCTCCTCTAGCCCTTGGAGAACATAATCAAGCTAGAACAATGGATAAAACAAGGCTCCATGAGAAGGTAATTTTCGGTCATGAAGAAGAAATGGTGGAAACATGGTTTTTCTTACATTTTCATTACCTTGGATGAATGGAGAACCAAATGGGCTCTTCAAACTTGATTTTCCTCCATCAATGGGGTTTTCTCTTGGCACCGAAATGGAGCTTTGAATGTTTTGAAAAGACAGAAAGGAGGGCCTTGACTTAACTAAGAATAATCTATGCTTATTTTTGGATTTGGAGCTAAAATGAAGGTTTGGTGAGCATTTGAAGATGGAGCATCCATGGAGGCAGCCCTCTCAGTTTTGGAGCAGGAGAGGAAAGAAGAAACCGTGGAAGAAGAGAATGAATGAAGAGGAGGAGAGAAAGGTAAGCTAAAGGTAAGATATTTCACTTTTAAAAAGCAAAGTAAATTTCTCTCATTTCTCTTTCTCTTCTTAAGTTGAATGACTATGTGGTGACTCACCACCTAAAAACCGGCCACCCCCTTAATAATCAAGACATTTATGGTCTTGGTTGACCAATTAATTAGCTTATTTGACTTAATGCTAAACTAGCACTATTTGGTTACTATTCACAAATTAGTGCACATATTTCTGAAATTTTTGATTTCCCATTGATTTAGACTTCCTAATGTGATGCTAATTAGCACACATGTTGATTAAGATGTAATCATAGGAATTTAGCCACTCAAAACCCATTTCTAAGACAATTTCTCAAAAAGGTGCTTTAAGGAGTCTTAAAGCACATTTTGTGTTTAAGCTTGTTTTTGAGCTTGGTTTTCTTTGCTAATAGATTTAAAATGTCCATTAGCATGTCACTAAAGTCTTATAATGATATTTCAGTGCTAATTAAAGTCACTCCAAGCTTAAAGCACATTTTTGCCTTAATTGCCCTTAAGGCATTTTCTTGTGTTTTCCTTGGTTTAAATTATCTACCAATCTCTCTAAGGCATATTTTAGCCTTACTACATCATATATTGATTTTACTTAACATACTTAGGTTTGGGGTATTTCATAGCCCCGTTAGCTTGGGGCCACGAGAGGGTCGTACCAGCATTCGTGCTGACCCCCTTTGGGGGCTGTTTTTATTTTGCAGGTAAGCGTCCAATGAGGAGTCACCATGAGAGTGGGGGTGGTTAGACTTAGCATGGGTTGTTTATTTTGAGTACGGGTTGCGTTTGTGCTCCCGTCTGTTTATATTAAACTGGTGTAAGCTATGTATATGACTTAGATATACTTAAACTCGGTTGGTTGGTGGTATTTTGGTCGGTTGTGTATTTTGGATAAGTGTTGTAATTCAGTTTAAGGTTCGGTATATTCTAATAATCAGACCGTGGCAAGGTCCCGATGGTTGTTTCTCCGCTGCGACGTTTTTGTTTGAGTGTTTAGTTTTGCGATAACCACGATTGGCTTTGGACGGGGTGTTACACCCAAGATTTTTTGACCAGACCCTCTCGACACCTGTTTATCAGCCCAGTTTTACCATCATCTTGTCAAAACAATGTACTACGTGATCATGAAAAAGTATGATCTAGTCAAGAAAATTGCACACATCAGATACTATTTTTGGCCAATCTATAGGGCTACCCACCTCACAACATCGAGCTACTTGCTCGCCATGTGATACATCTAGCGGAAAAATCTCCCCCAACTGATTTGACCAGACCATCTCAGTATCTGACTCAACAGCCGAGTTTTAACCACCATCTTGTCATAAAAATGTACTAGGTTGTCATAAAAAGTATGATCCAGTCACGAAATTTGCACACATCAGTGCTATTTTTGACCAATCTATAGAATTCTAAACCCTTAAAGGGCCACCCCACCTCACAACATCGTGCTACTTGCTTGTCTTGTGATACAACTACCTAATGTTTAATTTCTGTGCTTATTCGCTAATGTTGTTCATCATAGATTTTTTAAATACAATGAATTATGTATGTAGTGTATTCATCCTCCATTATCTTGGTATCCGACAACAACGCGCCCTTATTATTTGTGTTGTAGGCTGTAGTCTGTTTAATTATGACCTTTGATTTCAATGGAAAATTACAGTTATGGTATGCACCCCTTAGATTCGGGAATAATTAGTAAAAAGGGGTTACATGAGCTACTCTGGACCCATGGTTGTTGTCTTTTTCATCGATCCATTCTTTTTTCCAAGTCTTAAAATTTCTGATTATTTATGAAATGTCTGTCATTTACCTGTGTTGTCCTTAATATGAACCAATATTAGACAACTGAGCTACTTTGGACCCATGGTTGTAGTCTTTTACATCAATCCATTCTTTTTCCAAGTGCTAAAATTTCCGATTATGTATGAAATGTTTGTCGTTTTCCTGTGTTGTTCTTAATATGAACGATTATTAGTCCACTGAGCTACTTCGGACCCATGGTTGTTGTCTTTTTCATCAATCCTTTCTTTTTTCAACTCTTGAAATTTCAGACTATGTATGAAATGTTTGTCGTTTACCTGTTTTGTCCTTAATATGAACTGTTATAAGTCCACTGAGCTACTATGGACCCAGGTTGTTGTCTTTTACATCATTCCATTCTTTTTTCCAAGGCATGAAATTTCTGATTATGTATGAAATGTTTGTTGTTCCCTGTGTTTCCTTAGTATGCACGATTATTAGTCCACTCAGGTTTACTTGGTCAAATGGGTCCTAAACGATCACATAGGGCAGCTGCCGAACGTAAACTTAAAAGGAAGAAGGTTGCGCATCATCAATCGGTTCATGATGATGCTGAACCCCAAGATGGGAAGCAGCAGGGCGCTGAGGACCGGCATCCCGACAGCTACCAGAACAAGTGCGCACCCAAGAAGATGATTGTGATGGTAAATAATCTTGTCAACGGTGGTATATTATCAGACTTTAGGAAGGTTCTACGTAATACTGGGTTTATCGGTCTGACTAAGATATCAGTTGATCGTATGGATCGAGTTATCATACACAATCTATTACAGTTGTATGACAAGGAGTCAAAGTCATCCCGTCTCGGTGAAGGAAATTTGCTCAGGGTGGGCCCTGATGACGTGAAGAGGGTCTACAATCTTCCATCGGGCAACTTACCAATCAAATTAAGTCCCAATCGTACGAGTAGGGCTAAACAACTTAGTGCTGATATGGGACTGCGGTCCACCTCGTTGGCTCCATTGCAATCTGTGTACAGTAGGATCCTTTGTGAAAAAGATCTTGAAAAACGTACCAAGCTGTTTATCTTGTACTCATTAGGATGTGTACTCAACCCGTCCCCCAACAACAGAGTCAATCTCAACTACGCTGACTTTTTATATGATCTGGAATTGATTCCAAAATATAACTGGTGTCAGCACATTTCAGACACCCTGATCGGTGGTTTAGACAAATATGCTGATTCCAAGGATGCAAGCCCTCTCCTCAAAGGGGATTTCCATTTTCTGTTTGTAAGTTACTCATTAACACATTTGTAAATTCATTATATGTTGTTTATGTGAGATACAAGATGCCGTAACAGTAGTACACACAACGCAGGTACATTTTCTTGACAGCGTACTGTTTGATAATGAAATACCGTCTGACGTTGTCCCAACATGTGGACTCTGGTCAACAAAATTCGTAAGACAAGTTACGGGATCTGAAGTCGGTTGAAGCGATATGCAAAGGTCGGGTTAAGTATCCTGGTACATCCAGCTGTAACATGGGACCATTATGCCAAAATCCAATTACCGTGCAGATCGTAAGTCTGTTGGTGCTGAGGGTTTGGATGATGGGGAAATGACATGACTCTATCAGAGGTAAACAGTATTGCAGTTGACCACTGTTATTTGCCGTACTCTGTTATGTATATATGTGATTTAAAATTTTGTCCATCTGCAGGCCACTGCAGCACACGCTGAAGCTGTATTAGCCACCAATAGATGGATTCGGAGGGTTGAAACATTGAATAATTACATTGTTAGGTTGCTTCGGGTAAACGGTAAAAGTAAGGATGCACAGGGTAAGGCAGAAATTGATGGTCTCAGTGAGGGTCGACGTGAAAAAAGCAAGTTACGATGGGTGTACATAAAATACCGGTGATTGCAATCTTGCGGCGTAGGTATTCTGTCCCAATCAGGCTCTATGTTATTCATTTTTGTTTGCCGTGCAATCTTGTAATATTTATTGGTGATACTTTTATCGATTGGAACCAATTTGTTGCTACAGTCTTTAATCACACCTACGCGATGGAGGTTCGAGCCAACCACCTGTCAAGTATGATGTTGAAAAGGTAAACATATGTGGTGATTATCAGGTAAATCATGCCTCAAGTTTTAAGCATCGATCATTTCTAATATAATGAGTGTCTCCGTGTGGTTTCATTGTAGACTGGTATGGATGGAGAGGATGGGGGTGCGTTAAGTGCTGAGAGGGAGGACGGGGGTGCGTTAGGTGCTGAGAGAGAGGATGGATCAAAGGATTTATCTGAACAATGTACTGAAGCTGAGGGGGGTGATAGCACGCTCGCTACCGATGTTGTTGCTGCAGAAGTAGATCAAACTCCAACAGAGGGCGGTGTGAACACACATGCTGTAGATCCACGGGTGGTCAATCTGAAACTCCAGCCTCAGTTGATACGGTGGTGGAGACTATGATTTTGACGGATAGTTCTCCCAAAAAGGATGTTAAGTCTATTCATACCAGTCCCAACATGCCCAGGCAAGTGAAGAAAGGACATTGTCAGTGTTCGCCTTACGTCTATACCGGGGCAAAGCGTGCAGCCAAGCTTAGTGGGACTGAAATTCAAATCTTGGAGTATGTTAGGGGAGCCGTGTGCGATGACCCGGTGTAAGCTTATACACACTTTGCTGTTAACTTCCATAATAATAATGAAATTACGTTGACATATTGTTTGGTGTTATTAAACAATCTTGTTTTGCAGGAGTATGCAGGTCTTCTGTGATGATTTCAATACACTGACTCAGCATGACATGTTAACAATGAGTGATGACCAGTGGATAAGCACCAATGTTGTTAACAGTTTTGTTAACTATTTAAACCGTCATCAACAATCTAAGAGGGTCATCAATGCCATATTCATGTCTGTTTTGATGGCAATGTCCGTATAATCCTACAATTAATGATTTCAAATATTCGTTTTCTGTATCTCATCTGCAACATGATGTTATTATCTTTCGCATGACAGTCCCAGGCTTCAGTACTGAAGGATGTATCGTGTGATGACCAGTTCTTTATCAAGCGATTTGATAGTCTTCTGAAAAATCTTTGCATTGAAGCGGACACTGTCAAAAAATGTAAATACGTACGTACATGGCACCTTAATTCCAATTTGGTGGTATGCTTATTGTTTGAAATGTTTTAATCACTGTTACTGACATTGTTAATGGTCTCTTTCCTTCAGTTTGTTTTCCCAGCGTTGTATGATTCACACTACGTCCTAGTAGTTATCAACATGGTGAACAAACAATTTCACTGGATAGACACTTTACCTTAGTCGAATTTGAACTTCAAGAGAGCTAAAGTGCATGTCTCCATACTGGTAATTCTGTGCGATGGCATAACCATGATTTTGTGGATTTGCGTACCCGTTGATTTTTGTCGTCCATTTAAATTTTGTCGTCTTTGTTGTCAACCACTGTAGTTAAAATATGTATTATGATGCTGGCTCATCCATCATGGAATAGTGGACAAAGCGGTGTTTGAATGGAAGTGGGACATCTGCACGTTGTTTGATCAGGGGATGCGGTAAGCTGTGGCCTACATTGTATGTGGATGATGGAGAACTATTTAGCAGTAATCAAATCACGTAAGGCAGTCATGATAAATCTGTGTGGTCTGATTGGACCAACAAAGATTATATCTCATACCATCGAGCAAGAATATCTGTCATACTACTCTTACAGCCTGAGAATAGTCTAAAGGAACAAATCGTTGAAGCATCATCGTCAGCTGATGTTATGGACGCTATTGTTGTGGAGGGTGCCAAACTAACGAGAAGGTCTGTACGGAATCGAGGTGGCAGGTATGTACTGGGTTGCGAGGGCACCACTTAATTTTGACCGTGTGTATCTTATTAAATAGCGTGCGGATTTCCCAATAATGTGAATACTACCTATGGTTGTATCTTATTCGATGGGTATGGTTTGGGGTGTGGGTGGTTGTTTGTTTGTTACAACAGTGTTAAAAGTTGGTCCTTCTGATATGAATGGGTCATGTCGTCAATGTTCTCCACAAATGGCGGAGGCAATGGCTCTTAATTTTGCTCTACCGGCCGTTGATGATATGGAAAATGTTGGTTTTTTGTATGTATAGCGACTGTCTCGGAGTGGTGAATGTTGTAAATGGGAATGTCGAAGTAGATGTAGATGCTGGGGTTATTTTGTGTAGTTTTGAGACGAGGATGAATGATATGATACATTGCTCAGTTTCTTTTGTTGATAGTAGTCAAAATGTGAATGCCCATGTAGTTGTATATATCAGGTCTTGTTTTTTGGCCAACATATAGTATTGTATACTGTGCAGGGCTACCCAACCGCAGAACAATTAGCTACCTGCATGTCCCGTGTTGCTGCTACCTTAATCCTCTTAAAGCACCTTTTTTGACCAGACCATTTCGATACCTGTCTAACAGCCAAGTTTTTCCTCCATCTAGTCATAAAAAATACTCTACGGTCATACCAAAGTACGATCAAGTCACGTTTCACGCAGCAGGTCAGTTATTTGGCCAAAACGTATGAAATTGTATTAAGTATAGACAGGGCTACCCGACCGCACAACAATGAGCTCCCTCCCTTTCCTTTGATGCAGCTAGCTGAATCATATCAGTGCAAAGTTTTGATGAGTAGACCCTCTCGAAACCTGACTTGGAGCTGAGGTGTACCACCATCTAGTGACAAAAATATAGTTGATGGTGATGAAAAACTATATGATCTTGTTACGTTGCACATCTGGGTATTTAGCCACAGATATCAAATAGTATCCACCAGGGCAAGATTTTTTGACAACTCCCTCACGATACCTACTTGTTTCCAAGTTTTGTTGAAATCTAGTGATTAAAATACACTATAAGGTCAGAAAACAGTATGATATAGTCACGTTTCACGCAGCAGGTCCGTCATTCGGGCAAAACGTATCAAATTGTATACCCCTACATGGCTACCCGACCGCACAGTGATGAGCTACTTTCCCATCCTCTGATGCAGCTACCCGAATTCTCATTTTTTGCCAACTTTTTTGACCAAACCCTCTCCATGCTTGACTTATAGTCGAAGTGTATCATCATCTAGTCATAAAAAGCTACTATGTGGTCATACCAAAGTGTGATCTAGTCACGTTGTGCACATGAAATTCGTTATTTGTACTTAAATACAAAATTTATAATTATTCTATTTATTCAAAGCATTTTATGATGTATATAATATATGTCGGAAATAACATTAGCTATCTAAATACAATAAATATCACGTATGAATTATTTTCTTTCACAAATTTTACCACCGATACAATACCCCCAACGAGTTAAATCGACTTGTCATATAGGATTACTACTACTCTCTCACCTTTTAATACATGACCAATTGCGGAGGTCTGCCACCATCTTATCATAAAAATGTACTCTTTGGTCACACCAAAGCATGATCTAGTCACGTGTCACTCATCAGTTCCAGTTTTTTTGGCCGACATACAGAATTCTATATCTTTCCTCTAGAGCTACCCGACCGCACAGTGATGAGCTACTTTCCCGTCCTGTGATGCAGCTACCCGCATCCTCTCCAGTTTTTCCAAACCCTATCCATGCTTGACTTATAGGCGAAGTGTATCACCATCTATCATAGGAAGCTACTATGTGGTCATACCAAAGTATGATCTAGTCACGTTGTGCACATGAAATTCGTTATTTTACTTAAATACAAATATTTATAATTATTCTATTATATATATATATATATAATATGTAGGAAATAACATTAGCTATCTAAATACAAATAAATATCACGTATGAATTATTTTCTTTCACAAATTTTACCACCAATACAATACCCCCAACGAGTTTAAAAACGACTTGTCATATAGGATTACTACTACTCTCTCAACCTTTTAATACATGACCAATTGCGGAGGTCTGCCACCATCTTACCATAAAAATGTACTCTTTGGTCACATCAAAGCATGATCTAGTCACGTGTCACTCATCAGTTCCAGTTTTTTGATGACATACAAATTCTATATCTTTCCTCTAAAGCTACCCGACCGGACAGTGATGAGCTACATCCCCGTCCTGTGATGCAGCTACCCGCATCCTCTCCAGTTTTTCCAAACCCTATCCATGCTTGACTTATAGTCGAAGTGTATCACCATCTAGTCATAGGAAGCTACTATGTGGTCATACCAAAGTGTGATCTAGTCACGTTGTGCACATGAAATTCATTATTTGTACTTAAATACAAATATTTATAATTATTCTATTTTTTTAAATATATATATATATATATATATATATATATATATATATATATATAGTATATCGGAAATAACGTTAGCTATCTAAATAATAAATATGACGTATGAATTATTTTCTTTTACAAATTTTACCACGGATATAATACCCCCTACGTGTTTTAAAAACGACTTGTCATATAGGATTACTACTACTCTTTCAACCTTTTAATACATGACCAATTGCGGAGGTCTACTACCATCTTATCATAAAAATGTACTCTTTGGTCACATCAAAGCATGATCTAGTCACGTGTCACTCATCAGTTCCAGTTTTTTTGGATGACATACAGAATTCTATATCTTTCCTCTAGAGCTACCCGACCGGACAGTGATGAGCTACATCCCCGTCCAATGATGCAGCTACCCGCATCCTCTACAGTTTTTCCAAACCCTATCCATGCTTGACTTATAGTCAAAGTGTATCGCCATCTAGTCATAGAAAGCTACTATGTGGTCATACCAAAGTGTGATCTAGTCACGTTGTGCAAATGAAATTCGTTATTTGTACTTAAATACAAATATTTATAATTATTCTATTATTCAAAGAATTTTATGATGTATATAATATATGTCGGAAATCACATTAGCTCTCTAAGTACAAATATATCACGTATGAATTATTTTCTTTTACAATTTTACCACGGATATGATACCCCCAACGAGTTACAAAAAATTAACACCTTTAGATTTTTATTTTTTAGTTTTAGGCTTTAGTTAATGAATAACAAAACCCTAAATCTAATCTATCAGTATCACTATCCCCCCATTCCCACAACGCAACGACACTTTTTTCACGATTTCACGCCGCTTTAGTCTTCACTGGTCTTCTCCATCTCCATCTCCATTTCCAATCTCCAGTCTCCATTCTCCATCTCCATCTCCATTTTTAGTTCTCCACCTTCGATTCGACCTTCATTATCCAGTTATCCTTCTTCCTTCGTCCTTCCTTATCGCCGACTCGATTCACTCACAAAAAAAAAACGAGACGCAATCTACAATCATAGAGGCCAGAGCAGCGTCAACAGATGTGAACTGAGACTGACGCGGCAGACATCGACTGGCGGTGGTAGATGGTATTTCTCTTCCTTCGGCGGCTGCGCCTGCTTGTTTCTTTCTTCATTTTAGTGGCCTGCAACTGGTTTGCTTCTGGACGACAGTTTTCTTTCTTTCTGGTCTTTTATTTAACGTTTTGTCTCTATGGACTGTCGAATATGTTAAGATGTATCATGTAACACCCCAACTCAATCCAAATGTGGTCTCGCAACTTAACAGTATAATATACACATGTCACAGCGGAATTTTCTTTACAATCCAGGACCTTGCCACGGTCTGACTACAGAATATACCGAACATTAGTCAACAACCTAACCATTTACATAACCTTCTTACAACCCCCTCACATCCTATACATCTTACTAACTCAGATTGCCATACGAGTGTACATGCACAACTCGTAGGCCATACTAACCCTTAACAGCTGTATCCTCTTCTTACTCTCGCGACGGCCGCCTCCTGATGTTCACCTGTGTAGTAAAAGAAGCCCCCGAGGGGGTCAGCACGAATGCTGGTACTATCCTCTCATGGCCCCCAAGCTAACGTGGCTACGACGACTAATTGTCGATAGCATGGAGGTTGATTAGATGCACAATATAATTAAGTGCAGTAAACAACAACTCAGATATGAACAATCAAAGTTCACACACAATGAACGACTTAAATGCGTTCCCTTAATTAGAGAGTTAGCTGTTTAACCCTTAAGTAGTGTTCCCTCTTAATCTTAGTTCATCCTTATCTTACCTCATCTGATTCTTATCTTAATCTTAGAAACAACCATCCTTTAATAAGGAGTGGATGTAGCTTATCTTAATCTTAGTATTACAAACCATCCTTTAAAAAGGAATGGTTGCAACTTATCTTAACCTTACCTTAATCTTAATCTTAATAATACAAATCATCCTTTAAACAGGAATGATTGTAACTTAACTTAATCTTAATCTTAATCTCATCTTATCTCTATATACAAACCTTTCCTGGAAGGGATTGGCCGTATCTAATTCGAACCTGGGATTTAGGTGATCCCACCGCACCATCTTATCTCAGTCTTAGAATACAAACCATTCTTTAAGTAAAATGGTTGTAACTTATCTCAAACCTTATCTCAATCTTATCTCATTCTTATCTCAATTAAGTCAACCGTTCTTTTATTAGAATGGTTGTACCTTAATCCATTGTTTATCTGTCGGGTCACGTAGCCCTAACCAATGAGTTATCAGCTCCATTGGTTTACATAAACAATATTTATTAGAATTAGTTGGGCATTTAGGTAGATCCCACTACACCATCTCAGTATGCCTCCCTCCTAAAACAAGAAGTCCGAGGAGGTCGAGTCTATTTGTCGACTCTAGGCGACGAGTCCGAGGACAGTCATCTTTGGAAGACGGTATTTGATAAGGATACCGACTTCCCCCAATACACATGTGCCGGTACCATTCCGGATTCCTCACTCAAGTTCATTTAGTAATAGTCAAGACCATGTTTGTTTGGTTAACTCATGTTTGTTGGTTACCTCTCGTCAATCGTCCTCATTAGGGGGCGTTCCTTATTCTCACTCAATTTCTTACTAAACATTGGTTAGTAAGTTCTCACGGTATGTTGTGTTAGTTTTCAAACATCACACAACAATATAATATATATATATATATATTCCGGTTGCATGCTTTATCTTGTTTAGTGAGCACACAAAACAAATAGCACACAAGCCGAGGGACACCTCGTTAGCAAGCAGGTCACAAGAAGAAACAACTGTACCGTTCACCGTTGGTCGTTCGGTTGCTTACTCTCTTCCGGAGTCCAAACTCCCAGTCCTAAAACATTCATTCAGTTTTAGGTTGTTAATCACTTAACTTAATATGACTTACTTAACTTGTTTAACTTACTTAATTCCTTAATGATCCCCACCTAACACCTCTTAGGTCTTACACTTAATCTTACAACTTAATCTTAAACTTTCAAGTTTATACTTAACTTAGCTAATCTCTTAAGTTCTTAGGGTCTCAATCATTACTACCCTACCAAAGGCATACCTTATTACCCATTGCCATTCTTAGAATTCAAAATTTCTTTTTTTTTTTTTCTAAGTGTTAAGGGTCGACCGACCCAACCCCTGGGTCGGTCCATTACAGAAACTCTCCGTCTCTTGAAACTCCGACCGACCGACCCAAGCTAACCGACCGACCCAAAACCCTCTGGGTCGGTCCTTTGCCGAACCATTTTCCTTCATTAAATCTTGCCCGACCGACCCACCCGACCGACCCATCCTTATGGTCGGTCTATTGCCGAAACATTTCTGCTGGGTTAGCAAGGTCCGACCGACCCAGAACTGGGTCGGACCCTGGTCGGTCCCCTACATACTTTTCCTCTTAAATTGCTCTTCCAATTCCAAACTCTTCCACAAGTGTCCTAATAGGTCCAACACCATCTTGGCACCTTAAACCCACCTTATAACCTCCTTTAAATACCTTAAATCATCCACCAAATCCACCTTAGTCATTATGCATTTTCCTTGTAATAATGCTACTCTTGTAATGCTTTCCTCTAGGTTTCTAGGTGGTGGTTCATACTTAATGTAACCACTATGCCAATGTTTTCCTCTCACCACTATAACATCATCTCCCAAGCATCTCTCACTATCTAAAACTCTTTCAATTTACTAAAAGTTCCTTCACAAGCTTAAGCTTCCATACACCAACACCTTATTTCCTTCCTAGTTGTTTACCAACATTTGCCTAAGTTCTAAATACTCAATTACATTCTCTTGATTCCTAAATCCCCCAAGGTAATGCCTAAGTCATTACCACTCATTCCAACACTTTATCTTACCCCTCTTCATCAAGACAATCTCTAAAAACTTCCTAGTACTTCCTTAGTCATTATATTCCCTTAGAACATATCTTAATCACCTTAAGCATCATACACCTTCTCCTTAAACTTATGCTCAAGTCTTATATTCCTCATCTCATGATTTGGTGTGTTCAAAACACTCACCATTCCTCTAATTCCTCCTAGACATCTCTAGGTCATTCTAACCTCAAGAACTCCTTAGTTAACTCTTTCCACTCAAATTCTTTTAATGCTCCTAGTAACCCTAGGTCATATTAACTCACCACCATCACTAAACACTTTGTTTTCTACTCAAATTTCGCCATAGCTCCTCTAGTATCTTATCATGCCAAACACATTGTTTTCCTCATTCAACCATCCTCACACACCAAGTTCTTTCTCATCATATCTCATCCAAATCAACTCATTCATATAACTCAATATATGCAATAATCTTAAATTGCATAGCACTAAGGCTCTTAAATGACATGGCTCTTAGGCCCTTAAATGACTTAAACTTAAACACTGAATTTCCCACATATATAAGCTTTCAACCTGCAAATACACTCATCAATCTCATAGTAGTTATAATGCTCTTAAAATCCACCTTAAACTTATATTACTAACTCATTCTCATTAGCTCCTTAATCACAAGTTCATAAGCTTGTTTAAGTTCTTTTTCTTAGGTTTATAACCCAATACACAATGTAAGCTCTAAGCCACATTGGTATTTATCTAAAACTCATTCCTTAATCTTAAACCACCATTAGGTAAGCATTTTACCTTGTTTCCTCAAGCTTATCTCAATCTCCTCCTTAGACCTTCTTCTTGAATGAATATCGGCCACCACTCAACTTCTCTTGCCAATGTTCTAATCAATAACCAATGACTCATATGAGCACTAAACAATACACTAACCTTAAGGAATAGAAAACCTTGTTCTAAGGTATTAAACTGAATGTTTTACCTTGGATTCTCAAAGCAAGCTTGGATATGAATTAAGTAGGACCTCCTCTAGCCCTTGGAGAATAGAATCAAGCTAGAACAAGGATAAAAATGAATCCCCATGAGAAGGAATTTTCGGTAATGTGTAGAAATGGTGGAAACATGGTTTTTCTTACATTTTCTTTACCTTAAGAGAATGGAGAAGCTAATGAGCTCTTCAAACTTGATTTTCCCCCATCAATGGAGTTTTCTCATGGCACCAAAATGGAGCTTTGAAAGATTTGAAAAGATAGGAAGATAGGTCTTGGCCTAACTAAGAGAAATCTACACTTAGTTTTTGATTTGGAGCAAAGATGAATACTGGTGAGCATTTGAAGGTGGAGCACCCATGGAAGAAGCTCTCTCGGTTTGGAGCAAGAGAAGGAGAAGAAAAATCGTGGAAGGAAGGAGAAATGAAGAGAGAGAGGAAGAAAGGTGGCTAATATGTGATATTTGCTTTAATAAAGCAAATAGTAACTTTCTACTTACTCTTCTTTTCCTTTCTTATTTGACTACTTATGGTGACTGTGGTGACTCCCCACTTAAAAACCGGCCACCCCTTAATAAGGCTAACATGGTCTTTGTTGACCAATTATTGACTTATATTGATTAAAACTTAAACTAGTCACTAAATAGTTACTATTCACTAATCAAGGCACATAATCGGGAAATTTTTGATTTCCCATTGATTTAGACCTCCTAATGTGATACTAATTAGTACACATGTTGATTAAAGAGTAATGATGGACATTTAGCCACTCAAAACTCAATTCTAAGACAATTTCTCAAAAATGTGCTTTAAGACTTCTTAAAGCACATTTTGTGTTTTAACTTGTTTTCAAGCTTGGTTTTCTTTGCTAATTGATTTAAAATGACCATTAGAATATTACTAAGGTCTTACATGATATTTGGGTACTCACCCAAGTCTCTCCAAGCTTAGAGCACGTTTTTGCCCTGATTGCCTTTAAGGCACTTTCTTGTGTTTTCCTTGGTTTAAATTGTCTACCAATCTTTCTAAGGCATATTTTAGCCTTAATACATCATGATTTGATGTTTACTTAGCATACTTAGGTTTGGGGTATTTCAATCTACCCCCCTTAAAAGAACTTTGTCCCCAAAGTTCCCATGCATCTTATCTCATTAGAATACATGTCTTACCTCATTCCTTAGATCATATAGATCATACTTATGTATACTTAATCTCATTGAATCCTTAAGTCCACCATATGCTTATTCTTAAATATCACACAACATGCTTAAGCATGTGTAGCACTCAAAATTCCTTTTTGTTCTTTTTGATGATTAAAACATTCACATAACTTCCAACGTATTCTCCCATGTCACCGGTCCGTAGACAATGGCTCATTCGTCCTCGTCACCATGGGCTAGAATACAAAACACGCTGCTCTCCCCATGTCACCGGTCCGAAGACAAAGGCTCGTGCGTCCTCGACTTCATGGGCGAGACTCAGTAAAAAGGTAATCCTTTTTACGAGGTCATGTGAGGAATAATTCCTCTAATTAAAATACAAGCAACTCCAATTTCATTTTTTTTTATCCTAAGGCCTCTATCCTTAGTGTGATTTACTTGTGACCACTGGTAGGGAGTTTCAGGAATAATCCTACCCTGATGTGATCAGCATCAGTGTAGAACCATCCTTCCACTCCAATTTGTGTTCGGTTTCCCTTGATCCCTAGAAAATCAAGTTCCACCTCCCACGTCATTTTCAAACATCAGTTAATTCACTCATGTCCAATTTTCTATCTTTTTAGTTCTTCTAATCATAATCAATACATCTCCAAAGTGTGGACTAAGTCCATCAAACATCCTCAATTCATCTCTTAGTAACTACCTCCAGACTTAAATTCCTACTAAATTCCTATCAGTCTCATACCACTATCATTACTATATCCTTCTCATGCTCATATCCATAATACTCAATGTTATCTTATTCTTATCTTATCTCACACATAGTCTCATATCGACTTATATACCTCATATATTCCTTATTCTTAAGTCTCCTTAATCCTCTTCCTTAATTCTCTTAACTTGTACTCACACCGGAGTTAACAAGATAGGTACTTAATATGTATGGTATTCACATCTTCTGTGTGCAATAACCATGATTTATCTAAAATGTTTATGTAAAACATATTCTCAAATTATTTTGTGCTATGCACACCGTAGTTTATGTACTCAGTACACAAACATACGCTAAGCGGTTTTCGCTCTACCCCCCTTAAAATGGATTACGCCCACGTAATCAGCGTTATATCATCTTTGAACATAAGTTCAAGATGTCTAATTCTCACCAAGCATTCTAGCTTCCACGTCATCTATCTTACTTATAATTCGATCAGAAATGACTTAGTCTCTGTATCGAGGATTCTTAACGGTACTTATACCGTTTCTTAACTTAGTTTGGTCTAATCTCAAAGGTAGTGATCTGCTAGCTTCCGCTGCGCCACTCTGATGTTCTTAGGCTTAACTGCCTCACTTACTTTTGATAGCATTGTATATCCTTCTGCATCCTTACTGTTTAGGAATATTAGTCTCTCAATGGCACGTGTTATCTTTATATATACACGGCCTTAATGAGTTGTAACTCGTCTATCCATTCTCCTTGAAGATCTTATGCTCATACTCTTAGTATTTTCTCGAATGTCTAAATTGTTCTCCCCAACTGACCTTTGGTCTGAGGATGATTCTTATCTGAAACTACTGTTTAGTGCATAATGCGCTTTACAGTCTTAATCCCTTACATCTTAAGACATGTCCAATGTCTGTACTTAATAATCCGTGCTTTCGCACTTCATAGTCCTTAATTATCTGTTCTCTGGTTCCCTGTGTTGCTGGTTCAACTGAATTCTTCTCTTCGACTGTTTGTGGTAGTAGCTGCTCTTGTCTGATCTTGCGTCGTTGTCGGTGGTACGGAGTCGACTACTTCCCGTAGTGTTCCTTACACCACTCGTCTACATGCATGGGGTACCTTACTGGTACATTACTACTTACCCACTTACTCATAATGAGCGTGTCAGGCCTGCAAGCCCCTGTGGGTTGCAGTCCCCACGTCTCGTTTTAGTAAACTCATAGTGTCCGTCACACGTTAGCTATTGCTAATTATGAAGTATTCTGTTGTCGATCTCCTCTCTTTCGTTCCATAATAACTTTATTGTTCTTCTTGAAGTTAATCAAGGGAAGTCCATTTACTGTGTTCTCGGTTATGGTATGCTCCAGCTCCTTCCTGTATTCCGTATGATTCGGTCACTTAATAATTGAGGTCTCTTCCGTAGAGCCTCTTATCTTATTTTTCATATTTATGCTACTAGGAAGCACTTCCAGTTCCTTAAGGAAGGGTAGTGTGCTTCCTGTAAAATCTTACTAACAGGTCCAGACTACTGGCATCAGCGCTCAGTTCGTCTACCATCTTATTTCTTTACTATGCTGGTCTTAACTCATAAATCTAATTGCCTCAGTGTCAATATTGACGGCTCATACATAATGGTCGCCTTACCGCGCCACCATGACTTATTCACTTATCTAACTATTGTACTCACGACCACTACTACCGTGGTAGTTGGCCTTTACCATGTTGCCCATTAATGGTGCAACCTCTTACACTTATTCTAATGTCTTACCTATACTCAATCCCTTCTTGGTGTAAACACACTGGGAGTTCTCTCATTCCGGTATTGGCGGTTGTCGTACCGTGTTGTAAAATAGTTGACTCCTGTTCTGCTCCAATCTCAGATTCGTAAGTAGGCTAATGTCTTTCGCTTTCTTTCATCCTTAGTGATGTTATCTACCATAGTTTAACTGGTTACTGAAGATCATCCACTGATTCACAAGCTCTTCTGAGCATTGCTTAATTGACGTGCCATAATGTGCAGTCACAATGTTTATCTCTACAATCATTAATTCTTACATCCTGGGTGTTGGATATGAGTCTATCTGTGCAACCTACCTTATTACTCAAGTGTATCTGGTATGTTCTAAGGAATCTCAAGGTTCATGGTTCCCATTTCCTAAATAAAGTGTATTTCACCTCTAATAAGTGAAAGCCCTTTTGAGGGGTTCATTCCCTCATGGCCTCACAACAAGGAGAGGTATCCCCACCCTAAAAGGCATGGTTCGTTCTCCGCTCCTGTCCTTAGCATTATCTCAATATTCTCATTGGTACCCTTTCTTGGTATTGTTTTTCCCAATCTAAATTATAGTTTGGTAACCGTTCATATCTACGCATTGTAGTTCCTCATGGCTTAAATAAGCTCTCTTATAACTTACTGCGCCTCGGGCTCTGATGTGGTTAACATCCTTGGCTCGTAGGCTCCTAATGCTTAATGTCTCAGTTCATTATTTGTACTCTTACTCATCTGCAGGTCTTCCTTATGAGATTGTGGTTCTGGAACTTCATCCACCGTTAGGTTACATACTAAATGTAATATCGGGTTCCATGGTAAGTTGCTGCATCCTGCTTCCGGCTATGGAAGTTGTTCAGGTGTTCTGAGGTTACTTAATGTCTTTGACAATGCTGTCATTTTATTAGACTTATGTCTTTTAATAGTCAAAGTTAGGTTCGTATTAGGCGTTTCCTTACGTGTCCAAGTTGGATATCATCCGTCATCTTATACTCATCTCAACGCTTCGTTCAACTTCTGTTGACTACGCCACCCGTTGATGACAACTTGGTTATTGAGTTACAAATTAGGTGTTAATGAGTTAAGCAACAGTTTTAACTGTCATTCATCGGTTGTTCGGTTCGACTATGCCCGCTCTGTGTGGGTAATCCGCTGAGCTTCCCTCTGTCGGGATTCTACATTTTAATCCTTAGTAGGTTATAGCTTATGTTCATTTCTTTTACCCTTGATTTTCCGGGTTTTCCAACATCTTCATTGAAGAATGTTGTTATTGGTGTCCTTAATGGTCACTCTGGGAGTCTTATCCCGTTTTCGTTGTAAGTCGTTCAGTCGACACCTTTATTGTATCTTTGATACATTCCATGAATGTTTTTATTTACGTAGTGCTTTTGCTCGAATTATTGAGCGATCTCTTAGGTTTCTCCTTGGATCCGGGTTTGGTGTTTTACCACACTGTCGGTTGTTGTTGTAGTAGGTTGTACCGTTGCAAATATTTATATGGTTTAGTATTTCGTCTAAGCTCAGCTCCCTGCTGGCTGATGTGTCGGTTCATCTCATCATGGTCAGGCCGTCGGGCCTTTCCAAGGTCTTATTTTCTGTTCTTATGGATTTACAATCCGTATTAATTTATGCTACACTGTAGCGTTCTCCTATTTCGCCTTGATGGCTTTTCATGTGGCTCAACCGTGGTAGCACTTGCTATGGCAAGTGCGCCATGCAGGAGGGGTTATTGGTACAAGGTACATTGGTAGTGAACTTCCTTCTAATTTCCAAGTAATTGGTAGTCCTCGGGACTCCTTCAGATATCTTATTTTGGATAACTATCCATCCGGCAGTTTCCTTTCGTTTGACAGTACTGTCATCTACCAGGGCGTTCCTCTTTCTGAGAGAACCCCTTAATTTTCTTATGTCTTAATCCTCGCTCCTGTCTCCACACATCTTGTTGTGGTTACTAAGTAATGATTCTCCTTTAGGCACTACATCGTATCCTATTTCGGTAAACCATTTATATGAGTTCCCGTTCCTTAGCTGGATTCTTCCAGTAATCTAATCCTCATGCTCTGTATTATCTCACTGTTATTCTCCTTCGGACACTGTCCGGTACTCATGTCCCTTATCATTTCCTTATCTATTGCACCGTAGTGCTTCCTTACCATTGGTATCGCGGGTTATTCGACTGCGTAGCATGTCGACCCATGTTGCCGGTAATTACCGTTCTTTTACTGATAGTATTCCATAGGTAGCGCCTGTCTCTCTATTGCGCTCCATTGAAATTTCCCATTCTCCATAACTGTTGTACA
The DNA here is from genome assembly GCA_023374045.1 of Limonium bicolor. Taxonomy (NCBI): domain Eukaryota; kingdom Viridiplantae; phylum Streptophyta; class Magnoliopsida; order Caryophyllales; family Plumbaginaceae; genus Limonium; species Limonium bicolor. The sequence continues at coordinate 455,813,846 of CM041777.1, forward strand.
ACAAGTTGTTTCTCGTATTGCTTACTGTTAGCTAACTGCCAGATCGGGTTTCCCCGAGTAAGAGAAGGCTTTCTTCTCTCTGGCGTTTGTTCCACACCATTTAGGGTTAGGGATGTGGAGGGCGGGCCTAGGTACTATGGATATCCGGTAAGCACCGGGAGTCCTGGCTAACGCACCTCACACTCTATCTCTCAACCCTTAACCCTAACTCAATCTCAACCTCAATATCCTCCTAAGTTCGGTAATTCTTGTCTTCAGAGCGTAACTACGCTCTGATACCACTTTTTGTAACACCCAACTCAATCCAAATGTGGTCTCGCAACTTAACAGTATATATATACACATGTCACAGCGGAATTCTTTACAATCCAGGACCTTGCCACGGTCTGACTACAGAATATACCGAACATTAGTCTAACAACCTTAACCATTTACATAACCTTCTTACAACCCCTCACATCCTATACATCTTACTAACTCAAATTGCCATACGAGTGTACATGCACAACTCGTAGGCCATACTAACCCTTAACAGCTGTATCCTCTTCTTACTCTTGCGACGGCCGCCTCCTGATGTTCACCTGTGTAGTAAAAAGAAGCCCCCGAGGGGGTCAGCACGAATGCTGGTACTATCCTCTCATGGCCCCCAAGCTAACGTGGCTACGACGACTAATTGTCGATAGCATGGAGGTTGATTAGATGCACAAATATATAGTAAGTGCAGTAAACAACAACTCAGATATGAACAATCAAAGTTCACACACAATGAACGACTTAAATGCGTTCCCTTAATTAGAGAGTTAGTTATTTAACTCCTTAAGTAATGTTCCCTCTTAATCTTAGTCCATCCTTATCTTACCTCAATCTGATTCTTATCTTAATCTTAGAAACAACCATCCTTTAATCAGGAGTGGATGTAGCTTATCTTAATCTTAATATTACAAACCATCCTTTAAAAAGGAATGGTTGCAACTTATCTTAACCTTACCTTAATCTTAATCTTAATAATACAAATCATCCTTTAAAAAGGAATGATTGTAACTTAACTTAATCTTAATCTTAATCTCATCTAATCTCTATATACAAACCTTCCTGGAAGGGATTGGCCGTATCTAATTCGAACCTGGATTTAGGTGATCAACCGCACCATCTATCTCAGTCTTAGAATACAACCATTCTTTAAGTAGAAATGGTTGTAACTTATCTCAAACCTTATCTCAATCTTATCTCAGTTCTTATCTCAATTAAGTCAACCGTTCTTTTATTAGAATGGTTGTACCTTAATCCATTGTTTATCTGTCGGGTCGTAGCCCTAACCAATGAGTTATCAGCTCCATTGGTTTACATAAACAATATTATTAGAATTAGTTGGGCATTTAGGTAGATCCCACTACACCATCTCAGTATGCCTCCCTCCTAAAACAAGAAGTCCGAGGAGGTCGAGTCTATTTGTCGACTCTAGGCGACGAGTCCGAGGACAAGTCATCTTTGGAAGACGGTATTTGATAAGGATACCGACTTCCCCAATACACATGTGCCGGTACCATTCCGGATTCCTCACTCAAGTTCAGTTAGTAATAGTCTCAAGACCATGTTTGTTGGTTAACCTCTTTCGGTTCATATCGTCCCTCATTAGGGGGCGTTCCTTATTCTCACTCAATTTCTTACTAAACATTGGTTAGTAAGTTCTCACGGTATGTTGTGTTAGTTTTCAAACCACACAACAATAAATATATATGTATATATATTCCGGTTGCATGCTTTATCTTGTTTAGTGAGCACACAAAAACAAATAGCACACAAGCCGAGGGACACCTCGTTAGCAAGCAGGTCACAAGAAGAAACAACTGTACCGTTCACCGTTGGTCGTTCGGCTGCTTACTCTCTTCCGGAGTCCAAACTCCAAGTCCTAAAACATTCATTCAGTTTTAGGTTGTTAATCACTTAACTTAATAACTTACTTAACTTGTTTAACTTACTTATTCCTTAATGACCCCACCTAACACCTCTTAGGTCTTACACTTAATCTTACAAACTTAATCTTAAACTTTCAAGTTTATACTTAACTTAGCTTAATCTCTTAAGTTCTTAGGGTCTCAATCATTACTACCCTACCAAAGGCATACCTTATTACCCATTGCCATTCTTAGAATTCAAAATTTCTTTTTTTTTTTTTTGTTTAAGTGTTAAGGGTCGCCCGACCCAACCCCTGGGTCGGTCCATTACAGAAACTCTTCCGTCTCTTGAAACTCATCCGACCGACCCAAGCTAAACCGACCGACCCAAAACCCTCTGGGTCGGTCCTTTGCCGAAACATTTTCCTTCATTAAATCTTGCCCGACCGACCCACCGACCGACCCATCCTTATGGGTCGGTCTATTGCCGAAACATTTCTGCTGGGTTAGCAAGGTCCGACCGACCCAGAACTGGGTCGGACCCTGGGTCGGTCCACTACAGATTTCCTCTTAAATGCTCTTCCAATTCCAAACTCTTCCACAAGTGTCCTAATAGGTCCAACACCATCTTGGCACCTTAAACCCACCTTATAACCTCCTTTAAATACCTAAATCATCCACCAAAATCCACCTTAGTCATTATGCATTTTCCTTGTAATAATGCTACTCTTGTAATGCTTTCCTCTAGGTTTCTAGGTGGTGGTTCATACTTAATGTAACCACTATGCCAATGTTTTCCTCACCACTATAACATCATCTCCCAAGCATCTCTCACTATCTAAAACTCTTTCAAGCATTTACTAAAAGTTCCTTCACAAGCTTAAGCTTCCATACACCAACACCTTATTTCCTTCCTAGTTGTTTACCAACATTTGCCTAAGTTCTAAATACTCAATTACATTCTCTTGATTCCTAAATCCCCCAAGGTAATGCCTAAGTCATTACCACTCATTCCAACACTTTATCTTACCCTCTTCATCAAGACAATCTCTAAAACTTCCTAGTACTTCCTTAGTCATTATATTCCCTTAGAACATATCTTAATCACCTTAAGCATCATACCTTCTCCTTAAACTTATGCTCAAGTCTTATATTCCTCATCTCATGATTTTGGTGTGTTCAAAACACTCACCATTCCTCTAATCTCCTAGATTCTCTAGGTCATTCTAAACCTCAAGAACTCCTTAGTTAACTCATTTCCACTCAATTTTTCATAATGCTCCCTAGTAAACCTAGGTCATATTAATTCACCACTTCACTTAAACACTTATTTTCTACTCAAATTTCGCCATAGCTCCTCTAGTATCTTATCATGCCCAAACACATTGTTTTCCTCATTCACCATCTCCTCACACATCAAGTTCTTTCTCATCATATCTCATCCAAATCAACTCATTCATAATAAACTCAATATAGTGCAATAATCTTAAATTGCATAGCACTAAGGCTCTTAAATGACATGGCTCTTAGGCCCTTAAATGACTTAAACTTAAACACTGAATTTCCCACATATATAAGCTTTCAACCTGCAAATACACTCATCAATCTCATAGTAGTTATAATGCTCTTAAAACCACCTTAAACTTATATTGCTAACTCATTCTCATTAGCTCCTTAATCACAAGTTCATAAGCTTGTTTAAGTTCTTTTCTTAGGTTATAACCCAATACACAATGTAAGCTCTAAGCCACATTGGTTTTATCTAAAACTCATTCCTTAATCTTAAACCACCATTAGGTAAGCATTTTACCTTGTTTCCTCAAGCTTATCTCAATCTCCTCCTTAGACCTTCTTCTTGAATGAATATCGGCCACCACTCAAACTTCTCTTGCCAATGTTCTAATCAATAACCAATGACTCATATGAGCACTAAACAATACACTAACCTTAAGGAGTAACCCTAGGTTAAAAATGTGTTCTAAGGTATTAAACTGAATGTTTTACCTTGGATTCTCAAAGCAAGCTTGGATATGAATTAAGTAGGACCTCCTCTAGCCCTTGGAGAATAGAATCAAGCTAGAACAATGGATAAAAATGAATCCCCATGAGAAGAATTTTCGGTAATGTGGAGAAATGGTGGAAACATGGTTTTTCTTACATTTTCTACCTTAAGAGAATGGAGAAGCTAATGAGCTCTTCAAACTTGATTTTCCTCCATCAATGGAGTTTTCTCATGGCACCAAAATGGAGCTTTGAAAGATTTGAAAAGATAGGAAGATAGGTCTTGGCCTAACTAAGAGAAATCTACACTTAGTTTTTGATTTGGAGCAAAGATGAATACTTGGTGAGCATTTGAAGGTGGAGCACCCATGGAAGAAGCTCTCTCGGTTTGGAGCAAGGAAGGAGAAGAAAAATCGTGGAAGGAAGGAAAATGAAGAGAGAGAGGAAAAAGGTGGCTAATATGTGATATTTGCTTTAATAAAGCAAATAGTAACTTTCTTACTTACTCTCTTTTCCTTTCTTATTTGACTACTTATGGTGACTCATGTGGTGACTCCCCACTTAAAAACCGGCCACCCCATTAATATAAGGCTAACATGGTCTTTGTTGACCAATTAATTGACTTATATTGATTAAAACTTAAACTAGTCACTAAATAGTTACTATCACTAATCAAGGCACATAATCGGGAAATTTTTGATTTCCCATTGATTTAGACCTCCTAATGTGATACTAATTAGTACACATGTTGATTAAAGAGTAATGATGGACATTTAGCCACTCAAACTCAATTCTAAGACAATTTCTCAAAATGTGCTTTAAGACTTCTTAAAGCACATTTTGTGTTTTAACTTGTTTTCAAGCTTGGTTTTCTTGCTAATTGATTTAAAATGACCATTAGAATATTACTAAGGTCTTACCATGATATTTGGGTACTCACCCAAGTCTCTCCAAGCTTAGAGCACGTTTTTGCCCTGATTGCCCTATTGCAAGGCACTTTCTTGTGTTTTCCTTGGCTTAAATTGTCCACCAATCTTTCTAAGGCATCTCTTTAGCCTTAATACATCATGATTTGATGTTTACTTAGCATACTTAGGTTGGGGTATTTCAATACAAGCTACTAGAGCCTGTTTCTTGTACTTCTGGATTTGTTTTCTTATAATTTTCTTATTTTTAATCCCTGTTTTTCTGGTCACGAAAAAATGGACCCATTGATCCATTTTCATTAACTGGGGGTGTTGGCTAGTTGCAGGCGAGAGTAGGAGTACGTTCTCTTTTCCTATTTACACGCACACCTCTCCCCTCCCATGCCTGGTAGTTGGTTGCTTATCTAATTACCTATTCAGTGAGGTCTGATGATCAGATTGCAAATGAGGATAGCTAAGATTTTGGAAAAAACATAATTGGATTAGTAGAAATGTCACCCTTGAAAGAGTCTTGGCTGGGAATTGAATCAGATGCCTAGATTAAACTCTACAAATTTTCCTATGGTACGATATGATAGTCAATTGTTTATTAACTAGCTGTGACTTCAATCTACCGCTGAGTAGAAAACAGAGCCCATGGAAGTTAGAAGAACTAGGAGGTTAATCTCCACCCATTTGTCTGAACTTTTGCTCTCTACTTGCTTAGTTTACTTCCCCTGTTTCAAAACTTGCCTTTCCTGACAGCGCTCTTGGTAAGTTTCTTCTTTGATCTTTTCTTGATGTTTAAACAATCTGTCATAACAGTTCAGTTTTTATTACAATCTGCTGAGTATAACAATCTGTCATAGTAGTTTTTTTGCTGACATATGTGTTGTTTGATCTTGGTTTATACCCTCTGTTGACATCTTTATTTGATTACCATCATTCTTTCGAACTTCACAGATTGTGATGTTAATACCATGGATATTAACTAGCGAGTATGAAGGAAGTTTTCTTTGGCTGCTGAGGAATGGTAAATCAATCTTGTTTACTGCTGGTTGGGGTCCCGATTTTTTGTTTTCTGTTAGGCTTTTTTCTAGGTATCCTGTGATACTATCCCATCGGTCATGGTTTTGAGTATAGAGAATAGATTTGGACTGAAGATATTCTAGGATGCCATGGTTTTGGAATTCGCTGTGCTGCTTCTATCTTCTAGATGGGTGTAGATGGGTTTGAATCCTTTTATAGTACTGCAATTAATGCACGATGGGGCTCAGTACATGTAATGTTCTCATTTATTTATAATATTATGTAATATGCATCTCTGGTGGGGTGTAGTGCTTAGATGAAGCACACAAAATCAGTAGCATTTAAGTAATTGTTCCAACCAATTATGTTCAATCAACTTTTGCAACTGGCAATAGATGGAAAGGGGGTTATATCCATTAAATGCTGTTAATTTTGGCCTTCCAACTCCCCTGTAACTAATACACCTGGGACAGTTGTTTTTAAAAGGCAGTCCAGCACTGATCAGAATGTACTACCGAATAACCCACATCCCCTGTTAAACATTTTTACCTTTCTTCTCCTCTGCTCCGGACTGAACGTATATGGTCGATTTATCCATTAAATAACGTCACGTGATGGAGAAATTGGAAAACTAAGACAAACTGATTCATGATCAACTACATGTGTAAGTAATTGCTAAAATAATACAATAAGTCAAATACACATTTAACATTTAAGTAAATAAAACTATATCTACTTAGAAAGATTGACATACACTTGATACCAGATTAAAAAACACCAGAAATTTCCTTAGATACTCCTTGGAAAAATATTCTAAGCCTACAGCTATGAGGTGTAATGTAAAACAAGTACTACCTAGAAAATATCGATGGCCAACCTAGTAGTAATTCCCCAATAAGTTTAAACATCAATTTATGATGTAGTAAGGCTAAAATATGCCTTAGAAAGATGATATACATTTAAAACCAAGGAACACTCAAGAAATGCCTTTAGGGCAATTAAGGAAAAAATGTGCTGTAGCTTGGAGAGGACTTGGGTGAGTACCCAAATATCAGACAAACCTTAGTAATATCCTAATGGTCACTTTAACCAATTACCAAAGAAAACTAGCTTGAAAACAGTTAAAACACAAATGTGCTTTAAAGTCTTAAAGCACATTTTTGAAAATTGTCTTGTAAATGGGTTTTGAGTGGCTAAATGTCCATCATTACTCTTTATTAACATGTGTACTACTTAGTATCACATTAGGAAGTCTAAATCAATGGGAAATAAAAAATTTCACAATTATGTGCACTAGTTTGTGAATAGTAATCAAATAGTGCCTAGTTTAGTCTTTAATCAACTAAGTCTAATTAGTTGGTCAAACAAGACCATGACCAGCCTAAATCAATGAGGGGGCCGGTTTCTAAGAAGATGAGTCACCATAGACTTCATCAAATAAGAAAATAAGAAGAGATAAAGTAAAGAAAGTTATTATTTGCCTTTATAAAGCAAAATATCTATACTAGCCTACCTTCTCTCCTCTCTTCTTCATTTCCCACCTTCACCCACGGTTTCTTCTTCTCCTCTCCTGCTCCAAGACCGAGAGGGCTGCCTCCATGGGTGCTCCATCTTCAAATGCTCACCAACCTTCATTTTAGCTCCAAATCCAAAAATAAGCATAGATTTGTCTTAGTTAAGTCAAGGCCTTCCTTTCTATCTTTTCAAATCCTTCAAAGCTCCATTTAGGTGCCAAGGGAAAACTCCATTGATGGAGGAAGATCAGTTTGAAGAGCCCATTTGGTTCTCCCTTCTCTTAAGGTAAAGAATATGTAAGAAAAAACCATCTTTCCATCACTTCTTCACATGTCCGAAAATTACACTCATGGGGCTTCAGTTTTATGCCTTGTTCTAGCTTGTTTTCTATTCTCCCAGGGCTAGAGGAGGTCCTTCTTGATTCATATACAAGCTTGTTTTGAGAATCCAAGGTAAATTATTCAATTTAATACCTTAAAACACATTTTTAACCTAGGAATAATTCCTTAAGGTTAGTGCATTATATAGCACTCATGAGAGTCATTGTTTATTGGTTAGAACATTGGCGAAAGAAATTAGAATGGTGGCCGAGATTCCCAGGGAAGAAGCCTAATGAGAAACTTGAGAAAACAAGGTAAGTTGCTTACCTAATGGTGGTTTAAGTTTTAAGGGATGAGTTTAGTGAGTACTAATGTGGCTTAAAGCTTACATTATGTAATGGGTTATATAACCTAGGAAAAAGAATTTAAACAAGCTTATGAACTTGTGATTAAGAAGCCAATGAGAATGAGTTAGTAAGATAAGATTAAGATGGGTTTTAAGAGCATTATAACTACTATGAGATTGATGGGTGTATTTGCAGTTTGAAAGCTTTTATATGTGGGAAATTCAGTGTTTAAGTTTAAGTCATTTAAGGGCCTAAGAGCCATGTCATTTAAGAGCCTTAGTGCTATGCAATTTAAGATTATTGCATTATATTGAGTTTGTTGTGAATGAGTTGATTTGGGTGAGAAAATATGATGAGAAAAAACTTGGTGTGTGTGAGATGGTTGAATGAGGAAAACGATGCATTTGGGCATGATAAAATACTAGGGAAAGCTATGACGAAATTTGAGTAGAAAACAAAGTGTTTAAGTGGTGGTGGTGAGTTAATATGCCCTAGGTTTACTAGGGATCATTAAGAGGAATTTGAGTGGAAATGAGTTAACTAAGTAGTTCTTGAGGTTTGGGTGACCTAGAGTTGTCTAGGAGGGATTAGAGGATGGTGGGTATATTGAACACACCAAAGTCATGTTAAGAGGAATGATAAGACTTGAGCAAAAATTTGGATGAAAAGATGTATAATGCTATAAGGTGATTTAGTTATGAACTAGGGAATATAACAATGAGAGTTTTGGGAAGCTTGAGTAAGTAGTGAAGATGCTAGTGATGGACTAATGAGGTTCTAGTCTTGATGGTAAGGAGTGGACTTGGAGATGGAAGAGAAAAGTGTAAGAGAATGTTGTAAATTGTCAAGGAAAAAGACTAGGATGTATAAGAGTGTATGATTATGAGAATGGTGTGTAAGTTGAGTAAAAGAGATGTAGATGTCTAAGAGGGACTAGGGGATCCAATGGTTAATTTAAGCACCAAAACCATAGTGAAGGAAGCTAGGAAACTTGTACAAAGTTTGAAGGAAAAATAGGTATAATGATTTGTGAAGAAGTAAGCATGTGCTAGATTATATATAGCTTTGAGAAGTGTGAATAAAGCAAATGGGTTGTGCATGATGATGCTTGAGGAGTAGTTAAGATGGTTGTGAAGATAGCATTTGGGTTAGTTGAGTTGTAGGCATGATATACACTTAGAAACTTAAGGAAAAATATTACAAGTAATAAGAGATTTTGTGAGAAATTGGGTAACAAGTTTTGATGAGGAATTGGGCAAGTTTAAGATATTATTTTGGGGTTAGAATATTTCTAATAAGATCTTATATGGACCTTGGGTAAAGCATGGATGAAGAGAACAAGGGCAATCACACTTAGAAAAATGCAAATGGTTAAAACCTGCAGCTGGTCGGGACCTAGGTCCTGGGTAAAGTCCCGGACCATGCCTAAATTAGAGCCGAGACTTCATCCAGCTCCCTGGTCCGGGACTTAAGTTTGGTATGAAGTTCCGGACCACCGCTGATTTACCCCAGAGGATTTTAGCTTGCATTGGTCCGGGACTTAAGTCCCATACAAGTCCTGGACCACCACATTAAAACAGCCGAGAGTTTGAACCAGGTATGGTCCGGGACTTAGGTTGAGGACAAGGTCCCGAACCACTCTAAAAATGGTGTATAAGCTTGGAAAGTGTTAGGTAATGATGGGGATTGATAAGTATTGATTTTATAAAGTTATTAAGGAATGTTTGGTGGGAATTAATGACAATTAAGTGGGTGAATAAGTATAAGAGACAATGAGAAATGATGCACTTAAAAGTCTAAGTTAAAACTGTAAGGACTTAGTGAATATTAAATGGTGAACAATGGTGGATAAGTGGGTTAAGTAAGTTGGGATGAGTTAAGTAACTAATAACCTAAAAACTGAATGAATGTTTAGGACTTGTGAATTGGGACCCGGAGGAGATTAAACAAGCAACCACGAGGGTGAACGGTACAGTTCTTCTTGTGACCTGCATGCTAACGAGGTGTCCCTCGGCTTGGGTGCTATTTGTTTTTGTGTGCTCACTAAACAAGATAAAGCATGCAACCCGAACATTATGTTTATTGTATTGTTGTGTGATGTTTGAAAACTAACACAACTTACCGTGAGAACTTACTAACCAACGTTTTGAAAGGAATTGTGTGAGACTAAGGAACGCTCCCTAATATTAGTTTGTTTAAAAACCGAAAGAGGTTTAACCAACAAACATCGTCTTGAGACTTCTACTAACTGGAACTTAAGGGGGGAGTGAGGAACCCGGGACTGACTCCGGTCATGCATGCTATGGAAAAAGGGGGTCGGTATCTATAGCAGATCCGACTTCCGCTTAAGGACTTGTCTTCGGACTTGTTGCCTAGGGTCGGTTGCCGGCTCAGCTACATTGGACATCCAGTCCAAGGTAGGAGGCATTAAGATGGTGCGGTAGAATCACTAAATCCTAAATTATAAGATAAGTTGTTTATTCAACCAATGGAGTAATAGCTCATTGGCTAGGGTTGCTTTTGACCCGACGAAAATAAAACAGAGGTAAGATACAATAATTTCTATTTAAAGAGTGGTTTGTATTCTAAGATTAAGATGAGGTTGAGATAAGGTGCAACCATTCCTATTTAAAGGATGGTTGTATTATAAGACTGAGATAAGCTACATCCATTCCTTTTTAAAGGATGGTTGTTTTCTAAACTAAGATAAGGCTAAGATTGAGGTAAGAAAAGGATGGATTTAAGATTAAGAGGAAACGTAACTTAAGGAGTGAATAATTGACTCACTAATTAAGGGAACGCATTTAAGTCGTTCGTTGTGTTTGAACTTTGATTGTTCATAATTGGTTTGTGTTTACTGCACCTTCTATTATGTTGTGCATCTAATCAACCTCCATGCTATCGACAATTAGTCATCGTAGCCACGTTAGTTTGGGGCCATGAGAGGATCGTACCAGCATTCGTGCTGACCCCTTTGGGGGCTGTTTTTACTACACAGGTGAACGTCAGGAGGCGGGCCATCACGAGAGTAAGATGGGGTACAAGCGTTACGGGTTAAGTGTGGCCTACGAGTGTGCATGTACACTCGTATGGCAATTTGAGTTAGTAAGATGTATAGGATGTGAGGGATTGTAAGAAGCATATGTAATGGTTAAGATTGTATGTACTAATGTTGGTATATTCTGTCAGTCAGACCGTGGCAAGGTCCTGGAGTGTATTGAATTCCGCTGTGACATTTATATATATGTTGTAAGTTGCGAAACCACATTTGGATTGAGATGGGGTGTTACAAAAAGTGGTATCAGAGCGTAGTTACGCTCTGAAGACAAGAATTACCGAACTTAGGAGAATACTGAGGTTGAGTTTGAGTTATGGGTTAAGGGTTGAGTGTTAGAGTGAGAGGTGCGATAGCTAGGACTTCCCGGTGTTTACCGGATATCCATAGTACCTAGACCCGCCCTCCACATCCCTTGCTTGAATTATGGGGAACAAATGCCAGAGAGAAGAAAGCCTTCTCTTACTCGAGAAACCCGATCTGGTAGTTAGTTAACAATAAGCAATACGAGAAACATCTTGTTGAACAACAGTCTATGAGAACTTGAACGTTTTAAACTGGGGCGCGGCGGTGAAACAGGCGCTACCAAGGGAAGTCTACCAGTAAGGGAAAGGAAATTACCGGCAACATGGGTCGATATGCTACGTAGTCGAGTTACACCGCAATACCAATGATAAGAAAAGCACTATAAGTGCAATGGTTAAGAAAAGATAAGTGACATGAGTACTGGGCAGTGGTCCGAGTGAGCATAACAGTGGAATAATACAATGCATGAGAATTGAGACTACCTGGATGTCTAGTTAAGAACGGGGACTCCAAACCCCATACAATGAGGAAGGATCCACAACCAGGAGAGAAAAGGAAACATACAACAAGGAATAGCGCAGAGACGGTAGAAACTCGTACAATGTACACCGAATAGGACTACGATGTATGCCTAAAGGAGGGTCATTACTTAGTAACCACGACAAAATGTGTGGAAACGGGAGCGAAAGTCAAGACATGAGTGAATAACAAGGGGTTCCCTCAGAAAGAGGAATGCCCTAATAAGTGACAGCACTGTCAAAACGGCAAGGAAACTGCTAAACGGTCAGTTATCCAAACTAAAGAACATCGAAGGAGTCCCGAGGACTACCGAAGATATAAAATATCAGGTGGAAGTACCACTACCGACGCACACAGTACCGGTAACCCATCTTGCATGGCGCACTTGCCATAGCAAGTGCTACCACGGTTAAGCTACACGGAAAGCAATCATGGCGGGATAGTAGAACGCTACAGTTGTAGTACATCTTAATACCGGACTGTAAATCTATAAGAACGGGAAAATAAGACCTTGGAAGGGCCCGACGGCTGACCAGGAAGAGATGAGGTGACACACCAGTCAACAGGGAGCTGAACTTGGACAAAATACTAAACAATATAAATATCAGCAACGGTGCAACCTACTACAACAACAACCGACAGTGCGGTAAGAACATCAATCCCGAACCCCAAGGAGGAAAACCTAAGAGATCGCTCCGTAATGCGAGCAAAACACTACGTAAGTGATAACATACAAAGAATGCATTACGTGATACAGTGGAGACTGTTGACAAAACGACTTCCAGCAGGAACGGGATAGAACTCCTGAGGTGACCATTACGAAAACCAATAACAACAATTTCAATGAGGATGTTGGAAAGCCCAAAAAACAAGGATACAAAAAATGATGAACGTAAGATATAACCTACTAAGGATTAAGACATACAACCCCGAAAGAGGATAGCTCAGAGGACTACCCCCACAGAGCGGGCATAGTCGAGCCAAAACAAACTGATGAATGACAGCAAATACTGTTTTCCTAACTCATTAACACCAAGTATGATTGATCATCAACGGGTGGCGTAGTCAACGGAAGTTGAACGAAGTGTTGAGATGGAAGTTAAGATGACGGGATGATATCCAACTTGGACACCGTAAGGCAAATGCCTAATGCGAACTTAGCCTTGACTGCTAAAAGACATAAGTCTAGTAAAATGACAGTATGTCAAAGACACTAAGTAACCTTAGATCACCTGAATAAAACTCCCATAGCAGGAAGTGGGATGCAGCAACTTACCAGGAAAATGATACTACATTTAATATATACCTAACGGTGGATGGTGTTCAAAGCACCAGAAACTTATGAGGATAACCTACAGATGAGTAGAATACGAGGAGTGAACCGAGCACCGGCTCTCACCCGATGACATTAAGCACTAAGAGCCTACGAGCCATGGATGTTAACCACATCAAAGCGCGAGGCACAGTAAGTTGTAAGAGAGCTTGTTTAAGCCATGAACGAACTACAATTCGTGAACATGAACGGTTGCAAACCAATAACTTAGATTGTGTAAGAATTGCCAGGAAAGGGCACCAATGAGAATAAGGGGATAATGCTAAGGACAGGGCGGAGAACGAACCATTCCTTTTAGAGTGGGAACACTCTCCTTGTTGTGAGGCCATGAGTGGGAACGAACCCCTCAAAAAGGGCTTTCACTTATTAGAGATGCAATACACTTTTATTGGAGAATGGAAAATGTAAACCTTGAGACTAACTTAAACATACCAGATACACTTGAGTAATAAGGAAGGCTACAGGGAAGACCTCATATCCAAACCCAGAATGTAAGAGTCAGTAATCGTTGAGATAAAATGGGTGAGTGCACAGAATGGCACGTCAAATGACCAACGCTCAGTAAGGCTTGTGATTAAACGGATGACTTCTTCAGTAACCGGTTAAATTACACGGTAAATAACACCATAAAGGATGAAAGAAAGTGAGAAAAATTAGCCTACTTATGAACCTGAGATTGAAGCATAACACCTTCGTATTAAAAGATAACCATTTTATAGCACAACACGGCAACCGCCGTACACCAAAATTAGAGAACTCCCAGTGTTATTACACCAAGAAGGGATTGAGTATAAGGTAAGACATTAGAATAAATGAGTAAGTAGTTGCGCCATCAACGGGCAACATGGTAAAGGCCAACTACCACGGTAGTAGTGGTCGTGAGTACAATATTTATATAAGTGGATTAAGTCATGGAGCACATTTAAGCGACCATTAGGTATGAGTCGTCAAATATTGACACTAAGGCAATTAGATTTATGAGTTAAGACCAATATAAGTAAGGAAATAAGATGATAGACGAACTGTGCATTGATGCCAGTAGTTTGGACCTGGTTAGGTAAGATTTCACAGGAAGCACACTACCCATTCCTTAAGGAACTGGAAGTACATTCCTAGTAGAGCAAATATGAGAAACAAGGTAAGAGGCTCTATGGAAAGAGACCTCAGTCACGAAAAGACCGAATCAGTACGGGATACAGAAAGAACTAGAGCATACAATACCCAAGAACGCGGTAAATAGATTTCCCTTGATTAGATTCAAGAAGAACAATAAGTGTTATTATGGAATGATGAAAGAGGAGATCGACAACTGAATACTTCATAATTACCAATAGCTAAACGTGTGACGGACACTATGAGTTTACTAAAATGAGACGTGGGACGACTGCACCCCACAGGGGCTTGCAGGCCTGACTTGCTCATTTATGAGTTAGTTGGGTAAGTAGTAATGTACTAGTAAGGTACCCCATGCATGTAAACAAGTGGTGTAAGGAACACGGGAAGTAGTCGACTCCGTACCACAGACAACGACGCAAGATCAGACAAGAGCAGCTACTACCACAAATAGTTGAAGAAAAAGGAATTCAGTTGAACCAACAACACAAAGGAACCAGAGAACAAATAATTAAAAACTATGAAGTGCGAGAAGCACGGATTGTTAGGTACAGACATTGGATATGTCTTTAGAAGTTAAGGATAAGACTGTAAAGCACAATAAGCACTAAATAGTAGTTTCAGATTAAGGGTCATCCTCAGAAGCAAAGAACGATTTAAACACTTAAGAGAACGCCAAGAATATGAACATTAGATCTCCAAGAAGACTGGATAGACGAGCTACAGCTCATCAAGGCCATGTATATATAAAGATAACACGCGTCCATTGAGGGACCTTTAGTGCCAAACCATAAGCACGCAGGGGAAGGATATATAATGCTATAAAAGGATAAGAAAGGCAGTTAAGCCTATGACTATCAGAGTCGCGCAGCGGAAGCTAGCAGATCAGTACCTTTGAGGTTAGATCAAACTAAGTTAAAAAAATAGTATAAGTACCGTAAGAATCCTCGATACAAAGACCCTCTGATCGAATCATAAGTGAGATAAACGACATGGAAGCTAGAATGCTTAGTGAGAATTAGACATCTTGAACCTATGTTCAAGGATGATATAATGTTGATTACGTGGGCGTAATCCATTTTAAGGGGGGTAGAGCGAAAACCGCTTCGCGTATGCTTATGTACTTAGTACATAAACTACGGTGTGCATAGCACAAAATAATTTGAGAATTTGTTTTACATAAACATTTTGAGATAAATCATGGTTATTGCACACAGAAGATGTGAATACCATACATATTAAGTACCTATCTTGTTAACTCCGGTGTGAGTACAAGTTAAGAGAACTGGTGAAAAGGATTAAGGAGACTTAAGGAATATGGAATATATGAGGTATGAGTCGATATGAGACTATGTGTGAGATAAGAATAAGATAACACTATGGGATACTGTTCGATATGAATGTGAGGAAGAAGATAGTAATGTTATGAGATATAAGATGGTGAGAATTGGTATGAGACGGTTATAGAACTTAGTAGGAATTTAAGTCTTGAGTTATTTACTAAGAGATGAATTGGGAATGTTTGATGGACAGAGTCCACACTTTGGAGATGTATTGATTATGATTAGAAAACCTAAAAAGATAGAAAATTGGACATGCGTGAATTATTTGGATCTTTGAAAATGACGTGGGAGGTGGAACTTGATTTTCTAGGGATCAAGGGAAACCGAACACAAATTGGGGTGGAAGGATAGTTCTACACTGATGCTGATCACATCAGGGTTAGATGATCCTGAAACTCCCTACCAGTGGTCACAATTAAATAACGCTAAGGATAGAGGCATTAGGATAAAATGAAATTGGAGTTGATTGTATTTTTAACAAGAGGAATTATTCCTCACATGACCTCGTAAAAAGGATTACCTTTTTACTGAGTCTCGCCCATGAAGTCGAGGACGCACGAGCCTTTGTCTTCGGACCGGTGACATGGGGAGAGCAGAGTGTTTTGTATTCTGGCCCATGGTGATGAGGACGAATGAGCCATTGTCTACGGACCGGTGACATGGGAGAATACGTTGGAGAATTATGTGATTGGTTTAATCATCAAAAAAGAAATAAAGAGAATTTTGGGTGCTATACATGCCTAAGCATGTTGTGTGATATTTAAGTATAAGCATATGGCGGATCTAATGATCCAATGAGTTTAAGTATACATAAGTATGATCTATATGATCTATGGAATGAGGTAAGACATGTATTCTAATAAGATAAGATGCGTGGGAACTTTGGGGACAAAGTTCTTTTAAGGGGGGTAGATTGAAATACCCCAAACCTAAGTATTCTAATTAAACATCAATTTATGATGTAGTAAGGCTAAAATATGCCTTAGAAAGATTGGTAGACAATTTAAACCAAGGAAAACTCAAGAAAATGCCTTAAGGGCAATTAAGGCAAAAATGTGCTCTAAGCTTGGAGAGACTTGGGTGAGTACCCAAATATCATGCTAAGACCTTAGTAATATCCTAATAATCACTTTAAACCAATTACCAAAGAAAACCAGGCTTGAAAACAAGTTAAAATTCTTAAAGCACATTTTTGAAAAATTGTCTGGTAAATGGGTTTTGAGTGGCTAAATGTCCATCATTACTCTATAATTAACTTGTGTACTACTTAGTATCCTATTAGGAAGTCTAAATCAATGGGAAATCAAAAGTTTCACAATTATGTGCACTAGTTTGTGAATAGTAATCAAATAGTGCCTAGTTTAGTCTTTAATCAACTAAGTCTAATTAGTTGGTCAAACAAGACCATGACCAGCCTAAATCAATGAGGGGGCCGGTTTCTAAGAAGATGAGTCACCATAGACTTCATCAAATAAGAAAATAAGAAGAGATAAAGTAAAGAAAGTTACTATTTACCTTTATAAAGCAAAATATCTATACTAGCCTACCTTCTCTCCTCTCTTCTTCATTTCCCACCTTCACCCACGGTTTCTTCTTCTCCTCTCCTGCTCCAAGACCGAGAGGGCTGCCTCCATGGGTGCTCCATCTTCAAATGCTCACCAAACCTTCATTTTAGCTCCAAATCCAAAAATAAGCATAGATTTGTCTTAGTTAAGTCAAGGCCTTCCTTTCTATCTTTTCAAATCCTTCAAAGCTCCATTTAGGTGCCAAGGGAAAACTCCATTATGGAGGAAGATAAAGTTTGAAGAGCCCATTGGGTTCTCCATTCTCTTAAGGTAAAGAATATGTAAGAAAAACCATCTTTCCATCACTTCTTCACATGTCCGAAAATTACACTCATGGGGCTTCACTTTTATGCCTTGTTCTAGCTTGTTTTCTATTCTCCAAGGGCTAGAGGAGGTCCTTCTTGATTCATATCTAAGCTTGTTTTGAGAATCCAAGGTAAATTATTCAATTTAATACCTTAAAACACATTTTTAACCTAGGAATAATTACTTAAGGTTAGTGCATTATCTAGCACTCATGAGAGTCATTGTTTATTGGTTAGAACATTGGCGAAAGAAATTAGAATGGTGGCCGAGATTCCCAAGGGAAGAAGCCTAAGGAGAAACTTAAGAGAAACTTGAGAAAAACAAGGTAAGTTGCTTACCTAATGGTGGTTTAAGTTTTAAGGGATGAGTTTAGGTGAGTACTAATGTGGCTTAAAGCTTACATTATGTAATGGGTTATATAACCTAGGAAAAAGAATTTAAACAAGCTTATGAACTTGTGATTAAGGAGCCAATGGGAATGAGTTAGTAAGATAGGATTAAGATGGGTTTTATGAGCATTATAACTACTATGAGATTGATGGGTGTATTTGCAGGTTGAAAGCTTTTATATATGGGAAATTTAGTGTTTAAGTTTAAGTCATTTAAGGGCCTAAGAGCCATGTCATTTAAGAGCCTTAGTGCTATGCAATTTAAGATTATTGCATTATATTGAGTTTGTTGTGAATGAGTTGATTTGGGTGAGAAAATATGATGAGAAAGTACTTGGTGTGTGTGAGATGGTTGAATGAGGAAAACGATGCATTTGGGCATGATAAAATACTAGGGAAGCTATGGCGAATATTGAGTAGAAAACAAAGTGTTTAAGTGGTGGTGGTGAGTTAATATGCCCTAGGGTTTACTAGGGATCATTAAGAGGAATTTGAGTGGAAATGAGTTAACTAAGTAGTTCTTGAGGTTTGGGATGACCTAGAGTTGTCTAGGAGGGATTAGAGGATTGGTGGGTATATTGAACACACCAAAGTCATGTTAAGAGGAATGATAAGACTTGAGCAAAAATTTGGATGAAAAGATGTATAATGCTATAAGGTGATTTAGTTATGAACTAGGGAATATAACAATGAGAGTTTTGGGAAGCTTGAGTAAGTATGAAGATGCTAGTGATGGACTAATGAGGTTCTAGTCTTGATGGTAAGGAGTGGACTTGGAGATGGAAGAGAAAAGTGTAAGAGAATGTTGTAAATTGTCAAGGAAAAAAGACTAGGAATGTATAAGAGTGTATGATTATGAGAATGGTGTGTAAGTTGAGTAAAAGAGATGTAGATGTCTAAGAGGGACTAGGGGATCCAATGGTTAATTTAAGCACCAAAACCATAGTGAAGGAAGCTAGGAAACTTGTACAAAGTTTGAAGGAAAAATAAGGTATAATGATTTGTGAAGAAGTAAGCATGTGCTAGATTATATATAGCTTTGAGAAGTGTGAATAAAGCAAATGGGTTGTGCATGATGATGCTTGAGGAGTAGTTAAGATGGTTGTGAAGATAGCATTCTGGGTTAGTTGAGTTGTAGGCATGATATACCACTTAGAAAACTTAAGGAAAATATTACAAGTAATAAGAGATTTTGTGAGAAATTGGGTAACAAGTTTTGATGAGGAATTGGGCAAGTTTAAGATATTATTTTGGGGTTAGAATATTTCTAAGATCTTATATGGACCTTGGGTAAAGCATGGATGAAGAGAACAAGGGCAATCACACTTAGAAAAATGCAAATGGTTAAAACCTGCAGCTGGTCCGGGACCTAGGTCCAGGGTAAAGTCCCGGACCATGCCTAAATTAGAGCCGAGACTTCATCCAGCTCCCTGGTCCGGGACTTAAGTTTGGTATGAAGTTCCGGACCACCGCCTGATTTACCCCCGAGGATTTTAGCTTGCATTGGTCCGGGACTTAAGTGTTATAACCCAAGATTTAGTTATATTTTATTTCATCACAAGTGGCCTTACACTATTGTATTTTGGATTTAGGACATGGACGTCCTTCTGAATAAAGACATGGGTAGAAGGGTCTTTCTTCCTTTCCATTTAAATTCTGGTGAGATTAACTTAATAACCTCTTATTATCTTATTTCTTTCCTTCTTAATTACCCTCACTTCTAAGCACGTTCTCACGATCTCTTTTACGCTCCTCTTCTCGCTCAGTTGGAAACCCTCTACCTTTCTCTCTTCTCTCTCTCAAAACCTCATTCTGTTCAATCCTTTCAAGTTTGACTGATTGTGGTTCTTCCTCGAATTCTACTGTGGATTGCGCACCGTTGCGAAGTCCGGTTCTAAGTAAGGTAATCAACATTGTTCATTCTTCGATTCTGAAATTGGAATGCTCTCCTTGTCTGAATCCTTCCTCTACAATCTGTTAACGAATTCGATTGTGTTCCGTTTCCCCTGTAGATCTCCTCTGCTGTTGGTCTTCTCTGCGTTCGTGGTCTAATTCAGGTATGAATTGTGGGTTTATCTGCGTTGACAGTTTCTGATTTGAGAGTGAGTCCTGATTACGGTTTGTTCTTCGATCTGTTCTTTGGTTGCTGTCGAATTCAGAGTTTGGGATCTGCGTTGCTTGACTGCGTTTGGATTGGTGCTGTGAGGTTTTCGTCTTTGCTGTTCGGTTGTGGTTCGTCTGCTGTTAATTCGAGGTAGGTGGCTTTCGGATTCGATCCGTGTGTTCAACCTTGGGGAGTTTGGGTTCTGCAAATTAACTCAATGATTTGATCTTGTGTTTGTGTGTGGTTCATGTCTGTTTAATGCCATTTCCATGGTTTAAACCCCCAAGGTTGTTTTGTAAATGTGTGTGTTGATTTAGATTGGTTTTTGTGCCTCTGTTCGTGTTAAATTCGCCTCTGTTTTGTGAAATTTTCGGCGTGTCCGAACTTCTGTCCGACCATTGAAGTTCGGACATGCCCTTCTGCGCTCTGGATTTCTGAACTGTTTGGTGTGTCCGAACTTCCGTCCGAGCTTCTAAGTTCGGACGGGGTGCGAGGATGAGTCCGGCTTACGAGTTTCGAATGGTGTCCGAACTTGTAAGCCCGGACATAAGTTCGGACACCCCCTTTCTCATTCCTCTGATTTTGCTCGACTTGTGTCCGAACATTGATGTCCGGACACAAGCTCGGACACTCCGCGTACCTGTTTTCGTAAAACGTCCGAACATCCGTCCGAACATGGATGTCCGGACATCTCTGTCTCTGCTTCTGTTTTGAGTCTCGACTTGTGTCCGAACATCGATGTCCGGACACAAGTTCGGACAGGCTACTGTTTTGGCCATAACTTGCTCGTTTGAGCTCCGTTTTGACTTCCGTTTGCGGGGTTAGATTCCCCTTCTGATTTCCAAGCTATCTATGGGCTTTCTGGTGCCTTTGGTGCACATATGATTATTTGTATTTAAGCTTCTGTTTTGGGACCTAGTTATCTCTGTGTCTGAGCCTTTGGATGGCTGGTTACGCTGTCTTGTAGCGCGCTATGTAGGATCCTTCTGTTCACGGGTGATGTTCCCCGTTCTGTTCACGGGTGTTTACACCTGTTCTGTTTACGAGTGAGGTTTCCTCGTTCTGTTCACGAGCTGGTTGCTCGTTCTGTCTGAATGCTGTGATCGCTAGTGTCCCACTCTGTTTTCCGCTTCTGTCTGCTTCTGCTCTGTTTAGTCCCTTAATGAATGGACTTCTGTTTCTGATTTCTGACATGATTATGGATCTCTTGACTCCTTCTGATTTGTCAATATTCTGTAAAATGTTTTGAGCATGCTGGTTGATGAAGTTGGTCATCTACTGGGCATAGTTGTGTGCTCATCCCCCTACTTCTAATGCTTTTGCAGATTGATTAGCGAGGATCGTCTCCCCTCAGCTTCTGGAGTTTAGTTGCTTCGTTACTTAGCTTCTTTTGAGACCTTTGTATTGAATTTGGGCCTTTGGGCATATTTTGTTAGCTTCCGCTTTTGACATCTGTTTGGTGGGTTCTGTAATGACTTTTGGGGATGTTTTAACATCTCTTGTTTTATACTTTATTTAAGTATTCCGTTTAGGCCTTATTTGACTATCTGTTTGAGTTCGTTTATTAGAGCCTTGCGTTATTATGTAATAATACGCGGCGTGTAATACCCCTAACTCCTAGGCCAGTGTTTGGGGGTGTTACACTTAAGTCCCATACAAAGTCCTGGACCACCACATTAAAACAGCCGAGAGTTTGAACCAGGTACGGTCTGGGACTTAGGTTGAGGACAAGGTCCCGAACCACTCTAAAAATGGTGTATAAGCTTGGAAAGTGTTAGGTAATGATGGGGATTGATAAGTATTGATATTATAAAGTTATTAAGGACATGTTTGGTGGGAATTAATGACAATTAAGTGGGTGAATAAGTATAAGAGACAATGAGAAATGATGCACTTAAAAGTCTAAGTTAAAACTGTAAGGACTTAGTGAATATTAAATGGTGAACAATGGTGGATAAGTGGGTTAAGTAAGTTGGGATGAGTTAAGTAACTAATAACCTAAAACTGAATGAGTGTTTTAGGACTTGTGAATTGGGACCCGGAGGAGATTAAACAAGCAACCACCGAGGGTGAACGGTACAGTTCTTCTTGTGACCTGCTTGCTAACGAGGTGTCCCTCGGCTTGGGTGCTACTTGTTTTTGTGTGCTCACTAAACAAGATAAAGCATGCAACCGGAACATTATGTTTATTGTAATGTTGTGTGATGTTTGAAAACTAACACAACTTACCGTGAGAACTTACTAACCAACGTTTAGTAAGGAATTGTGTGAGACAAAGGAACGCTCCCTAATATTAGTTTGTTAATAACCAAAAGAGGTTTAACCAACAAACATCGTCTTGAGACTTCTACTAACTTGAACTTAAGGGGGGAGTGAGGAACCCGGGACTGACTCCGGTCATGCATGCTAAGGAAAAAGGGGGTCGGTATCTATAGCAGATCCGACTTCCGCTTAAGGACTTGTCTTCGAACTTGTTGCCTAGGGTCGGTTGCCGGCTCAGCTACATTGGACATCTAGTCCAAGGTAGGAGCCATTAAGATGGTGCGGTAGGATCACCTAAATCCTAAATTATAAGATAAGTTGTTTATTCAACCAATGGAGTTAATAGCTCATTGGCTAGGGTTGCTTTTGACCCGACAAAAATAAACATTGAGGTAAGATACAATCATTTCTATTTAAAGAGTGGTTTGTATTCAAAGATTAAGATGAGGTTTGAGATAAGGTGCAACCATTCCTATTTAAACGATGGTTTGTATTATAAGACTGAGATAAGCTACATCCATTCCTTTTTAAAGGATGGTTGTTTTCTAGAACTAAGATAAGACTAAGATTGAGGTAAGATAAGGATGGATTAAGATGAAGAGGAAACATAACTTAAGGAGTGAATAATTGACTCACTAATTAAGGGAACGCATTTAAGTCGTTCGTTGTGTTTGAACTTTGATTGTTCATAATTGGTTTGTTGTTTACTGCACCTTCTATTATGTTGTGCATCTAATCAACCTCCATGCTATCGACAATTAGTCGTCGTAGCCACGTTAGCTTGGGGGCCATGAGAGGATCGTACCAGCATTCGTGCTGACCCTCTTTGGGGGCTGTTTTTACTACACAGGTGAACGTCAGGAGGTGGCCGTCATGAGAGTAAGATGGGGTACAAACGTTACGGGTAAAGTGTGGCCTACGAGTTGTGCATGTACACTCGTATGGCAATTTGAGTTAGTAAGATGTATAGGATGTGAGGGATTGTAAGAAGGATATGTATTGGTTAAGATTTGTATGTACTAATGTTCGGTATATTCTGTCAGTCAGACCATGGTAAGGTCCTGGAGTGTATTGAATTCCGCTGTGACATTTATATATATGTTGTTAAGTTGCGAAACCACATTTGGATTGAGTTGGGGTGTTACAGGTAATGTACCACTGATCGTGTTGGATGATTCCCCACCTCATTCCCTACTAAATCTCCTGAGAAGTGTGACTCCATGCACGGTTCCAATGGAAGTTTCCAATCTGACGATCTTACCTTTGAAGATGCCCTCTACACTCGGTACTAGTTTGGCTACTACCGAACAAGGTTCACACCACCAGGGCGGCGGGAGTTTGCAGACTGGTGTATGTTCGCCCCCTCAACAAGCAAGGAAAGAAAGCCACACAGTGCCATAGAAGTGGTGGACAGTCCTGATGTAGAATCGGTTGAGAGTGCAACTTACAAGGAAGATGATGAGTGGTAGGTAGTCTGCATGCAGTGGTTTTAGATAGTTTTTTCTGTTTGTTTCCCTTCGAATGTTCCCCCTTGACAATATGTCCCTTTAAATGATTTGAAACTTGAACTTTAAATTACATTTGTATTCTTATTTAGTCCGTAAGTTAACACCCGCAAGGTGGGCCAAACCGACGTTGAACTAGATGTGGTAATTCGGGTAAATGTTTTGGGTTTGGTTTGGTTATTTTTGAAGATTCAAACAATATTCCAAGACAGCGATATATTAGAAATAATATTATAATTTTGATACATATTTCCATAACCAGTCACATGCAGTTGACTCATCACCAAATCACTTTTTCCATTTACATCGCACGCATCATGAGACAACTTATTTTTATAATTTGCTGCTGCTACTGTTGCTTTAAATGACTTATTTTAATAATTTACATCAGACACATCATGTATTTAAAATGTCTGCTCAAAACATGGCTCTGGGGGATGTTTCAGGTACGTGCATCACAGGACGGGCAAGTAGCTTAATGTGGTTCGGTAGGGTAGCCCTATATAGGGGTATAGAATTTTATATGTTTGCCGAAGAAATACGGACCTGATGTATGCAAATTTCGTGAGTTGATCATAATTTTGCATGACCGCTTATTAGATTTTCATGACAAGATGGTGGTAAAACTTGGCTATCAGTTTTTACCTTTTTTTTTGTTGGTCCAACAAAGGGGCCATCAGGCCTTTGTAATATGATCTCGAATTGGCAAAGAATCTCACGAAAACCAGGATCCCACCTAAGTCATAATCGGGATAAACTATCAACCACCTTGTTACTGGATGTAGGGGTAAAATAACATTTGCCTGATTAATTGACTGTCAGGATTCCTTACATGCATAAAACAGTGGGTGAGAATGATAATTAAAGGGAGACTCCTCAAATACATCAACAACCAGATTTGAATCCGTACAGGAACATAATTGAGTCATCCTACCTTCGTAGTCTCTACACCATCCAGCTGCTGAAGAATTGTTATAACATGGTTAGAGGATACACCCACATTAAAGTTTAGGCAAGAAAATTCAGGAGTCGAAGAGAGTACTCCCCCCTCGCTAATGGAGGTCAGAATCTGAGGGTGGTACTGTACATCGAAGGCACTCTTGTTGTGCACATACAAATGCCGTCAATCAACCAACTGTGCATTGTAAAAACTATCCCTGTCTGTAGTGGCAGATAAGCTATCCCATACCCTTCTTGCAATATGCCTGTCGTGCAGCAGTTGTACTATTGTCTCTGACACACTTACATTATTAAAGCCTAATTGGGTACGACGATAATTGTTCAGAAGCTTCCTTAAACCGAACTATGCAGATGAAAAACTAAAAGAAGTCAGGATCACAAGGGGATTCTCCCTTAGTGAATGGGTTGTAAGATCTTGTAACACTTTAACCCCTATTAGCCTCCAACTGCCAAGTCAGAAAATCAGACACCTCATCAGGCACTGCCTTGATCCTCCACCGCAAGTCATGACAAATACGAAGGAAGAACCAAGACAACTCCCAATTCCATATACCAAGTGTATTCCATAATGATAACGCAACCACATTCTCATTTAGAAGTTCTAAAGTAACATCCTTACCGTTATTTACTAAAGTAAAGTGCGAACAACGTACGCATAAGTCTAATTACTCCAGTCCCTAGGCTAATGCGTAATTACTATATAATCTAAGCACCAAGAATGATTCCCAGCCCGTCCAGACCGCTTAATATTGGGACTGAATGGGGAGAATACGGCGAGGGAATGCTATTTGCATTTGTACAGGCAAAGCCTGGTGTGAGAAGGCAAATATATTACTAAATGGTATGCTGGACATACTAAAGCAATTGCTCTATGCAATGTTGGGTAGCCTCATAAACGATTTCGGTGCAACCATTATTATATGTAAAGACCCACCAGAAGATAAATACCGTGACGTGCAAGAAAAATTGCGCACCCATGATTTTTTGATTTGAGTCTCGAAATGGCCCTACGTGAGAGATAAATTTCAAAGACAACCAGCAAAAAATCGAACACGTACCTTGCTTACCGCAACTTAAATAGACAGTCATCCCAGATGCAACTGATAACAGACTATAATCTCGTTATCCATGCGAGGGTCCAATCGGAAGGTGAGTCTTCCCAGGTCCATATACGCTCATAACTGATCATCATCTTTTCACCTGCGTGTATTACATAACGATGATTGAGATATGTTGTAATCTGTATGTGCGTTATGCACGGTTAGCGTGGGCGGCGCATATAACTTACACAGTTGCTGCCATGTTTTCAAAATTTGAGACTCTGTAAATGATATGCAGGGGAGATAAGTAGCGAAGACAGCCTACAAAAACATGACCTGAAACCTTGCTCACCGCAACTTAAACAGACAGTCATCCAACCGCAACTTATGGCAGACTGTAATCCCGTTATCCATGTGACGGTCCAATAAAAAGGAGATTCTGTCCAGGTCCGTGTATGCTCACAATTGGTCATGGTCTTTTTCCCTGCACACATTACATAATGACGAGTAGAAGTTGCTATGATCAGTGTGTGTCGTTATGTACAGTTAGCGTAGAGGAGTTGCATATACCTTAGACATTAGCTGCTCGAATTTCATCAATTCCTGGAGCAGATAGGGTCTACGGGCATTCAGCTTGTGAAGCAAAAACTTACACAAATATCGCTTGCGCAATAATCTCATTTGGTGCACTTGTTTGGAAAACAGGGAAGTATAGATTGTTAGTGTGGATGACGGTACTTGTCATGAGCATAATGTGTCCATTACAAAAGCATTGTCTGCTTGAAAGACACTCATAGTAAAAGGCACACATTGTCTTTCCGTAGTCCGGGATCCCATCCAGCCATATCTCCCATGTACGTCTCCATATGTCGCAAGGCAAATATACCGTAGTTCGAAGGGTCACGCCTAGACTGCCAGTCCTTTTGCATTACTATGAGATTTGGAACTCCTCTACGCCTGAAGTCACCTTGAGAAGTAAAGGCTGCAGTAATGAAAGTATTCATGCAGTACACCTAGTTTAGCAGCACGCGGAAAAACATGCCAGTTAACCATGTATGAGTCCAGACTAATTGATGTAATGATCTAACACACAACATCTGCAAAAATAAATGGGTGAGCATACCAGCAGAAATGGGACTATCCCGTACTTGTCAACCATGTTGAATCCCTTGAACGGAGCAGGCATATTGTCGATCACCCAGTTTACTCCGTTCTTATAGTCGAGTACACACACATACACGTGTCCATGGGCTTGCATTGGTACGAATACCATATCGACCTTCATGATGTCCTTAGGCCCAAGCTCCGCATCATTGAACTCCTTGTAATGTTGCTTTATTATACCCACCTTCGCATCTGCTGCTCGACTGTCGTTGACATCTCTGATTTCCGTTGATGTAAGATCAATGGTGAAAAGCTGTACAGGTAGATTATCAGATTCAGGCTATGGTAAAATAAGTGAGATCACTCTAAAATAGTGTATCAACTGAGTGTACGTACACTTAATGTGGTGCTGCAGAAAAAACGGTTAGGGCTTCCTTCACTTCTTCACGTGTTTTCGAAGTTGAGCACCCTCGATTGCAAATCTAGAATGCAACTGTACAGGTCTGTCTCGTACGAGAAAGTAGAGAAGTCCTCCTGCGTGAGCATGTAGTCTCCTTCCTTGTAGAGTGGCAAACTTCAACAAATGAAACAGTATTAACATAGTTCATCTATGATGGCAACAATAATATTTCATTGTAAAGAACAATTTGGGTTGCAGAGTACACAACTCACGTCTTATCGTGTAATCCCATCACTAAAGTGAACAAATAGTTCTCTATTCTATACGCCGATCTCACCAGATCGACAGGTGTATCAGTATATGGCGACACATACGTCTTCAAACACACCTCATTTTCCGACGAACATGAATGAACACATGTATTACCGACCCCAGAACTACCCACTGCCTCCACTCCAGACTTGGCCACTTGCTCCACCTCACCATACGATGCTTTATGCTTGTCCATTAATTCCTTTTCAATAAATCTAAGCTTGTACTTCTGCTCCTCTACCAAACTCTGCTCATCTGCAAGGTATCTTTCCTTTGCCAACAGTTCATTCCAACGTCTTTCGGCATTATCTCTCTCAATCGACAAGTCATTCAACCTGGATTCAATTAACTTTCTCTCTTCCCCTATTTTGACAGTCAATACTCTGACGTTGTCTATTAGCCTGCATAATGTTCCAACCTTTTCGTCTAACTTCATCATGATTCCAGACATGAGTCATTCTACCTCACCCACCATCCACACCCTAAAATTGTCAAGCAGTCTGATAGTATTAGACGTCTGGTCAGGAGCGTGTACGATCGCTTCCTCTGTTTCTAGCAAACTTTCCTGAACAGCAGCATGGTCTGAAGGCTGCAACATTTGCATCTCCAAGATTGTAGTCAACAACGTACATAGTTAAATATCGAACAAGGAAAAAGACTCATAGAGTAACACTAACCTGTACCGGCTCAAAAGTGGGCAAGACGAGATTCATACTACCACCACTCCTGATGTTTACAATCCTACCCTCTCCAAATTTTCCAACAGCTCTCTCTCTGTTCAGCCTGTCTTTGTACATGTCTTTGCTCCATATGGATATCGATGGATAGCCGTACTGAACGTGACGGCCAAGAAGAGCCGTTTTGTCAAAATAGAACAGGTTAAGGAACAACAGAGAGCCGGTGAAGTAGTGGGTTTTGAATGTACTTTGCTGGTACTTACGAACAGACTCTACCAACTTGTCAATTGTGTATCTACACCAGTTCAGCCTAGATGCATTTGACGGGTCTTGTATTAATGGCAGAATCATGTCGTTGCACCTTAGGTCGCACTTGCCGCTGACGCAAGTGGAGACAACAGCACATACAAAACTAGTCTTGAATAGATCTGTCGCTCCCATTGTGGCCATTTACGTATGAGATCTACTGTTCTGGCTGTTTTACTTCCAAAGACAGCATCCCACCGTAACTTCCATTCCTTGAACTCATCGGACTTTGAGTTTATTGATGCTTCTGTGATCTCAACACCACCGGGCGTCATGAACATCATCTTCTGTTATTACAAGTCTTGTGTTATCAGCAAGTATCAGCTGACAGCTACGCCAATCAAAACTTGATGCCAACGAACACCCCAGGCTGTAATAGATTGAATCCAACCCTAGATTCAAGAAATGAGCAAACCCAGTCTCTTGCAGGGCTGGCGTTGTTCTGGTTTGAGACCCTTGATGCCCCTTCTCAAAGCAGCAATCGACATTTTGCTGGCGAAAGGTGGGTTTGTCTTTTTTTTCTTGGCCACCACCAAGTCCGTTGTTGAATCTTCAATATCCTCGGCCCCGCGTTTGGTGGAGGTTCCCTTGTTGCTTACATATTTGGAGGTTGTTGGTTCGTCCGCAGTGGACGATGGTAAAATAACACTTGTTCCGGTGGAGTCAGGGCACGTCGGACGCACATCCTTCTTCCGGCTGTTTCGTTGACAGTGAAGATGGTAAATCCACGGTTACCACTACCTCAAATCGAATTAATCGCACATGCAGTACAACCACATCGGCGAGGGAGTCGCCGGATGTAAGTAGAACACAAAAACGAAAAATCATTGACAGTATTTGAATTCAAATGTATTTTCGGGTTATGAAATGTAAATTCGGCAGTAGTTATGGGGAAACTTCTACCTGTACGTGTAGTGGAACCTGTATGAGGTGGATGGGCGATTTGGATTATCCTTTTTGATGAGCTCAGGTCTATCTTCCATTCCGCGCTATGATTACTACCGAGTTGAGGACGGTGAACACCAGTTTTAGATAAGTTTTGGTCGGGGTCTTGTGGGCGCGCTTTAATACCCCGGACCTAATAATGGTGATTTAATTACTCTAATATGGTTATTAAGGGCCTAATGGTGCCTAGAGAGTATTGGTAAAAAGAATAAAACCAAAAGAAAAGAGAAAACGCTTGAAAAGCGAAAAACGCTAAAATGCGCATTAAATGAAAAATAAGAGATATATAATCTCGTAAGGGTCCGAGATGGATTCCTAAGGCATAGTTAGGCCTAATTAGTATACGGGAATGATTCCCGAAGAAAACGGATCCAAATAATGGATTAAAACGCTAAATAAGCATAAAGCACGTTTTTCGAGAAAACCCGAAAACGTGACTTTAAGTGGTCAAACGGACCCGTAAAAATTATAGTTGATCAAATAAATATAATTAAGTATTAATGGGAGCTTAATAACCATTAAAATTAATTAAACGAGGAAAATCCGAAAAAAAAAACGGACCCGGTTAGTGAATAGTGTAAAAACCGGGAAGTTGTGGTGTGTAAATGTAATATGTAAAAATTATACCCCCTTGTAATTTATTTATGTGGCCAGTTACTTAAGCTATATGGGGGCACGTTTTATTTTTCCTAGCAGCTCCCCCCTTGTTCCTAATACACTAAGTCACAAGAGAAATAAAGTAAACAAGTTCAAATAGTGAAAAGTGATATTACACTCTCTCACCTCTATTTCACCTAGCCAGTCACGATTCCCCTCCCTCTGAGACTAAACCTCTTCTTCCTCTGTATTACAATGGCGATTCCAACAGAGAGTAAACAGCCCATCTTCATTCTCTCTTTTCTTACTCGATACAACACCAAATCACATAAAATTGGTACTGTTGGATTCCTCTTGTTGAGAGCAACATTTTCCACCCTTCAAAAGCTTGAAACATTCATCTTCATCTCCATGGAAGTAGGCCGTTTTGGAGTTTAAAGGAGTGTTTTTGGATCTCCTTCATCTTCTAGATACTCT
The DNA here is from genome assembly GCA_023374045.1 of Limonium bicolor. NCBI lineage: Eukaryota > Viridiplantae > Streptophyta > Magnoliopsida > Caryophyllales > Plumbaginaceae > Limonium > Limonium bicolor. Next base: position 455,844,476 of record CM041777.1, read on the forward strand.
AAGGTAAAAAGAAAGTCAAAAGCTCTCCTTCCCTAGCTTTTCTTGTAAAAAAATCAAGAATGCCCACGTTGAATTTTTCCCCATGTCCAGCCGGTTTCTTCTTGCCTTTGAGCAGTACTGGAGCTTCATCATTTTGATTGCCTAACTCTCCATTTGGACACTTGAAGGTAATCCCTAAGCTAAACCCTAAAAGCTAGCTCTTGAAATATTAATTTTGTGAGGAACATGAGTATTAAACTAGCTTGTTGTATGTGGTTTGGGGATATGATTGTAGTTAACAATCTATACCCTCTGCTTGGTATGGAAACAAGAAGAGAAAGAGAGAACAAGAGAAGGAGGAAGAAGAGAAAAGGAAACAGAAAGTTAGTAAGGTAATGAACCTACCTGAGATGGTTTTCTTCTCTGTAAAACACATTTTTGAACGTAAATAATGACCGTGAGTTAGTGTAGCTTGGGTACTACAATATTGTTTGTTGAATGGTGAAGTTTTAATATTGTTTTGGGTTGCAAAACAAACTTAGAAACTGAGCTAGTATTGCGTGATAACAGAGGGAAATTAATGTGCTGCTGTAAAGATTTCTATGCTTATATAACAGAGATGCAAACTGAGTTTTGTGAGCTGTAGTGGTGTTGTGTGAATGCTTGGGAAGTAGGTAAGTTCTGTCAAAATTGGTCTAGGAAACTAAGGCCTTGAATATGGCAAAGCGTGGGGTTAGAATGGAAGGAAAGAAAGGATTGGAAAACTACTACGAAACAAAGAAGATAGAAGTGCTGTTGTGCATCAGTGTAGCAGAGAGGGTGGAAATGGTGTAGTTGTGCATGAATTAAGTGATAAGTTTTGTCCATGAGTTAAGGAGGTTAAGAGCTTGATTAAGGTGTTAAAATATGTTGGATTACATGTGGATTATAGTTGGTAAAGATTGGGTAATTAATGGGTAAGAAAGGACCTTGAACAGAGTTAGAAACTGTCAAAATTTGCAAATCTGTAGCAGGGTCCGGGACTTAGGTCCAGGACCAAGTCCCGGACCACCCCTGATTTTACCCCCGAGACTTCACTACCAGCTTGGTCCGGGACTGAAGTCTGTGCCCAAGTCCCGGACCACATGTAATTTTAAGTCGAGAGATTTGCCTGCATTATGGTCCGGGACTTAACTCCTGCATGAAGTCCCGGACCAAGTGAAATAAAAGGCCGAGAGTAAAGATTGTGTTTGGTCCGGGACTTGGAATAGGGACAAGGTCCCGGACCAGGTGTTGTTTTTCACCCGAGAGTTTGGTAATACTTTGGTCCGGGACTTAAGATGGGGACTAAGTCCCGGACCACCCCCAGAAGCCTACAGAGAGTATTTTTAAGGTTGTAAATGACGGGGGTTTGAATGTTAATGATGTTATAAGATGTTAAGGCCTTGTTTGGTCACATGTAAAGGCCTTAGAAGGTGTTAGAATTGAGTGTGAATTAAGAACTCAAATTAATAAAAGTAAACCGAGATATGGGATAACGGGGTAAGTACGGGAGTAGCATTTTATTATGTACCGTATGATCTTAGTATTAACAATAATGTTTGGAACATTATCAGAGAGTCGTGCGTGACCTGAGCATGGTGAGATGACACGGTAAAAGTAAAAACCCCGGTGAAAGGTATGATTTTCTCATACTCCGCGTGCTAACCGTGTTACGTTGATTTGTGTGTTTGTGTGCCAGCTTAATCAAGATTAAAGCATGAAAATAATCCCTTGTTTGATTATGTATGCCTTGTTGTATGTTGAATGAGCTAACATACTTGTATGCCGGTGTGGTCTAACATAGTGAATGGACCGACTCGTACTGAGTAACGTTTGGCTAGAGACCCATAGATCGGGTCAATGCTTATGATAACGAAAACGTGCAAACACACAAACTATCCGTTAAAGTATAACGATAACGCAAACATATGAACTCCCTAGAATGTGAGGAGAAGTACGGGTTGAGTAAATACCCGATAATGGTTAGAAAACCACATTGAAACAATCCACGAAACAAATGAGAGTGGAAAGATAAGTGAACCCCCTTCAAGAGGATTTAAGATAGTACGAAGATGTGAACCATTGAAGAAGGTAAAAGAGACCTGAGGGATTAGTAACTCCTTTGAGACATGGTCGACCTCCTATATGAGGATTTTACCTGGTATATGCAAGTAACCGAAAGTATGAGTAAAGTAAATGTATGGGTAACTCTTAAAACCTAAGAGTAACCGAACTAAAGTAATGTTCCCAAGTCATTAGAAACATCGAGAGTGATGCTTCTAGACTAATATACAAAATATTATTATAACTCCGAGAGAGGAGTGTATGGGAACGAGAGTAGTCTGAGAGTAGTCGGACCTAAGTATAAGAGATAGGAACTAAGAGAGAGTTCCGTGAGCTAGTTGAACCTTCCCACCATGCTAGACCTAGAGTAGGGTCAAAACCGGGGAAGTAAGACTATGCTAGAGAGCCATGAGTTTTGGCCTAAGTATGTATTAAGAGTAACAAGCGTGACGTAGGGGACCTGTAGCGTCTCGAGAATCTACAAGAGCTTGAGTATAAATAACCCAAGAGTGTGGGTGAGATAATGAGTATAAGTAACCCAAGAGTATGGGTGAGATAATGAGAATAAGTAACCCGAGAGTGTGGGTGAGTATAGTACGAGTAGCCCAAGAGAATGGGTGTGTATTGAATAAGTAAACAAGGCATAGTGAGGTATAACCCTCGAGGCCTAAGAGTAACCAGATACAACTAACAACCTTGTTATGTTAGTTAGGAATTGTGTTCCATGATTGGATGTAGATTCCTTGAGCATTACATGTACTTATTGTATTGCTTTGAAGCATGTTGTTTGACTAAAATGAACTCCATGTATATCCGACTAAGTGGTCGGCGTACCCCGGTTAGCGCTCGGGGTATGCGAATTTCATATGCAGCGTTAAGCTGAGCCCCTAGGGGCGATGTTTTTATTTTACAGGTACACCGAAGATGTTACCGTTCGAGAGTAGGACGGGGTCGGTGGGTTGCATGGGTAGTATTTTTAATTACTTATGTATTGAAGGAAGTGTAAGACCGAATATGTTGTCGGCATCCATTTATTGTAGACTCGGTATAGTAAAGAAATGAGTTGAGTATTGTATTTGTATTGTGTATTCGGTTGTTCCAGTCCATCAGACCGTTACTGTATGTGAGATAGGCCTGGTTAGCCATATAGGTGGCTAACGGCGTTGTATCACCCTCTGTTGTATTTAGAGTTCCGCTGCGAGATTATTGGTAATTGGGACAGTTTAAGAGGTGATGACGAGATTAGCAGTTGGGGTGTTACAAAAATGGTATCAGAGCGAAGTATCGCTCTGATGACTGGAAATACCGAGCTTAGGAGATACCGAGTTAGGGATTAGAGACTTAGGGCTATGGGTTGAGTGGTAGCGTGAGAGATGCGCTAGATAGGAACTTCCAGTATGATCTGGATACCTACAATACAAAACCCGCCCTCCACAACCCCCGTATTAAAAGTTCGGGAAAGAACGCCAGAGAGACGGGGAAACCCGAACTGGCAGTGGTTAAATATTTCATTCTGAACCAGAACCTGTCATGCGGTAGATCCCGAGAACCGGAAATCCCGGAGACGGATCCCGCTGAAATGACAATAACTGCAGCAATGACGGAAGGTCGTGACATCCTAATCCAAGGAGACCAGAATTTGCGGCAGCCTGGGGCGACATGCTTAGCAGTCGCGAGAACCCAGCTGGTCAAGCAGCAGTGAGAAGGATGCACCAATCGTGCGACAAGACGGACTTATGAGAACTAACGGGAACCGGGACACATGTCTACGGACCGCCATAGTTAACTAATACCACCAATGGTATACGTATTGACTGAGAATCTAGTCAATGGTAGATGCACCCACCCTACCACACCCAAAGAGGTTGCAATACTTAACTGATACAGCTTAGACAGCTACGAGCATAACTACGGGATATACCCGAATAGGACTACAGAAGTAGTACCTAAATAAGTTAAACCTCGATAACCACAGTAAAGACGTGGGAACGAGCAACGAGGTAAAGCATAGAATTAAAGTAATTAAGGAACTCCGAGAGTGGAGGAGCACCTAAATGAATGACAGTCATGTCAAGAGGAATGAGAAGCAGCTCCAAGGGGCAGTTATCCAACTAGGGATCAAGGAAGAGCCAACGAGGCTACCAAATACAATGTGAACAATACCGTGACCGGTATGAGTTAACCCAAAAACCGCCAGTACCGCGCACTTGCCACGGCAAGTGCAGTAGTAATAGCGGGACTAATAAGAAGGGCTTTGACAAGCGACCAGTACTTAGCAAGTACCAAGACGGCAAGAGAAGCCAATATAGCACCACAAACCCTAAGAATTCTGAAACGAAACCTTGGAAAGGCCTAAAGGCCTGACCACTGTATAAAGAACATACCAGTCTGCAAGAAGTCAGACTTGGTAAGAAGCAACCGGCATTGAAATGCCGTGGAGATTTTATTTTCAACTCAAATTTTTCTTTCAAATAGAGAATTTTCCAAAAACCCCCAAATTTTTAAAAACCAAACCAGAGAATCACGGTAAGTTATCATAGGACGATATAAGAGGAGTTGGCAACAGAATACTTCACTTAGGCGTGCGACCGACACTATTAGTGTACACATACGAGACATGGAACGACCGCACTCCGAAAGGAGCTTGCGGGCCCGACAAACCAGTTATGAGTTAGTCGGGTAAGTGGTAACGTATCAATAAGATACTCCATGTATGTATACTAGTAGAGTACGGAACACGGGAAGTAGCCCACTCCATACTACGGACGAAAGAGCCAATTCAAACCAAGACAGTTGGACACCTCGAATGATCGAAGAACACAAGGAAGCTTACCAAGATAAGGGAGTCTAGAAACCAGTAAGGGGATGGACCTAAGGACATAGCATGGATAAGTGTGAGAAGCACAGAGTATTAAGTATAGACATGGGATATGTCTCAAGAATCAAGGAGGAAATACATAATGACTGGAATGAATACCAGTGTAAGCAATATGGCGAAAGCCTAAAAAGAACATATTAATGTTCGATAACGGGATAGAGTTCCCACAATATACTTCACTGAAAATAATGACAACCTGACCAAGAAGGTAAAGGAAAAGTACCAAGGATCTACCCAATAATGGGAGACATTACAACCTTAAATGGGATATTTCAAAATATACATAACCGCAAGGCGGAGTAAGAATCTGAATATACCCATGAGTTCAAGCCAGTGAAGGGTACTGAAGTCAACAGTAGTTGAACGAAACATCGTGTTGAAAACACAAGTGTTTAAGCAAACACTCGGGTAGAACCCGAAGGGATCCTTCGTAACACGGGATACCCTAAATTGCCAGAGGGCATGAATTAATATTACAAAACAAAAAGGTCCTTCCATGTCCGGAAGTGTGACGAGATAACCATATCAAAGAGCCCAGTAATACCTCCAAACCCTTTAATGGTGTACGGAGAAAAAGAAACTTGTCTAAACAGCCCGCATGGAGCACGGCTCAGGGCGAGGTGGCTTGTAAGCCGGTAACTAACTACAAATTGTAGATTTAAACATTGCCAATATATGCATAAAGGCATGAGAATAACAGTGGAGAGTGAACCACTACCCTACAGTGGGGATACCACTTGTTATTGTGGGGCCTAGGGAGTGGCAATTGCGAGAATCCTCCAGAGAAAGGCTACCACCTAGGTATGAAATGTGAAACCGCTAGAGCGGGGTACTGAGCTGTAGTAGAAAACTTGAGCATGTGTATATGCCAATGAGTATATGAACTATAGTAGAGTGTAAAGAGGAACCTCGATTGCAGCAATTCGAAACCGAAGAGCAATCAGTTGAGTAGTAAACACTGTATGTGTGCAATATGAACTGCAGAGTAAGCAGTGCGCAAGCGCGCATAGAGATTTAAAGAATAGCGTATATTGTTGAGCCAAGTGAATGGCAAGCCATAGTGTAAATGGCGAGAACACCTGGGCGGAAGCTAAAGTAGTAGCGGATGCCATGAAAATGCGAAAGAAAAGGTACGCAGTAAGTACGCACCATTGTAAGAGTATATTGGGTTAGTGATATTGAAGTTGATAAGGAAATGTGGTAAAGAAGACATGATCATTCCTATCTCATGAGAGATTTACTGTCAAGGGTTTACGCTTCTGCACTTGTATGACTGAGTGTTTGGTATGCACTTGTGCGGTAATGATCAAGTGGGAGAGCCAGGAATTAAGAAATGTCAACGAAGCCTATTGAGTGAGAATCTAGAGAGATAACCGTGCGGCCATTGGCCAAAGATGCACAAAGAACGTGGGCAGTAACCCACAGGGCCCAGGATCGATATGTGGAAAAAGGCAGAGTAGTATGAATGAGGAATTCTTGTACAGAAATAAATAAACAAACATGATTCAGAAGTCATTATCAAATGAGGAAGCACTACATGCTAAGTAGTCGCTTGACCTCAACCGACAATAAGTCGGGAAAGATAGGTAAATAACCACGAGAGTATACAGAGTTATACAGAATAGATTTCCAGAGAGCTGGAGAGAAAATCTATAACTCATCGAATTAGCAGACGGTAAGAGATACCAAGCGACGACTGAGAAACCTTATTTCCCAACTCAAAAAGGGAATAAGAGGTAGTGAGTAATACATTGAGAATACCGAAATGGCAAATTAAGCTCTAGATATCAGGTCACACAGCAAAAGCTAGTGGACTGTAATTCAAAGCTACCAATGTGAGTAATTGGCTAATCCTAAACGCTTGAAGCCTTAGAGGCTAGAACCGAACCTGGTTATGAGTTAATTAACCACATTGAAGTTAAAACACTTCATAATACTTGAATTAGTAAACCAATGTTCAGTGATAACATATGGTTGGGTAGGGGACGTAACTCCCATCTCCCCCTTTTAAGTGGGGTGGGTTAGGCGAGAAACGCTTAGAGTATGTTTTTCGTGGTGGTGCGTAAAACTACTATGTGCATGGCACAAAGAAAATTGTTTGATGTTTGGGACCTCAGTTAATAAACATGTACCCATTCATGTGTAAGTATAAGATTGCTGCATGAGGATGCAAAGTAACGAGTAAGTATTGTGCATGAGAGATGCAAGTAATGAGTATGTAATTTTATGAAAAGGGAGTTAGAGAGAATCCTAGGGAATGAGAACCCTATAGTATATGTCTAGTGAGGTTAGACATGAGATTTATGAGTACGAATCGGTATGGAACCGGTGTTGTATAACCTAGTAGGAAGTTGAGTTTCCCTAGGTAATTTATTTGAGATGATTGATGGAGTGAGTTCCATCCTTGGAGTTGTTATGTTTAAGCTTAATTGAGTAGTAACATTTGAGAAAATGAGTTGCTTAGGTAGTAAGCAAAGTAGATCAAGAAGAATGGATGACCTAAGTTTTAGGAATTAGAGAGAATTTTAAAATGGTATGTTTTGTGAATAGGAATAGGAAGAGTAAAAGATAGAAAACGAAAATGTTTGACTATCTGATTGTTGAAACTGACATGGGAGGTGGAACTTGGTCTGCTAGCGATCAAGGGAAACCGAACACAAATGGTGGGGGAAGGATAGTCAAACACTGGATGATCACATCAGGGTTGGATGATTCTGTGAAGCTCCCTATAAGTTGGTCACAAGTAAACACGCTAAAGAAAAAAGATACAGCTACCATAATTTGATTTGGAGTTGTGTGATGTTTTAAAAAGAATTTTTAAACAGAGTTTGGAAAAAGAATTTTCTTTCAAAGTATGAAGGATGGAAACGAAAACTGGTTTTGAAACCGCTATCACCCGCGATGGCTGTGGCCTTAAGTCTTGATGACCGGTAGAACGGTGGGCGTGTACTGGTTTTGAAACCATTGCACCGTACGTGCGGCGGTCCTAAGTGACCGGTTGGGGCGGTGTCAGTGTGTGATTTTTCCAAAGGCAGCGGGACGGGGAGAGTACCCTGAGATGTTCCTGTGTTGAGTGAGTCAACCAGAGTGCCTGAGGATATGTATATGTGTAATGTTTTGATCAGAACCGAAGGGACCGTGGGCCAGAGAGAGTAAGTGCCCATTTTTCATGAAACGGCCGTGAACCAGAAAGAGTAAGTGTTCAACGTGGCCGGTACATGAGGGATCAGTAGTATATTACTCAACATGGATTCGAGGACTGTAGTGCCTTCTTGTCTTCGGACCCATTCCATGGAGAGAGAACATAAGTATTTTTGATTACTATACATGTTGTGATATATGTGTGGTATGTGTAGTGTGGAATGAGACGGACTTGTGGAGTCTGTAAGGTTATACATGTATTATAACCTTGGCTTAGAATGCCATGAGACCAACCATATTAGATTCGGCAACTTTGAGGGCAAAGTTCCTTAAGGGGGGTAGATTTTAATACCCCGGACCAAATAATGGTGATTTAATTACTCTAATATGGTTATTAAGGGCCTAATGGTGCCTAGAGAGTATTGTATTGTATAAAAAGAATTAATAAAAACCAAAAAAAAGAGAAAACGCTTGAAAAGCGAGAAAAAACGCTAAAATGCGCATTAAATGAAAAATTAGAGATATATAATCTCGTAAGGGTCCGAGATGGATTCCTAAGGGTTAGTTAGTCCTAATTAGTATACGGGAATGATTCCCGAAGAAAACGGATCCAAATAATGGATTAAAACGCTAAATAAGCATAAAAGCACGTTTTCGAGAAAGAAAACCACGAAAACGTGATTAGTGGTCAAACGGACCCGTAAAAATTATAGTTGATCAAATAACTATAATTAAATATTAATGGGAGCTTAATAACCATTAAAATTAATTAAACGAGGAAAATCCGAGAAAAAAAAAAACGGACCCGGTTAGTGAATAGTGTAAAAACGGGAGTTGTGGGGTGTAAATGTAATAAGTAAAAAATTATACCCCCTTGTAATTTATTATGTGGCCGGTACTAAGCTATATGGGGGCACATTTTATTTTTCCTAGCAGCTCCCCCTTGGTTCCTAATACACTAAGTGACAAGAGAATAAAAGTAAACAAGTTCAAATAGTGAAAAGTGATATTACACTCTGTCACCTCTATTCATAGCCAGACGACAGACTCCCAGAGGACCTAAACCTCTCTTCCTCGTAGACAATGGCGATTCCAACAGAGAGTAAACAGCCCATCTTCATTCTCTCTTTCTAACTCGACAACACCAAATCACAAAATTGGTACCGTTGGATTCCTCTTGTTGAGAGAAACATTTTCCACCCTTCAAAGCTTGAAACATTCATCTTCATCTCCATGGAAGTAGGCCGTTTTGGAGATTTTAAAGGAGTGTTTTGGATCTCTTCATCTTCTAGATACTTAAGGTAAAAAGAAAGTCAAAAGCTCTCCTTCCCTAGCTTTTTGTTAAAAAAAATCAAGAATGCCCACGTTGAATTTTTGCCCCCATGTCCAGCGGTTTTCTTCTTGCCTTTGAGAAGTGTGGAGCTTCATCATTTTGATGCCTAACTCTCCATTTGGACACTTGAGGTAATCCTAAGCTAAACCCTAAAAAAGCTAGCTCTGAAATATTAATTTGTGAGGAATGAGTATTAAACTAGCTTGTTGTATGTGGTTTGGGGATAGGATTGTAGTTACACAATCTATACCCTGCTTGGTATGGAAACAAGAAGAAAAGAGAGGTTGAGAACACAAGAGAAGAGGAAGAAGAGAGAAAAGGGAAACAGAAAGCTAGTAAGGTAATAACCTACCTGAGATGGTTTTCTTCCTGTTTAAAACACATTTTGAACGTAAATAATGACGTGAGTTAGTTGTGTAGTTGGGTACTACAATATTGTTTGTTGAATGGTGTGATGAAGTTTTAATGTTGTTTTGGGTTGCAAACAAACTTAGAAACTGAGTGTATTGCGTGGATAACAGAGGGAAATTAATGTGCCGACTGTAAAGATTTCTATTGCTTATATAACAGAGATGCAAACTGAGGTTTTGTGAGATGTAGTGGTGTTGTGTGATGCTTGGGAAGTAGTAAGTTCTGTCAAAATTGGTCTAGGAAACTAAGGCTTGAATATGGCAAAGCGTTGGGGTTAGAATGGAAGGAAAGAAAGGATTGGAAAACTACTACAGAAACAAAGAAGATAGAAGTGATGTTGTGTCAGTGTAACAGGAGGGTGGAAAATGTTTGTTGTAGTTGTTGTAGTTGTGCATGAATTAAGTGATAAGTTTTGTCCATGAGTTAAGGAGGTAAGAGCTTGATTAAGGTGTTTATAAAATATGTGGATTACATGTGGATTATAGTGGTAAAGATGGGTAATTAATGGGCTAAGAGAGGACCCTAAACAGAGTTAGAAACTGTCAAAATTTGCAAATCTGTAGAGGGTCCGGGACTTAGGTCCAGGACCAAGTCCCGGACACCCTGATTTTACCCCCGAGACTCATACCAGCTTGGTCGGGACTGAAGTGTGCCCAAGTCCCGGGACCACATGTAATTTTAAGTCGAGCGATTTGCTGCCATTATGGTCCGAGACTAACTCTGCATGAAGTCCGGACCAAGTGAAATAAAAGGCCGAGAGTGAAAGATTGTGTTTGGTCCGGGACTTGGATAGGGACAAGGTCCCGGACCAGGTGTTGTTTTTCACCCGAGAGTTTGGTAATACTTTGGTCCGGGACTTAAGATGGGGACTAAGTCCCGGACCACCCCCAGAAGCCTACAGAGAGTATTTTTAAGGTTGTAAATGACGGGGGTTTGAATGTTAATGATGTTATAAGATGTTAAGGCCTTGTTTGGTCACATGTAAAGGCCTTAGAAGGTGTTAGAATTGAGTGTGAATTAAGAACTCAAATTAATAAAAGTAAACCGAGATATCGGGATAACGGGGTAAGTACGGGAGTAGCATTTTATTATGTACCGTATGATCTTAGTATTAACAATAATGTTTGGAACATTATCAGAGAGTCGTGCGTGACCTGAGCATGGTGAGATGCCACGGTAAAAGTAAAAACCCCGGTGAAAGGTATGATTTTCTCATACTCCGCGTGCTAACCGTGTTACGTTGATTTGTGTGTTTGTGTGCCGGCTTAATCAAGATTAAAGCATGAAAATAATCCCTTGTTTGATTATGTATGCCTTGTTGTATGTTGAATGAGCTAACATACTTGTATGCCGGTGTGGTCTAACATAGTGAATGGACCGACTCGTAGTGAGTAACGTTTGGCTAGAGACCCATAGATCGGGTCGATGCTTATGATAACGAAAACGTGCAAACACACAAACTATCCGTTAAAGTATAACGATAACGCAAACATATGAACTCCCTAGAATGTGAGGAGAAGTACGGGTTGAGTAAATACCCGATAATGGTTAGAAAACCACATTGAAACAATCCACGAAACAAATGAGAGTGGAAAGATAAGTGAACCCCCTTCAAGAGGATTTAAGATAGTACGAAGATGTGAACCATTGAAGAAGGTAAAAGAGACCTGAGGGATTAGTAACTCCCTTGAGAAATGGTCGACCTCCTATATGAGGATTTTACCTGGTATATGCAAGTAACCGAAAGTATGAGTAAAGTAAATGTATGGGTAAACTCTTAAAACCTAAGAGTAACCGAACTAAAGTAATGTTCCCAAGTCATTAGAAACATCGAGAGTGATGCTTCTAGACTAATATACAAAATATTATTATAACTCCGAGAGAGGAGTGTATGGGAACGAGAGTAGTCCGAGAGTAGTCGGGCCTAAGTAAAAGAGATAGGAACTAAGAGAGAGTTCCGTGAGCTAGTTGAACCTTCCCACCATGCTAGACCCAGAGTAGGGTCAAAACCGGGGAAGTAAGACTATGCTAGAGAGCCATGAGTTTTGGCCTAAGTATGTATTAAGAGTAACAAGCGTGACGTAGGGGACCTGTAGCGTCTCGAGAATCTACAAGAGCTTGAGTATAAATAACCCAAGAGTGTGGGTGAGATAATGAGTATAAGTAACCCAAGAGTATGGGTGAGATAATGAGAATAAGTAACCCGAGAGTGTGGGTGAGTATAGTACGAGTAGCCCAAGAGAATGGGTGTGTATTGAATAAGTAAACAAGGCATAGTGAGGTATAACCCTCGAGGCCTAAGAGTAACCAGATACAACTAACAACCTTGTTATGTTAGTTAGGAATTGTGTTCCATGATTGGATGTAGATTCCTTGAGCATTACATGTACTTATTGTATTGCTTTGAAGCATGTTGTTTGACTAAAATGAACTCCATGTATATCCGACTAAGTGGTCGGCGTACCCCGGTTAGCGCTCGGGTATGCGAATTTCATATGCAGCGTTAAGCTGAGCCCCTAGGGGCGATGTTTTTATTTTACAGGTACACCGACGATGTTACCGTTCGAGAGTAGGACGGGGTGGGTGGGTTGCATGGGTAGTAGTTTTAATTACTTATGTATTGAAGGAAGTGTAAGACTGAATATGTTGTCGGCATCCATTTATTGTAGACTCGGTATAGTAAAGAAATGAGTTGAGTATTGTATTTGTATTGTGTATTCGGTTGTTCCAGTCCATCAGACCGTTACTGTATGTGAGATAGGCCTGGTTAGCCATATGGGTGGCTAACGGCGTTGTATCACCCTCTGTTGTATTTAGAGTTCCGCTGTGAGATTATTGGTAATTGGGACAGTTTAAGAGGTGATGACGAGATTAGCAGTTGGGGTGTTACACGCGCGCCGCACCAAGGTGGGATATGTAGTCGAACTCAAAATGAGGAACTGAGAGTTGGCGTATTGGGGAAGGAACAGGAACAGAAAGGACAATCACTGGATTACAGCTTTCTTCCTCAAGGTGGTTTCATCTATCCTTGCTCCTCGCTCCATGTCCACTACAAAAAAACGTCATTTAGTGACACTCAAAATGTGTCAAAAAAACCTTAAAAAGTGTCAGTATAAGACCAATTGGGATTTACAGACACAAAAAAAAAGTGTCAGCAGCACCACATTTACTAAAGGGTTTTACTAACACAAAATGGAAAAGTCAGTAAAAGATTTTCATCTATACTGACACTTAACTATATATCAGTATACCCTTTTTTTTGACATATTGATGAGATGTCAAACTTACACTTTAGTAAGCTTTAGTGACAGTTATTGTTGCGTCGGTGAATTCAATTGTGTGCTTGTAAAAGCCTTTAGTGACTCATAGTCATAATTTGGTTAACACTTTTTTCTAACTATAAAAGATTCTTTTGACTTCTCGTCATGACTAAGAAGTTTAAATGAAAATCATATTAATAAGTCAATACACATTATATACATAATTTTAAAATTGTACTAAAGCGTGAGCATATACACTGATTACTTCAATAAGTAAAAGTTTCAACTTCTTCATTACAGTTAAACTTTTTAAAAAAATGAACATCTACTACAAAAGCATCAAAAAAGAAGAATAGTCTACATATTAACATCGATGTTTAAAGTATGTTGAAAAACCCTTATACTCTAACTAGATTTAAAATATAAAATTACTACGCATTATAGAATATCTAGCATAATCTGAAATCTAAAACTAATTGATTTCATCAAAAAATGGAGAATTGTCCAGCCTCGCTTCATCCAACTACCCCAATAGTTTTGTCTGTGAAGAACTTTCAATGTTCTTTGCAAACACTTTAGCAAATGAGTACATAGTTATGAAATCAGAAGAATAATGAAAAAATTTAGAGCAGTAGCAACAAACAACTTAAAGTATAGCAACAACTTTATACTGAATAACAGCAACAAAAAACTTAAAAACAGTAGCAACTTCAAAGCAGCAGACCATCAATACAACATGGAAAAAGAGGTTAATTTGTAAAATCCTGCGCGATCATTTTCAAAATGGTGATCCGTTTAGTGCTAGTGATGAAGTTGTCCCTCCAAATGACAGAAACATTGCTGAAGTGATGAAGTGGAAAGAATGAGCAACCCAACATGCAACTAAGTGATTTCTAATGCTCAAAATGTTAATTTCTCAAAAAAAAAAATCAGAGCAGTAGACGCTCTGTTTCAATATTCAATTCCACCGCAAAAGTTGCAAGAATGAGCACCCCAAGCGTGCAACTAAGACCAACCAGCAGCCCCTCTGTTTTCAAAAGGAGCAACCCAACCAAGGGAAATAACTATAAGCAGCAGCAACTTAAGTACAACAAGGGGTTAGACAATGAAGCAACATCACTTATATAAGCAACAACAACTTAATTGAGAAACTGATGATACAGGATTAGACAATGAAGCAACAACAACATCAACTTTATATTGGAAATACCACAACAGTTTCCTGCTACACTTATATAAGCATCATGCAGGTAAAAGATACGGGATTAGCTTTCTTCAGCTGGAAAAGAAAACAAGAAATTATTGAAAAAAAAGCTTGTTTATTTTCAAGAAGTAAAGAAAGACTGATGTATGACAAATACTAGTAGCTAACAAGAAATGACATCACTGAAGCAGTGAAGCAGAATGTATTAGACAATGAAGCAATAGTGAAGCAGCAACAACAGTGAAAATAACAACAACAATCACACCAAACACCAGCAATTCAATTCAAGGGCAGCAAGTAGATTAAGCAATTCAAGGTAATAAATACCTTGATCTTCACTATAAACTAAAAAGTAGAGGACAAAAATTTCTTACCTTGACCAACTCCTCCATTCGAAGCAACTGATTTATGTACACCGGATGAACGATTTGTACCACTAACAAGGTCGCTTATCCACTAAAATTAATAAAATGATTGACGCAAGTGTAAGACACCATTCAGAATAAGGCAATAAAAGACAACTAAATCCATTCTAGTGATTTGAATCACTCGTCTGATGTAGGTTAATCTCACAACTCACAGACTGTGTGGCAATCACCGTGACTCAGGTAAAGCAAGGTCACCTATTTCAGGGGTTTTTTAAATTAGTACCGTAGAATCACCTATTTCAACAATCTTTTAATTTAGTACTGCAGAATCACTGCAATAGATTATAGTACCGTAGATGCATAATTTGACAAAAATAAACAAATAACAACCAATAGAAGAACAAGTAGTCAGAGGCTTCTTCTGTTTCAACTCCTACGCGAGTTAAAACTGAAAACCCCAGAAGCGCCTGAACTCATAAACCCATCCTAGTTCAAAAAATGAATTCTCATCGCCTGGAAATAGCGCACATCGAGTGAGTTGAGTCTTACCACCAATTGTAGTAATTGACAAACAAGTGTTCAAAAATCCATATACAAGTGAATAACATAATCCCTAATCTTAAAATTAGGGGAAAATTTAGAAGCCTGAAATTGCATACCGATTAAACCGACGCCTTGAATCTAGTTTTTGTTTCGACCTGTATCACCGATCATCAAAAAAAAACTGTGGGAGGATGACGGTTTGAGTGAAATCCGAGGAATGAATTATGGGAAAATGACAGTTTGGGTAGAACGCCAATGAGAACTGGGAAGATGACAAAAATTAGAGGAAGACTAATGCCGATATTTGCTGTGGAGGAAGAGAGGAAGACTCGCTATTTACTTAATACCAAAAATAAATAAGGCTTAAGATTTAAATTTGCAAAAATTTTCTATTAACAAAATTATTTAATGTTACTTTTAAATGCATTCTAAATATTTTTAAGTTATGATTACCTGTTTTAAGTTTTACATTCTATATTTTTCAATAAATAGTTATTATAAATTTTTTATTGTGATCCATATTATTTTATGTTTCTTTTATATTTATGCTCTGATTATTGATTTTGGCTTTTCTTTCTCAATTTGTCGTTCTTCTTTCATTCCTAGTCCTTGTGACTACTTGGTTCTTTCTACTCCTAACTGGAACTGAATCTAACACAACCAATGGGTGTTCACTAACTTATGGTGTCGGTTAGACCTGGCAAAAGTAACCCGAACCCGACAAACCGAACCGAACCATCCGACCCGAATCCGAATCTCAACCGAAGACTAGAACTTGAGAAATGACCCAAAATCTGAAACAAACCGACCCGGACCAAACCGAACCGTATTATTGTATAACCGAGAATAAACCACAATCCACAATTATCCGAACCGAAGTCATTGAAACCAAATCAATCGAACCGAAGTCACCCATAACCCGACGATGACCCGAAATCCGAAGTGGCCCGAACCGAAATCAACCGAAAACCAACCGAACCAAACCCGAACCAAATCCAGTGTGACCCGAATAAATATATCCATTGTGACCCGAAAGAATATATTGCATTAACTATGGGAGACAATGAAAATAAAACGGTTAGTCATTACTTAATAAGCGACGTACGTACAAAAAAAGTATTAACAAACTTATATACAAGACAATTATTTTTAAATATACCACAAATATTACATTATAAAATTTAAAAGTAATTAATTATCATGCATCTTCATTAATCGCATAACTAATGATAATTGATGATAATGCGTTACCCATCAATGATAGATTCATAAGAACCAAAAATATTTTTTTATTTAGATTCCAATTCTTCAGTGATTCGTATCATTCTTGTATTAACTATTCATATATATTGAAGGTGTTTTTATTAATTTGAATTTTTCAAGCCTCTATCCAATCTTGTGAAAAATTCTTCCTTATTAGAAAAATACATAAATTTTTAATATACTTGAAGGTTTTTACCTATGTAGCAAAATTTTTACGCTTCTGAATAGTTCTCCATCATTAACAGTTTTTAACTACAGTAAAAAAACTCATCAAAACTTATTAACTAATTCCATTTGCTAACTATTAATATATTAAAAACCAAGTTACTACACTTTGATACAAATTTAATAACTATCCACAAAAACTTTATTTGCATCATCTTAAAATAAAGAAACTACTAAATAATCTAAAGCTCCATCAATAATTATGTTAAGTTAAGAGTTGGTTACTAAAGTATAACATGATGTAAATTATAATTATTAGTTTAAATTAATCTTTTATATACATTCATACTTGTTGAGATTGATTGAAGTCAAATTTACATATCATGATTATTGAGTTGGTTAGTTATGTAATGTCAACCGAATTTAACCAAGTAATTGACCCGAATTAGACCCATGACCCGAAAAAACCAAATAAACCCGAGGTTAACCCGAACCGAAAATTACCCGACCGAAGTCATCCTAGCCGAAAGTCAACCAAAGCGAAAGTCACCCAAACCGATCCAAACCGACCCGAAATTTCAACAAACCAAACTCAACCCGAACAAACCGAATTCACCTGAAATACCCCGTAATTAAAAATAGTGATTAATTAGGCTAATAAGTAATTTATAGGCTTAATTATGCATAAATAATCATGAGGGAACAAATCCCGAAGAAAACGGATCCTTAAAACGGATTAAAAACACTAACGAACCATAAAGCACGTTTTTCGAGGAAACCGGGAAAACGTGACTTTAAGCGGGTCAAATAGACTCGTAACAATTTTGGTCAACTAAATAGTCATTACTAAATATTAGTGAAGCTTTAGAACCAATAAAATCGGTAAAACGAGAAAACAGTAAAAACTGTCAAAAATGGGAAGTTGTGGGGTAGAAACATAAATAACCCATACTAGTGTGTCCAATATTGTAAATAAAATTTTTACAAACCCATGTGGGTTGTGTGCCAGCCGATGGATGCCCACACTCACACCCCTTAATTCCCTTCTTATGTACAAAAGGACAAAACAAATAAAAAGCAAAAAGTAAACTACTTTACTTACCTATCTCACACTCTCTCTCCTACCCTCATTCTCTTCACTCACATAACCCATCTCCCTCACTCTCTATTTTCTTCCTCCTTGGGTGATAACAATGGAGAAATGAAACAACCCACACAAACCTCACTTCTCTCCTCTTGTTAACCCATCAAACCTTCTCCAAAAATTTCAAAACTTGTACCATTGGAATCCTCTCATCAAGGAGAACACAACCCTCCTTTTAAAATTTGAAAACAAGAATCTTCATCTCCATGGGTGTGCTGCATTTGGAGCATCAAGACCACCACTAGAACCACCTTCATCACCTTATCAATTTGAGGTAAAAATATTCTTGAAACCTCATCTTTTTCTAGCCCTTGTGGACAAAAACTAAACCCTTGCTTGCTCCTTTGTATTCTAGCCGATTTTGGCTTCTTTGGTGGAGTAGGAATCTTGTTCTTGAGCTACTCTAAGCTTCATCTACACCCTTGCAAGGTAATGCAATTTCCTAAACCCTAAAACACACCTTAAGCTTTAAAGATAATGTAAGGGTTAGTTAGGGTATTAAAATGGTGTGTATATATATGTTGTAGTGTTGGAGAGTTTGATTTACAAAACCGGTGGGAAGGGAAAAGAAAGAGAAAAGGGAGAATAAGGCAAGAAGGAAAAGAAAAACTAGAAACACAAGGTAATTACTCTTGCCTTGAACTATTTTTAAGTATAGTAATGTAACAGTTTGTGTAGTAAAAATGGGTAATGTATTGAGTAATGAGTAATGGGCATGTTGAAGTATAATGAGGAATGATAATAAAACAGTTTTAAGTTTTTAAATTATGTTTAAAAGCTTGGGAAAAACCATGGGTATTGAATGTATATGTGCAGGAAAATTGGTATGTTGTAGTGTGTATAATGATGTATGGATTGGTATGAGAATTGAGCTGAGTTAATGTGTGGGCAAAGCTAAAATATAGGGGAGACTATGTCCAATTTTACCTAGGAATGGGAGGATTAAGTGTTAAAGAAGAAGAAGTAAACTAGGTGTATTTGGAGAGTGTAAAGGGAGTAGTTTATTATCTTAAAACAGATATGAAAAGGGTTTAGATAATGTGAGGAAATAGGATGTAAAGTAATGCATTTTGAATGCTAGGAGTGGTATAGGTTGAGGGAATATTGAAGGATAGGAGTTAGGTGAAAATCTGTAGCATAAGAGGGAAGAACAAATCTGTGGCATTGGTGAGATGAGAACAAGTATAAGTGTTGATTTGGAATGAGGAAAAATGTGTAAGTGGATCTAGGATTGAGTAATGAGTTTGGTGGTAGTGCCAAGGTGATTTAGAGGGGTAAATTAGTGCTAAATCATGTGGGGATGTATTGGTTAAGGTTAGGGAAGCAATGGGAAAGTAAAACACCAGAAACAGATTTTTAAAACTGAAGTACTGGGCGGACCGACCTTGGGACTGAATCCGTAAGGTCGGTCGCGCCTTAAAATACACAGACGGGAAGTCTTCTGACTTCGACCGACCTTGGGGGCCGAACTTACAAGGTCGGTCGAGTCGTAAATTGTGAAGGCCAGAGGTCTACTGGAATGGACTGACCTTGGACCGAACTTGGGCAAGGTCGGTCGAGTCCAAAAAACTCGAACCCAGAACATACTGGAACGGACCGACCTTGGGACCGGACTTGCAAGGTCGGTCGGGCCTGAAATTTTCATGTAAGTAACTCACTGGAATGGACCGACCTTGGGACCGGACCTGCAAGGTTGGTCGAGCCTGGAATTTTGCCTTAACGAAACTTACTGACTTCGACCGACCTTGGGTCCGACCCTGGGTAAGGTCGGTCGAGTAAAAAAAAAAGTTTTATTATATGACTATGGTAGTCATATGTATGTATAAATGCCTATACACATATATGCATATGTAGTAATACACCATTAATGAAGTAGTAATGGTAAGAAAAGTAAATGAGTAAGGAAGCAAGTTTAAGAAGTAATAAGGAAAAGGGTTTAATAATCAAGTATGATTGTAAAGGAGTGGCAAGTATACATTAGGAGTATTAATGAAGGAGTAAGTTGG
The DNA here is from genome assembly GCA_023374045.1 of Limonium bicolor. Lineage (NCBI taxonomy): Eukaryota > Viridiplantae > Streptophyta > Magnoliopsida > Caryophyllales > Plumbaginaceae > Limonium > Limonium bicolor. The sequence continues at coordinate 455,864,256 of CM041777.1, forward strand.
GTCAATACTAGATCATTGATCATACAACTTCATGTATGTATAGGAATCAAATAGTTGATCATCGAAGGAACCCGGTAGTACGAATACGACGGTGAACGGTATGATTTCTTCATGCCCTGTATCCTACTTGGTTACCCCGATTTGTGTTCTTATGTGATCACAATAAGATAAAGCATGAATCGGACTTATATTGCACTTAATTGTGTTTGAACTATATTGTTCTTGTTGTACCTTCTTGAACATTTAGTTTGTATAATTCATGAAATGTATGAATGAGAATGAAGAGTATGTGTAAGTAATGTGTACTTGAGTAATGTATTGATGTATGGTATGGAAGTAATGACTTCTACTAATTCCTAACCATCTAACTCCTAACTTGAGTAATGAGAAAAATGGAATGAGTAGAAGTCCGATATAGTTTCGGCCACGCGTGAGGATAAGGAAACACAAGAGTTGGATCGAATCCTGGCTGTAATCTTTTCCATGGACCAAGTCCCTTGAATGGGTATCATCCTAGATTAGTGGGCCACCCTAAAGCCCGGTGGTGGGATGTAGTAATCCCTGCCCGGAGGTCATACCGACTTAACTTGAGTAAAGTAAGTAAGAAGTAAGTATTGTATATGTATCGGTCTTGACTATTGTAAGTCATTGACCTTGAGTAAAAGAGTATTGAACACCCGATTAATCCGGGTGTGTAATGAAGCTAACAAGACTTTTGTATGAATTGGAGAAGTGTATCTCCGTATTGCGGTGAGTATCTGGTAAGTATGAACGGGTTACTTGTAATGTTTTCCTTGCATGTATGGAATGTATGTATGCCTTGTGAAATGAATATATTGTATTGTGTTGAGCATGTATGTATGAATGAATGAAACGAACCACATGTATTCAACTAAATAGTTGGTGTACCCTCGCTAGTACACGGGGTATGCGGTTATCATATTCAGCGTAAGCTGACCCCCTAGGGGGAATGTTTTTATTCTACAGGTACCCGCGAGACGTGATGGTCAAGTAAGGACCGGAATGAATTCTTTTTGGGATAATTAGTAGATTGGAATGGTGTACCGAGTAGTACACGGCTAAGTCCTTTTTGAGTAGCCGGTGTATGTGGTACACCTTTTTGGGTAATGAATTGTGGTTGAATAGAAGTGAGTAGATGTATAAACTCTTGATTTTTGGGAAGTAGTCTTGGAATGTAATCCATATATTTTGGATACTCGGTAATCAAAGTGTAAATAAGTATTTGGTAGTGTAAGGTAACTTAATATGTATTCGGCATATTCTAATCATCAGACCATTACTGTAAGTAGTAGTAGCCTTGTTAGTCTTGGATGGCTAACCGCGTTGTATCACCCGCCGGGAGTAAGTAAGTAAGTTAGTTTCCGCTGTGAGTAAGGTAGTTACGAGTATGACTTGAGGATAATGGAAGGCTTAGCGGTTGGGGTGTTACAAAAAGTGGTATCAGAGCGAAGTCTCGCTCTGATGATTAGAATACCGAGTGTAGTGATTACCGAGTATGGTTATAAACCGTTTTACAACGGAGAATTAGGAACCTAACTAGGAATTACCGTTAGCATTAACGGATACCCCTTGACGTTTGTGAAGATGATACCATTGTTGAATCAAGACCGCGTGGTCATTGTGTCACAGTATCTAATGTAATCCACCCTTGTTCAGATGTCAGGACGAGGCCGAGGCCGAACTAGAGGCGAAGCCTCTGAGGGGCCAGGCGCGCATGAAATACCCCGAACTTAAATATGGTGATTAGAATATTTTAATATGGTATTTAAGGGCCTAATAGTGCCTAAGTAATTTTGGTAAGGAAAATAAATCCAAAAGAAATGAGAAAAACGCTTAGAAAGCGGAAAACGCTAAAACAAGCGTTAAATAACCATAGGAGGTACGAGACCTCGGTTATAGTATCGTAAGGATTCCTAAGGCTTATTCATGCCTAATTAGTATACGGGAATGATTCCCGGAGAAAACGGATCCGAATAAGGTATTAAAACGCTAATAGAGCTTTAGCGCACGTTTTTCGAGAAAACCCGAAAACGTGATTTTAAGTGGTCAAACAAACCCGTAAAAATTATAAGTCAGTAAACAACTATTATTAAGCAATAAAGGAAGCTTAATAACCAATAAAATAAAGAAATGAGAAAATTCTGGAAAACGGGCCCGGTTAGTGAATGGTATCAAAACCGGGTAAAATAACAAGCGTTTTCTGTAAAAGACGAAAAACTGCTCCAGCGTAACAGTATAAGGGGCCCGGTTTTTATAGCGTATTAATACCCTCTCTCACACTCAATTAAATATTACTCTCTCTCACACACACTAGAAGACAAGAAAACAAAAAGTAACAAAAAGTAAATAACACCCTCTCTTCTCTTATTCTCTCATTTCTCTACTCTCTCTCCAATTTCCTTCCCTCTCTCACGATGGACTCCCCCTCTCTGCAGAACCCTCTTCTCCTTCTCCCCCTTGCAGCCGATTTTTGAGAGCTCAAATGCTCCCATGGCTTCCCTTCCTTCTTCCTCATGCTCTAGCTCCATTTGAGCTCGAAATGTAAAATAAAACACATATTTGAACTCCCCTCATCCTCCTCTACATTTCTATCTTTTCAAAATCCGAAAATGAGCAACTTCATCTCCATGGGTTTTCCCCATTTGAAGAGAAAAGCATACCATTGTGAAGCTTGGAGTCTCCTCTTTCAAACAAGGTAAAAATCTTCATGAAAAACTCAAGCTTTCTCCACCTCCTTGTGTAACCGATTTTTGCCCTTCTTGTAATGCCTTGTTCTCTTCTTTGTTTGAGCTTGGTTCAACTTTCCAATGGTGGAGGAACTCTCCTTTGTATAAAAGGCTTAAAAACCTCTCTTGAAACTCCAAGGTAAAACCCTAACTTGTGGTAATTTAAACCTTTCATTTAATTAGTAGTGTTATAAGGGGTAAGAAGTTTAATTATATTCTCCTTATGTAATTTGGGTGTTGGGATGGAGTTTGGTAACTCCATCCCCCACAAAACCGATTTGGACAAGAAAGAGAGGAAGAGGAGGAATGGAAAAGAAATGAAGGAATCAAAAGCTCAAGGTAAGAGCTCCTTCTTAATGCTTAATTAATGCATTAGTGTAATAGGAATGGGTAAACACATAAAAGAACCTAAACTATTGTACTAGTATTGTAGTTGTGGAGATTTGAGTATTTGTGAGCAAAAATGTGGATTTGTAGGCCTTAGGGCCAATGAATGGTGTATGTGTAATAGTATGCTATTGCAGGAAGTAATGGTGTATTAGTATTGTGATTGAAGAAGTGTTGGTGTATTAAGATTTTGTATGAACCTCGTGTGCTGGTAGGACCCTTGTTGGTGTGGCTAGCTTTAGGTTGAATTTGATGAGAGAATGTGTATTTGAGGATGTAAGGAAAGTAGGTGAACTATGGCGACATTTTAGTAGGAATTGTGTATTAAGAATGACTGGGTGAATGGGAGAACCAAGGTGTTTATTGGATTTTAAAGGAGTTTAATGACCATGGAATGGTAGTTGTGGTATGAGAGTATCAGGATGTAAAATCTGTAGCAAGAGAGGTACCAAAATGCATTGTGGAACTAGGAAGAAATTGGTGTGGATTTGTAAAATGAGTGTTGGAACTTGGGTGTAGGAAGTGCAATGGCTTGGAAATGAATTGGCATGGTAAGGAGAGGTATTTAGAATACTAGGAATGGCATTGGTTGAAGAAGTATTGGATGGGAGAATTGAATTGTAAAATCTATAGCATAGGTGTAACAAAAACTGTTACATGTGTTGTAGAAGAAGTAAGAAAATTGTGTAAGTTGTTTGATGAATTTAGTAATGGATTTGGTGGATGAATTAAGGTGATTTAGAGAGCTTAATTAATGCTAAATCATGTGGGGTTACATATAGGAAGATTGGGGAAGAAATGGGTAAAGAAAGAAGTGGAAAACAAAACCTATAGGCATGTTTTGGACCGGTCCGACCCAGAGGTTGGGTCAGACGGTGGGTCGGATAGGCACAGACCACGGAACCAAAACCTACTGGAATGGTCCGACCCAGAGGTGCATGGGTCGGACGGAACAGTTCTGGGTCGGACGGGACAATTTCAGAAGACAGAAAACTCACTGGAATGGTCCGACCCATAGGTTGGGTCGGACTGTGGGTCGGACGGCCCTAACTTATAAAGAAAAAAAAACAGTAGTAACATAGTAATCATATGTATGTATGTATGTATGTAGGTAAGTACTTAAATAAAGGACCTTAATAATATACCATTAATGTGACAACAATGGTAAGGTAGTAAGTATGGGAGTAGGAAAACAAGTATGAAAAGTAATTAAGTAGGTTGAGAGTATGAGAACATTAAGTATACCGGGATAACGGGGTAAGTACGGGAATAGTAATTATTTGTGTATCGTAAGAGTATAGTATTAATAATACTGTTGGAACATTATCAGTGGAACAAGTGTGAACCAAGGAACGAGGGAACACATGGTAGAGCTAACTCCGGTGAGAGGTATGATTTTCTCATGCCCCGTATGCTAACCGAGTTACGTTGATTTGGGTGCTGTATGACGGCTAATCAAGACTAAAGCATGAAAATGGTTTATTGCCTTTCATTACATGTCTTGCTGTATGTTGTGTGAGCTAACCCTTCTTGATTGATTGTGTGGCTTCATTTGGTGCGTAGTACGACTCATAGATGAGTCTTGTTGTGTAGTGGCTCGTAGTAAGAGTCATGTTGTGAACTAATGGAACCGTAGCAATGCACTAAACTAACGAGTCAACAAACAATAACGCAACCCAACGAAACTCACTAGAATGTGAGAGAGTGTACGGGAGTAATAACCTTCCGATGTCGGTAGGAGAACCGAATTGAATAATCCACAAACAAAAGTAGTGGAAGTATATAAGTAACCTCTAATAGAGGAATTAATCTTGGTGCAAGACATGAACCATGAGAGTAGTAAAGAATGATGAGGGATCTCCAAACCCCTTAGTAATTAGTCGACCCATTATGAGAGGACCCGACTGATGTAAGTATGTCCCGAACATGAGAGTATTCGATACGTTGGGGAAACCCTTAAATCTGAGGATACTAGTCGGTGGTAATTCCCTAAGCTAGTGGAGGTTATCGAGAGAGACACTCCTAGGCTAACCATGAGATTGTAATGTACTCTGAGAGAAGAGTGTTGGGAATTTGAGTAGTCCGGTAAAAGCGGGCATTTGAGTATTTGAGGAGCTAAGCGTATAGCCCTCGTATTGTAGGTCCGGTGGCGAGTCTGGTGTATGACTCCGCCCAGAGGCCAAAGTAATGAGTATTGAGTATTGCGTATGTGTGAGTAAAGTAATGGGTACTGAGTAAGAAGTGAGTATGAGTATGTAATGAGTGCCGAGTATCGAGTATGTATGAGTAAGCATTGAGTGTTGAGTACGTAAGGTAAGTATGGAGAATTGAGTAGTGAGTATGCACAAGTATAGTAACGAGTACAGAGTAAGGATCGTGTACGAGTAAGGTATTGAACATGGAGTGATGAGTATGCAAGAGTAAGGAGTAAGTATGAGTAGAGTAGCGAATATCGAACACAGTACGAAGAGTAATGAATGAAAAACAAATACGAATGGTTGACTATTGAATTGTCTTCCTTAGTAAGTATTGAACTTGTATATTTATGTAGGTATTTTTGATTGTATTGTTGTAGTATGAGTATGTATGTATGCATGTAAAATGAACTCCATGTATATCCGACCCAAAGTAGTCGGCGTACCGCGGTTAGCACGCGGTATATGCGAATTTCATATGCAGCGTAAGCTGACCCTCTAGGGGGACCGTTTTTAGTGTGCAGGTACTCGAAGCTGACCACCGTTCGAGAGGGTAGGACGGGGACTGCTACGTAAGCATGGGTAGTTGTATAAAAGGGATTGTACTCATAATGTATTGGGAAATTGGAAGTCCAAGCTGTATCGGTAATTTAAGGATTGTAGTATACTCGGTATAGTAATGTATTGACGTTGTAATTGAATTATGGGTAAGTAAGCAATGGGAAGTATTGTATTGTGTAGAGTACTCGGTATGTTCATATTCATCAAACCGATAGTATGTAGAATTGTAACTCGCCTTGTTAGTCACGTGGGTGGCTAACGGCATTGTACACCCGCCGTTGAGTAAGTAATATCCGTGCGGTAAGTATGGTACGGTAATGACGGTATTAGCGGTAGGGGTGTTACAAAAAGTGGTATCAGAGCGAAGTATCGCTCTGATGGATGAAATACCGAGTTTGGAAGTAGAGACTTAGGGCTAAGGGTTGAGTGTTAGCGTGTGAGGTACGCTAGTTAGGAACTTCCGCGTGAACCGGAAACCTACAACAACCATACCCCGCCCTCCGCAACCCACGGTAATAAGTTGGGAGAATAACGCCAGAGAGATGGAAAGACCTCTCACACTCGGGTAACACCCGATCTGGCAGTTGCAAGTAAACCTCATTAGAAAAAGAACCTGTCATACGGTAGAGTCCAAGAGCTGGAAGTCCCGAAGACGGTTCCCGTTGGATGATGATGACCGCACTTAATGGCGGAGGATTGAAGATCCTAAATAAAGGATAGTGGAATTTATGGCACCATGGGGCGACCTGCTTCGCAGTCGCGAGAACCATGAATGGCCAGTAAGAAGAGAAACACAATCGTGCAAGGAAGCAAGGAAGATGGAGTAACAAGCCGAGACAAGAGAGTCTACGGACTGTAATCTCTGATGATACCAACAACGGTATACAAACCGACTAAGGAATTAGTCGAGGTTGGATTAATGCCAAACCTACACGCCAAGAGGCTGCGATAACCGAACAACATAGTTCAGATAACTATGAAAGAATTCATAACACAAACACCATAGGACCACAACATGGTCCCTAAGGATAAGTCAAGCCTCGATAACCACAGTGAAGGTGTGAGACACCTGAATTGACGACAATCATGTCAAGTATACTGAGAAGCGACTCAGGAGAGCGATCACCAAGATCAAAAGATCAAAGGAAGATCTAATAAGACCACCAAAGATGGGTGAAAACGATACCGTAACCGGTATACGTTAACTGAAAAATAACCTACCCGCGCACTTGCCCAGGGCAAGTGCAGCAATTACAAGACGGTGGAAGACTTTTAACCACCCGCGAATATTTGCTAAAGTACCGTTATGACGAATGAAGCAAATATAGGATTACCAATCCTAAGGATTAAATAACAAAACCTTGAAAAGGCCTAACGGCCCGACCATTGTGTTAAGAAAATACCAGTCAGCGAGAAGCTAGACTGGTCAAGACCTCAATCATGCAACGCCATGAAGAATTCATTTTAACACCGAACTGTTATTTCAAAACCCAAATTTTCTTTCAAAAACCACAAACCCTTCTTTTAAAACCTTGGATTTTAAAACCAAACCGACGGAACTACGGTGAGTATCATAGGACGATACAAGAGGAGTTGACAATAGAATACTTCACCTAGGCGTGTGACGAACACTACGAGTCTACCCAAATACGGGATGTGGGACGACCGCACTCCGAAGGAGCTTGCGGGCCTGACAGATAGTTAGGTAAGTGGTAACGTGCCAAGAAGGTACCCCACGTATGTATACATGTAGTGTACGAAACACGGGAAGTAGTCAACTCCGTTCTACAGACCATAAGTAATTCAAAACAGAACAGCTGGATACCCAAAACGAGTAAAAGAAACTCAGATAAGCTACAAGCTAAGAAGTCAGAAACTCACTCCAGGAGGAACATTAAGAGTTGAAAATGCAAGAAACACTAACAACGGAATAAGACATTGGATATGTCTCGAAGATATCGAAGTAAAGCATGATAACTGGAAGGAATACCCAGTCTAAGCACAGTAAGGCAAATGCCTAACATTAACACAACAGTGTTCAATGAACGGGATAGAATTCCCAGAACAACTACCACAAACACACAGGGTGATGTTATAAGGTACCAGAAATACCATTCATCACCGGAAGGGACATCAAATCCGTTATAACACAAGGAAAAAAAACACCAATGGTCTACCCTAAGAACGGGAGATGTTACAACCCTCAACGGATAACTCAGATCCAGAACCGCAAGGTAGGACAATAAACTGAACAAACTTATAAATGTCAGCCAGATGCTGCCATATAACTAGTACTACCCAGGAGCAATCCATAAAGGGTATCAAGTCAACACAGTTGAACGAAATATAGTGGTAAGAACACCACAATTGGAACGAACATACGGTTAGAACACCGAAGGGATCCCACTTGACAGGGGATACCCCAAATCAATAAATGGTATCGATCAATACCAGGATACAAAAGGGTCTCCAACAAACGGAAGCGTGATGCGACGATCTTATTAGGGAGCCCAGTATCACTTCCAAGCCCAGCGATGGCTTACAGAGAAGTAACCACTTGGGAACGACCTATGATCAGCAGAGCTCTAGGCAATATGGCTAGTAGGCCATGAGACTATTACCACACATAACCCAACGGTTTTAAAACCCACTGTGAACCATATGGAAGGCTGTCAAGGACGGCACCGATGAAAGAGTAACGATCGATGAATGAGGATGCCCCTCATAAATGTGAGACCGCAAGAGCGGTGAACACATGGATCCCAAGAAGGGGATACCATCAGTAACTGTCGGGAAATATACCCCTCTCAAAACTACTAATGTAGTCAAGCTTGAGCATACAGTTATTGTCAAGCAATGTGAAATAAGCTTCAACAGCAATTGTTGACAACCAAGGGGTAACTGGTTATAAAACCAATGATACTCAGGGAGCTCAGAAAAACAAGGAATACCATATTCTGTATTTGCCAAATACATGGGGAACCATTGTATAAATGATAGAGATGCATGAGCTGAAGCTAGCAACAGTGGATGCCATGTAAACCAATACTGTGGAATCAGTAAGAATATGGTGCGCAGCAGGCGACCAACGTATGCGAATAATCACCCAATGCTATGGGGTTGTTAATACAAGATGGTAGACAAACCGGGCAACAAGCCAGAAGTCTGCACCAAATGATGAAGCACCACCGAACGAGTAATGTTCATTCCTATTGCGATCTCATAAGAGAGTTACTGCCAAGAGTTTACGCCTCTGCACTCTGTAGGACTGAGTGTTTTGGTATTGCACTTGTGTAGTCAATGATCTAGTGGGATAGCTAGGAATATGGAAAATATAAGTAGTGGTAAATTCTTCCTTTCACCAATAAACATGGCATAAGCCAGTTAAGCGAAAGCTTAGAAACAAACCGTGCGGCCCAAGGCCAAAGAAGCACGAAGAGGGTGAAACACACCAATAATCACAAGATGTGAATTCCATTGGAATAAAAGTGAAAGGACTTAAGAAAGTCACAAGGACCGACGCATTGAAAATGCAAGGTTATACAAGTAAAGAACACTTGTAATGAACCAGAGAAACTGGTATAATTCAGAAGCTACTAACAATAGAGGAAGCACTACAACTAAGTAGTGACTTAACCTCACCCGACAATAAGTCGGAGGAGCCAAGTGAATGATCACTACAAACACAGTATGTATAGATTGCCAGAGAGCTGGTTACAAATCTAAAACTCATCGAGTTCGAGCACGGTAAGAGAACACCACACTTGGTCAATAAACCTTATTTCCACAATAAGAGGGATAAAAGGGTAATGTGTAACACATTAAGATAACAAAAAGGGCGAATAACCCAAGCTATCAGGGTCGCGCAGCAGAAGCTAGTGGGCCCAGAATTCCAAGTGAATAAAAGGTTAGTCATCAATGCCTTGAAGCCATTTAGGCTAGAACCGAACCCGGTTCAGAGGTAAATAAACTCCGATGGAATTTCTTGATGAAGGGACTAACCGATAATACGGTTAAGACCCATTGATCAAGGAACATTGTATAATAGACCGCATGGAAGCTGAACCACTCATGACGGCTGAATGCCTTCGACCAATGTCCAATGATGACACATGGTAGATTACGTGGGCGTAATCCCTTTTAAGGGGGGTAGAGCGAAAACCGCAAATGTACGTTTTACGTGATAGGTGTAAACTACAATGCGCATAGCGCAAAAGTATTTGTTTTATGATTGATACTTATGTTACATAAACATTTGTATTCACTCATCGTGTAATTATGGTTATTTGGGAAGTAAGTATAGGAAAAGGAGTAGAGAAACTCCAGGGGAATGAGAACCCCGATTGGTAATAGTATGAAGAATGAGTATGTACGGGAGACTTGAGGAGTATAAATCGGTATGGAACCGATGTATGTAATGAGTATAAATCGGTGTACAACCGAAGTATTTTATGAGTATAAATTGGAGTATAGTAAATTAATGGGACATTATACCCATGAATTTCCTAAGTATAGTAGTTGGAGAAGATGTAGTAATATTCCGTGAGACGATTAGTAAGTAAGTAAGTGAATCATATAAATGGGAAAATGTATGTGCGTGATTATGAGTAGCAAGATTAAAAGATAGAAAACGAAATAATGTTTGACAATCTGTCTGTTTGTATTGAGGTGGGAAGTGGAACTTGATTTGCTAGCGATCAAGGGAAACCGAACACAAATTGGAGTGGAAGGATAATTCAACACCAATGCTGATCACATTGGGGTTGAAGGACTCTGGAAGCTCCCTTAAGTGGCCACAATAATAACACTAGTAATAGGAATAATCATCATAAATTGAAATTGGGAGATGTATGCAAGTTTTCAAAATGAATTTCCAAAACTAATTTGGTACAACGTTTTCTTCAAACTTGAGAATGAGGATCGGTTTTAAAACCGCTCCCACGGGCGCTAGTGGATCTTCCATGCCTAGGCACGGGTATCCGGTCGAAACCATAGGAGGTGAAGCTAGTTTTGAGTCTGTGGAAGTGTAGAGTAGTTTGAAACCACTACACCGTTTGTGCGGTGACAGTGTGTGTTTTGTATTTTTCCAAAGGCACTGGGGCGGCGTAGTCCCGAGTAAGTATGAGTAAGTAAGTATGAGTAAGTGCCTGAGGATCTCTATATGTGCAAATGAATTTGATCAGAACCAAAGGACCGTAGAGCCAGAAAGCGTAAGTGCTCGAGTCATGACGGCCTGAACCAGAAAGCGTAAGTGTTCAAACGTGACCGGTACCTGAGGGATCACTCGCCATTGGGGGAGGATTGTACCTAATTGTCTGCGGATGGACCCCCTTGGAGAGAAGTAAAACGGATATTTTTGATTGCTATGCATGCAGTGACATGCTGTTTGGATGCGTAGTATGCATCATGTCAGACATTTGGAGTTTTACAAGTCATATGTAGAGGTCATAACCTTAGCATAGAGTATATGTACGAGTAACAGTATTAGATTCACCAACTTTGAGGGCAAAGTTCTTTAAGGGGGGTAGATTGAAATACCCCGAACTTAAATATGGTGATTAGAATATTTTAATATGGTATTTAAGGGCCTAATAGTGCCTAAGTAATTTTGGTAAGGAAAATAAATCCAAAATAAATGAGAAAAACGCTTAGAAAGCGGAAAACGCTAAAACAAGCGTTAAATAACCATAGGAGGTACGAGACCTCGGTTATAGTATCGTAAGGATTCCTAAGGCTTATTCATGCCTAATTAGTATACGGGAATGATTCCCGGAGAAAACGGATCCGAATAAGGTATTAAAACGCTAATAGAGCTTTAGCGCACGTTTTTCGAGAAAACCCGAAAACGTGATTTTAAGTGGTCAAACAAACCCGTAAAAATTATAAGTCATTAAACTATTATTAAGCAATAATGGAAGCTTAATAGCCAATAAAAATAAAGAAAAGAGAAAATTCCGGAAAACGGGCCCGGTTAGTGAATGGTATCAAAACCGGGTAAAATAACGAGCGTTTTCTGTAAAAGACGAAAAACTGCTCCAGCGTAACAGTATAAGGGGGCCGGTTTTTATAGGGTATTAATACCCTCTCTCACACTCAATTAAATATTACTCTCTCACACAACACTAGAAGACAAGAAACAAAAAGTAACAAAAAGTAAATAACACCCTCTCTCCTCTTATTCTCTCATTTCTCTACTCTCTCTCCGATTCCCTTCCCTCTCTCACGATGGACTCCCCCTCTCTGCAGAACCCTCTTCTCCTTCTCCCCCTTGCAGCCGATTTTTGAGAGCTCAAATGCTCCCATGGCTTCCCTTCCTTCTTCCTCATGCTCTAGCTCCATTTGAGCTCGAAATGTAAAATAAAACACATATTTGAACTCCCCTCATCCTCCTCTACATTTCTATCTTTTCAAAATCCGAAAATGAGCAACTTCATCTCCATGGGTTTTCCCCATTTGAAGAGAAAAGCACACCATTGTGAAGCTTGGAGTCTCCTCTTTCCAACAAGGTAAAAATCTTCATGAAAAACTCAAGCTTTCTCCACCTCCTTGTGTAACCGATTTTTGCCCTTCTTGTAATGCCTTGTTCTCTTCTTTGTTTGAGCTTGGTTCAACTTTCCAATGGTGGAGGAACTCTCCTTTGTATACAAGGCTTAAAAACCTCTCTTGAAACTCCAAGGTAAAACCCTAACTTGTGGTAATTTAAACCCTTCATTTAATTAGTAGTGTTATAAGGGGTTAGAAGTTAATTATATTCTCCTTATGTAATTTGGGTGTTGGGATGGAGTTTGGTAACTCCATCCCCCACAAAACCGATTTGGACAAGAAAGAGAGGAAGAGGAGGAATGGAAAAGAAATGAAGGAATCAAAAGCTCAAGGTAAGAGCTCCTTCTTAATGCTTAATTAATGCATTAGTGTAATAGGAATGGGTAAACACATAAAAGAACCTAAACTATTGTACTAGTATTGTAGTTGTGGAGATTTGAGTATTTGTGAGCAAAAATGTGGATTTGTAGGCCTTAGGGCCAAATGAATGGTGTATGTGTAATAGTATGCTATTGCAGGAAGTAATGGTGTATTAGTATTGTGATTGAAGAAGTGTTGGTGTATTAAGATTTTGTATGAACCTCGTGTGCTGGTAGGACCCTTGTTGGGTGTGGCTAGCTTTAGGTTGAATTTGATGAGAGAATGTGTATTTGAGGATGTAAGGAAAGTAGGTGAACTATGGCGACATTTTAGTAGGAATTGTGTATTAAGAATGACTGGGTGAATGGGAGAACCAAGGTGTATTGGATTTAATAAAGGTGTTTAATGACCATGGAATGGTAGTTGTGGTATGAGAGTATCAGGATGTAAAATCTGTAGCAAGAGAGGTACCAAAATGCATTGTGGAACTAGGAAGAAATTGGTGTGCAGGATTTGTAAAATGAGTGTTGGAACTTGGGTGTAGGAAGTGCAATGGCTTGGAAATGAATTGGCATGGTAAGGAGAGGTATTTAGAATACTAGGAATGGCATTGGTTGAGGAAGTATTGGATGGGAGAATTGAATTGTAAAATCTGTAGCATAGGTGTAACAAAAACTGTTACATGTGTTGTAGAAGAAGTAAGAAAATTGTGTAAGTTGTTTGATGAATTTAGTAATGGATTGGTGGATGAATTAAGGTGATTTAGAGGGCTTAATTAGTGCTAAATCATGTGGGGTTACATATAGGAAGATTGGGGAAGAAATGGGTAAAGAAAGAAGTGGAAAACAAAACCTATAGGCATGTTCTGGACCGGTCCGACCCAGAGGTTGGGTCGGACGGTGGGTCGGACAGGCACAGACCACGGAACCAAAACCTACTGGAATGGTCCGACCCAGAGGTGTATGGGTCGGACGGAACAGTTCTGGGTCGACGGGACAATTTCAGAAGACGGAAAACTCACTGGAATGGTCCGACCCATAGGTTGGGTCGGACTGGGTCGGACGGCCCTAACTTATAAAGAAAAAAAAACAGTAGTAACATAGTAATCATATGTATGTATGTATGTAGGTAAGTACATAAATAAAGGACCTTAGTAATATACCATTAATGTGACAACAATGGTAAGGAAGTAAGTATGGGAGTAGGAAAACAAGTATGAAAAGTAATTAAGTAGGTTGAGAGTATGAGAACATTAAGTATACCGGGAGGGGTAAGTACGGGAATAGTAATTATTTGTGTATCGTAAGAGTATAGTATTAATAATACTGTTGGAACATTATCAGTGGAACAAGTGTGAACCAAGGAACGAGGGAACACATGGTAGAGCTAACTCCGGTGAGAGGTATGATTTTCTCATGCCCCGTATGCTAACCGAGTTATGTTGATTTGTGTGTTGTATGCCGGCTAATCAAGACTAAAGCATGAAAAGGTTTATTGCCTTTCATTACATGTCTTGCTGTATGTTGTGTGAGCTAACCCTTCTTGATTGATTGTGTGGCTTCATTTGGTGCGTAGTACGACTCATAGATGAGTCTTGTTGTGTAGTGGCTCGTAGTAAGAGTCATGTTGTGAACTAATGGAACCGTAGCAACGCACTAAACGAACGAGTCAACAAACGATAACGCAACCCAACGAAACTCACTAGAATGTGAGAGAGTGTACGGGAGTAATAACCTTCCGATGTCGGTAGGAGAACCGAATTGAATAATCCACAAACAAAAGTAGTGGAAGTATATAAGTAACCTCTAATAGAGGAATTAATCTTGGTGCAAGACATGAACCATGAGAGTAGTAAAGAATGATGAGGGATCTCCAAACCCCTTAGTAATTAGTCGACCCATTATGAGAGGACCCGACTGATAAGTATGTCCCGAACATGAGAGTATTCGATACGTTGGGGAAACCCTTAAATCTGAGGATACTAGTCGGTGGTAATTCCCTAAGCTAGTGGAGGTTATCGAGAGAGACACTCCTAGGCTAACCCATGAGATTGTAATGTACTCTGAGAGAAGAGTGTTGGGAATTTGAGTAGTCCGGTAAAAGCGGGCATTTGAGTATTTGAGGAGCTAAGCGTATAGCCCTCGTATTGTAGGTCCGGTGGCGAGTCTGGTGTATGACTCCGCCCAGAGGCCAAAGTAATGAGTATTGAGGCGTATGTGTGAGTAAAGTAATGGGTACTGAGTAAGAAGTGAGTATGAGTATGTAATGAGTGCCGAGTATCGAGTATGTATGAGTAAGCATTGAGTGTTGAGTACATAAGGGTAAGTATGGAGAATTGAGTAGTGAGTATGCACAAGTATAGTAACGAGTACAGAGTAAGGATCGTGTACGAGTAAGGTATTGAACATGGAGTGATGAGTATGCAAGAGTAAGGAGTAAGTATGAGTAGAGTAGCGAATATCGAACACAGTACGAAGAGTAATGAATGAATAACAAATACGAATGGTTGACTATTGAATTGTCTTCCTTAGTAAGTATTGAACTTGTATATTTATGTAGGTATTTTTGATTGTATTGTTGTAGTATGAGTATGTATGTATGCATGTAAAATGAACTCCATGTATATCCGACCCAAAGTAGTCGGCGTACCGCGGTTAGCACGCGGTATATGCGAATTTCATATGCAGCGTAAGCTGACCCCCTAGGGGGACCGTTTTTAGTGTGCAGGTACTCGAAGCTGACCACCGTTCGAGAGAGTAGGACGGGGACTGCTACGTAAGCATGGGTAGTTGTATAAAAGGGATTGTACTCGTAATGTATTGGGAAATTGGAAGTCCAAGTGTATCGGTAATTTAAGGATTGTAGTATACTCGGTATAGTAATGTATTGACGTTGTAATTGAATTATGGGTAAGTAAGCAATGGGAAGTATTGTATTGTGTAGAGTACTCGGTATGTTCATATTCATCAGACCGATAGTATGTAGAATTGTAACTCGCCTTGTTAGTCACGTGGGTGGCTAATGGCATTGTACACCCGCCGTTGAGTAAGTAATATCCGCTGCGAAGGTAAGTATGGTACGGTAATGACGGTATTAGCAGTAGGGGTGTTACAGCGCACACGATAGCTGAGATCGTCGCCGCCACAGTAGCGCAGATGCTACCACAAGTAATCAATGCAGTACAACAAATACCAAAAACCAGTAGCAGTAGCAACAACAGCAACCCGACCCGCCTCAACCCCTGAAACCAATTGTATAAAGGCCGTCGCCGACCTTCGACCTCCATGCTTTAGAGGCGAGAGCGACCCCGCCAAGCTCGAGGCCTATCTCTCCGAGATGGACGGCATTCGAGACACTTGAGACTCCCGCTGGAGTTCGAGTGAGGATAGCTGCGTATTACCTCAAGGACGCGGCTATGGACTAGTGGAAGCTCATTAAGCTGAGCACGTAGCCGACCCCGCATTCGGTTGGGAAGATTCACCTTCACCTCTCCTCGATCTATGTATTATCCCGAGCATGTCAAGACCAAAACAGCTCGAGCTCGATGCCCTAAAAATGACGGAGAAGATGACGGTTGATGAGTATTACCGCACCTTCACCTCTCTTCTCAGAATTCTACCCGACCTTGGGTATACCGGCCAAGTCTTGGTCGACCGCTTCTACGGCAGATTGAGCCATCGACTCCGGTATGGCATGGGCTTCACACGGTTTAACTCCCTTTAGGAGTGTTACCACGCTGCATCTCGAGTTGAGATCACCTGCCAACTAAAAATGAGGAGCAAGCGCTGAAGCGCAAGGTGAGCAGCAAGGGTAACACCTCTGACGACCAAAACCAAGTCAAACCTTGGAAGAAGAAGAAGGGGAAGTATTCCCACCAGAAGAACACCCCAGGAGACGGTGGTGCCCATACTGAGATGGGCAAAGCGGCTGAGCCATTGTAGCTTGGCTACACCGCACTAGTGGCAGCGAAGCCACTGAGGTCTCAGCCTACAAGGGTAAGAACCAAACCGAATTAGTACACTTGTGAAATAGTATGTATATGGAGTATTGTGAGTATACCGAACTTTGCTAACTTGGAAGCTATAGGTTCTGGATTTGATGATGGCAAGAACCAAACTGATGGCCGCAGCTACATATGCCGAAACTGCAACAAGGATCATCCCGGCACTGATTGCCAAGGAAGGGAGATCCACTGCTACAATTGCCAGAAACCAGGGCACCGTGCTAATGCATGCCCAGAAAATTCTAGGCGCAAAGGCAACTATCTGGGCTATAAGCAGCGTGAAGGCAAGGAGGTTGCATCTGGCGATGCACATGCCCAGCATGCCTCACAGGGACAGGGTCCCGGGGTCCGCAGATGGGCGCACCGCAGAGGCAGCCGGCCTTACACATCATTGACCGTGATGGGACCGGGACTAAGTCCGGCCCAGGTAACTACCGTAACCTTTAATCCTTGAAGAACATGTCTAAAGTAGTAAAGTACCCGTATGAGTAAACGTATGAATGCGTAAGTATTTGAAGTATGAAATTGAGCATGAGTAAGTAAAATGGAAGTATGTATTGAGCATGAAATGAATTAGTGAGCCTAGAACTCACACTAGATGAAATTTACCACCATAGGGAAATTCCTTATCTGTTACCCAATACCTTCAAACCCACTTCATGAAGAGGCCGACATCACCACTCATCACTTCACCGACGAGCAGTGTCAGGTCATCCGCCCAGTATGATCTTATTAAAAGGATACCTGACACCTGATGCACAAGTTTCAATCATCCGACGATGCAACGAGTTAGGAATGGGTCCAGGAGGATTTTATACACCCGAATTCCCTGGCGGAGCTACAATGAAGCTGAAAATGATGTGCTTGGGAAAGGATTGGAACCCTTATACCAAGACATACCAAACGACGCGAGTAGGAGACGGAGCAACACCTCCATCAATACCCACTGAGTACCGAACGCTTGTCACACAAGCTGTAGAAACCGCACAACAGTACGAAGATGAACCAATCCCTGCACTTGAAGCAGACCTGTGTATCGTTAACTTCTATGAGAAAGAAGGACGACTTGGCTTACACCAAGATAAGGACGAGACGACGGAATCTCTTGAACTAGGAGTGCCCGTAGTGTCTTGGTCCATTGGTGATGATGCGTATTCTTGTATAGCGAGCAGAAGCGTGTGGACCTCGCAGAGAATTGGTATTGAGATCAGGAGATGTCCTAATCATGGGGGAAAATCAAGGTTGCTGTATCACGGGATCTAGAAGATCAAGTTGAATACGGAACCACCGGCAATAATCAATGCCAACACATGAAACCAGGACGTCTGAACCTTACCTTTAGGAAGTATTAAAGTTGTAGTAGCATGTAATCCAGTAGTAATGTGTATTAGAGACACAGTATGTATGATGGTTGGTTATTCAATAAAAGCAGTGTTGGTCATTAAATTCCACTTGCATTCCACCATCGTTACTTATCTCTTGTGAATTAATAGGTTGTGGACTCGTACCGAAGGTAACCTGAGTATCCTCACCAAGAACAAGCCGGCAAAAGCGGCCCATTCTAACGGGAACATTCCCAGTAAACGCATCGAAGCCTCAGTACTATTCGACTCCGGCGCCTCTCACAATTTGTATCGCCATCATTTACGAAGAGGTTGGAGCTAGACGCAGATGAGCTACCAAATTTCTCGGTTACTCTCCTCGTCGAAGGAGCGAGTAAGTGTACTAAGTACTACCACACCGCCACCATTCGAATCAAAGGCGAAGCATTTCCCATCTCCTTCATCGAATTCAACGGGTTGGGATTCGACTTAATAATCGGAATGAACTGGTTGGAGCGGCACAAGGGACGGATCCTATGCGCCGAGCACCGATTGCTGCGCAAGTGTCCATCTGGGGTCACTGTTTCATACCGCCAGAGACCGAGAGAGCCTTCAACTACAGTCATCTCCTCATGGCAATGTACCGGGAGCTCAGAAAAGGACATGAAGTATATTATGCCATGTGCAAGATCTGGAGAGAGATCCAGAATTCAGTAATGATGTAGCAGTTGTATCAGAATTTCCTGATGTATTCCCGAAAGAGCTACCTGGTATGCCACCCAGAGAGCAGTAGAGTTCAAAAATCGACCTTGTACCTGGTACTGGTCCCATTGCTAGCACCTACAGAAATGACGACCTGTTCGGTCAGCTGAAGGGAGCTTCGGTCTTTTCTAAGATTGATCTCTGATCCGGATATCACCAAAATTGCTATCAAAGTGTCCATCTGGGGTCACTGTTTCATACCGCTAGAGACGAGAGACCTTCAACTACAGTCATCTCCTCCATGGCAATGTACCGGAGTTCAAAAAAGGACATGAAGTATTTATGCCATGTGCAAGATCTGGAGAGAGATCCAGAATTCAGTAATGATGTAGCAGTTGTATCAGAATTTCCTGATGTATTCCCGAAAGAGCTACCTGGTATGCCACCGCAGAGAGCAGTAGAGTTCAAAATCGACCTTGTACCTGGTACTGGTCCCATTGCTAGCACCTGCAGAAATGACAGAGCTTAAAGAGCTACGTGATTTACTCGACAAAGGGTTATATGCCCGAGCGTATCACCCTGGGGAGCACCGTCCTCTTCGTGAAGAAAAAGGACGGTAGCCTCCGCCTTTGCATCGACTAATGTGAATTGAATGCGATCACTGTAAGAAAAATATCCATTGCCACGCATCGACGACCTGTTCGGTCAGCTGAAGGGAGCTTCGGTCTTTTCTAAGATTGATCTCCGATCCGGATATCACCAAATTGCTATCAAAGTGTAAGACATTGAGAAAACAGCATTCCGAACAAGATATGGCCACTACGAATTCGCGGTGATGCCATTCGGTTTGTCTAATGCACCAGCCAAATTCATGGACTTAATGAATCGATTATTCAGTGATCAGCTGACACTTCAGTAGTAGTATTCATTGACGACATCCCTGTATATTCGAAGTCACCGGAAGAGCATGAGAATCATTTGAGAAGAGTTACTTGAGACACTGCGCGAGAATCAGCTGTATGTGAAATTCTCCAAATGCGAGTTTTGGCTAGATCAGGTATCTTTCCGTCATGTCATCTCGAGCACGGGCATTTCATAGATAGATCCATCAAAAATCGAAGCAGTACGATCATGGCCTAGGCCTAAGACTGTTACCGACATCCGGAGCCTTCTTGGTTTTAGTCGGCTATTACCTGAGGTTTGTAAAGGCTTCTCAAAAGTCGCTAAGCCATGACGTCATTGATGGAAGAAGATTGCACCGTTGTATGGACAACGAGTGCGAGGTATCCTTCTAAGCCTAAAAGACCGCATTGACCTCAGCGCCAATTCTCACACTTCCGAGGGTACAAAAGATTTGAGGTGTATTGTGAGCATCGGGTAAGGGAATGGGGTGCGTACTCATGCAGCATGGGAAGGTAGTAGCTTATGCCTCCCGCCAGCTGGAAAAAGCATGAGGAGAATTACCTGACCATGATTTGAGTTGGAGCCATTGGGTTGTCTGCGCCTTGAAGATATGGCGACACTGTCTCTATGGGGTAAGCATCACCATCTACTCCGGACCACAAAAGTTTATAGTAGTATGTTCACACAGAAGGAATGAATGTGACTAAGAAGAGGAGGTGGATTTAGTTCCCCTCAGATTACGACATCAACCTCCATATAAAGAAGGGAAGGCAAACGTTGTAGCCGACGCCCTGAGTCGTCGAGCACACTCGCTCCATTTGCTACTCTCTTCTTCTAGCTTGGTTGACCGAGGTGCGAGACGCTCAGTGGGAGTGACCCTTACTTCACAGAGATCAGACAGGGTCCTCGGTCTCAGAGGGAACCTTCGAAATAGAAAGTACGGACTTCAAACTGCTTGAAGATGGTCTGATCCGAGTGAATGAATGGCAGATTATGCGTCCCTCGAAGCAATGATGAGCATAGGGATGCGCATTCTGCGAGAGTCAACACTGTTCCACACAACATGTCCATCCGGGAGCCTCTAAAATGTACAAAGACATGAAGAGGTAACTTCTGGTGGTCAGGAATGAAATCAACGTGACTGAGTATGTTTAGGTGTCTCACATGCCAGAAGCTGAAGTTCGAGCACCGAAGACCGGGAGGAATGTGCAATCCATGCCCATTCCAGAGTGGAACTTCCATGATATCTCTATGGATTTTGTTGTTGGACTCCCACCTGCTAGGGGAGGACTCAACATGATCTGGGTAGTAGTCGATCGCCTCTCCAGGTTGCCCGATTCATACCGATGAAGGACACACTGGAAGGTGCGGAGCTCGCGGAGCTATGTCGACAATGAGATCATCCCGACAACCGACCACGGAGTCCCGAAAACCATAGGATCGATCCGCGATGACACCAGGTTTCTTTCGAGATACTGTAGAGCAACCTGGGAAGCGTTTGTACTGAGTGAAGCTTAGCACCGCCTTCCATCCTCAGATCGACAGTCAGACAGAAAGGACCATCCAGACACTAGAGGATATCTTAGGGCATGTGCCTTAGACTTCCAGGGGAGCTGGATTGATAAGCTTCATCTTATCGAGTTTTTCGTATAACAATAGCTATCATGCTTCGATTAAGATGTCGCTATTCCAAGCCTTGTATGGTAGACCTTGTCGTACCCCGTTTGTGGGATGAGACAAGTGAAGCGGTCATCATAGGACCGGAGTATCTGGAGCAAGTACAAGCTGAAGTTCAACAAATCCGAGCGAATATGAAAGCAGCCCAAGATAGACAGAAATCCTATACGGATGTGCGACGACGCGACCTTGAGTTCACCGTGGGTGACCAAGTGTTCTTGCGTGTCTCACCTATGAAGGGTGTCTTTCGATTTGGCCATAAGGGCAAGCTGAGCCCAAAATTTGTAGGCCCGTATACCATTACCAAGAGGATTGGAGCCGTAGCTTATAGGCTAGCATTGCCTGAAGAATTGGGACGTGTCCATGATGTCTTTCATGTATCACAACTCAAGAAATACATAGCTGATCCCTCTCATGTATTAGAACCCGAACATTTATCCCTAGAGCCGACGATGAGATATGTCGAGACTCCACTACGAATCCTTGATACAAAGACAAGAGACACTCACCATAATCTGTACGAATGGTGAAGGTCTTGTGGTCTAACCACGATGTCGAGGAGCGACTTGGGAATTAGAGGACGCCATGAAGGCGAAGTACCCGAATCTATTTGTAGACTAGATGTCTAGTATCCGTATATAGTACGGAGGGTACGGGGCGTACCCCTTTTAAGGGGGGTAGAGCCTTTTTGCTTTTGCATTGCTTCGGGTTACCATTGCATAGTATGTATGTATTGTAATTCAATTTTGGTGGCACATGTAGTGCTAGCTGTATTTTATTGGCACAATGTAGTGCTAGTAGTATCCGGTATGTAGTATAATGAGTATGGTATGTGTATGGTACGTGTACGATATGTGTGTAATGAGTAATGCATTTGTGTTGTACGGTATATGACCGAATAGTATTATGAAATGTATTGTGGAATGTGTGAATTGGATTGTGCATTGTGTATGGTGTTTGAATTGAGTATGGTGTATGGTATTGAGTTGAGTATGGTGTTTGGTAGTTGAATTGTGTGTGTAAGAACTGTGAACACCTTTTAAGGTTAGTAGAATGCATTGTGGCAACTGGCTGCCAAATGAGTAGAATAGTAAACCGTAAACCTTGAGCAACTTTGAGGGCAAAGTTTCTTAAGGGGGGTAGATTGAAATACCCCGTAATTAAAAATAGTGATTAATTAGGCTAATAAGTAATTTAAAGGCTTAATTATGCATAAATAATCATGAGGGAACAAATCCCAAAGAAAACGGATCCTTAAAACGGATTAAAAACACTAACAAACCTTAAAGCACGTTTTTCGAGGAAACCGGGAAACGTGACTTTAAGCGGGTCAAATAGACTCGTAACAATTTTGGTCAACTAAATGGTCATTAATAAATATTAGTGAAGCTTTAGAACCAATAAATTGGTAAAACGAGAAAACAGTAAAAACTGTCAAAAACGGGAAGTTTGTGGGTAGAAACATAAATACCCAAACTAGTGTGTCCAATATTGTAAATAAAATTTTTACAAACCCATGTGGGCTGTGTGCCAGCCGATGGATGCCCACACTCACACCCCTTAATTCCGTTCTTATGTACAAAAGGACAAAACAAATAAAAAGCAAAAAGTAAACTACTTTACTTACCTATCTCACACTCTCTCTCCTACCCTCATTCTCTTCACTCACGTAACCCATCTCCCCCACTCTCTTTTCTTTCTTCCTCCTTGGCGATAACAATGGAGAAATGAAACAACCCACACAAACCTCACTTCTCTCCTCTTGTTAACCCATCAAACCTTCTCCAAAAATTACAAAATTTGTACCATTGGATTCCTTTCATCAAGGAGAACACAACCCTCCTTTTAAAATTCGAAAACGAGAATCTTCATCTCCATGGGTGTGCTGCATTTGGAGCTTCAAGACCACCACTAGAACTGAAATACCCCAAACTTATTAAACATGGATTAAATATCTAATCACATTAATTAAGGCCTAAGCATCCTTAAAAGTCAACTGAGAACAACAGTGGTCAACACAAAACAAGATGTTGCACCCTCTGACTGTTTAGGGTAAATAAATACCCAAATGACCTACTTAGGACATAAAAATTTTTCCTAAGAATATTAACACATTACTAAAATATTACAATTGTTGGGCAACACTCCAACACAAAGAACAAGCATTTACATGCTTCAAGGTCAAAAAGGGCAAAATGTGCTCTAAGAATACCTTAAAGGTCTAATGACCTCTAAATGATATAAAATGGGATACCATGATAAAATATCATGTAAGGAACACAAAAAAACCCGTTTTCAAAGAAAACCAAGCTCCGAAACACCTTGTGACACAAAATGTGCACTAAAACTCCTTAAAGCACATTTTTGTGTAATTGCTTCTAAATTGGTTTTAAATGGGCTTAAAGGTCATAATTACCTTTAAATATGATAATATATCATATTATATCATATATATCATATTATATCATATTATATCATATTAGGAATTTAATTCCAGAATTTACAAATTTTTACAAATTTAATATTAAAATATTAATAAAACCCTAAAAGGGGGCCCGTTTGGGTCAACATTGACTAAGTTGGTCAATGTTGACCATTGACCACGAATTAGACCTCATAAAATCGGTTCATTAAGTCTCCTAGCAGACCATGTGACAATTTCCATGTGACAATTAAATATACCTCTTTACTTTTGCATAAAATAAGTAAAAGTGAACTTTAACATATTAAAACATAAAGTGAGCTTACCAGTTGCTTACCCATGTGAAGACAGCCGATTTGGAGCCTCTTTTCCCCCTTGTTATACGGTTGTCCCCAAGAAAGACAAGGCAATGGATGATGACTCACTCTTATTAATTGATTAAAATGACATTTAAGCTCCATTATTGCAATAATTGATGTCAATCATCCACCACCTTTCTCCATCATGGCCGGCTGCCTCTTGTCCTTGTCTCCACCGATTAAGCAACACCATCAACCCTTGGTGAGTCATCAAGTCATTAAAATCATAAAATATGCAAAAAATGACTTTAAGGACAATTTAGGTCATTCTTCTTCATTTGCTCACTCCAGCCGAGATTGCTCTTGCCTTGAGCTCTCTTTGGCTCCTCCTTGACTGTAGGTAAGTAACCAAGCTCCATTGATGAGAGCTCTTGCTCTAGGTAAGCTTCTAAGGCATAAAAGTGTCCATTTTCTTCATCTTTCTCTCCTTTCTCATTGATCTAGACTCCAACCATTTCTATACATTTATGTAGAGTGTTTTGGAGGTTAAAGGTAGGGTTTTTCTCGGCTATAACAAGATCTAAGGGGGAAAGTTCAAGTTTTAACCATTTAAGGTAAAAATGTGCTTTAAGCACATATCTCTTCTTCCTTGTGAATTTCGGTTGTAAACCTTGGTTCCCTAGCCTTATTTTCTTCTCCTTTTCATGTGGATTCAGTTGGTATACCAAGATCTACAAGGAGTAGCTAGATCCAAGCCAAAAACACACCATTTTTGGCATCTTAAACAGGTAAATCTTAGCCATCTTCCAAGCTAACTACCCACGGTTTTATACCTTGTTTTTAAGAGTGTTTTGATACTCTTTCTCTACTGGAAAAATAGGGCCGAGTAGATCTCCAACAAACTTGAAGATCTAAGGTAAAAATCCATGATTTTCATGACTAAATTACTTCTCATGGTTAGCTCATGTTGGAGTTTAATCATGTCTTGTTTTTCTACATGAAGACAAGTAAATCAAGCTGTGGAGAAATTCTCCTTAAGGTGGCCGAACCAAACAAGGCTTTATCTAAGCTAAATCAAGGTATAAATCACTTAAATCTACACTTGGTATATTAATATTTGTTTATACATATCCCCGTGAGTGAAGAGTACTTAAGGTATATTTTTGACCTTAGGTGATTAAGGAATGGTTTAATAAATTATAACTAATTAAACAAGCATAATTGTCAAATTTAAGACATTATGTGGAAGTTGGTAATTAAATGAAGAATATGAGGTGAGGTCGAGATTTATAAGCATTTTTGGGACATTTATGTGTAATTTATTTTGTGAGCAAATGTTTGTAATAAGGCCATGTACTTTAGGCCATTTCATTTATTTATATTTAGTTTAAAGTAGGTTTTAAGTGATAATTATATATTACCGAAAAGAAATGGGGTATTAGGTGTAATTAAATTAAATTTAGGGGCTTTATAAAATTAAGGCCGAAAATTAGAGGTTAAAAGGATTTAAAATAAAGTTTATAAGATTATATAAAGTTTTGGGGTCAAATGGTGAATTCTAGAAATTTGGGTACTAAACCGTAATTATAAGGAATTGGTGGTCAAGGAAGTGTTAATATGGTCAACCTTGACCATATGGTAGGTTTTGACCAAATTAGATAAGTTAGATAACATATTTAAGGCTTTATATAAGATAAGTACTTAATGGTAATATTTTTATAACATATGTGGTAAATATGTTATTACCGAAAATTAAGGTTGTATAATGGTATTATAAACACCCATGGGCTATTAGGAATTTTTAGGAATTTATTGGGTTGTTTTTGGAATTAGAATGAACTACATATGTATAATATATAGTTATTATGTCATTATGACACTTTGGAGAAATATAGATGGTGGAATGGTAAATACCGTAAGTATATGGGTTAATAAGGATATTTATAAACCCTCTGGTGAAATTTGGTGATTTTTAGAATAATATAAGAGAATTTATAAAGATATGTGTATAATATAGTTTTAATGAATTATTAAACTATGTGTTATAAATAGGGCCAAATGGCAATTATTGAACATTTTGGGTATGTTCGGTATTTTTATAAATATTGACCATAGGTTATATTTATATTAAGGATAGAATGTTATACTAAATGGAATATATAACAAGGTATAAATTATGGGATGATTTTGTAAATAAAGGAGATTATGATTTATGGAAAAGAATAAGGTTTAATATATGTGCCTATGCGGCAATATAAAATAGTTTTGTATAAAAACTATAGGTTATAAATTAAAGGAAATAAGAATATCATATCAAATGATATTAGCATATGGAATAACATTACATAATGTTATGTGGTCAAAATAGAATTAAATAAGTTCAAGGGCTGTACCGGATTAACAAGAGTTGGAAAATGAATTTTAGACTAAGGTCTATAATGTTATAAATGTTATAACAATATATATGGTTTAGATGGAATTAATATAAGGAAGGATATTCACATTAAATAATGTGACAAACTATAATAAATAGGATTTATAAACTAAGGTATTTATGGAAAAAACCTTAGGAGTTGTAAATATACAACATAAATTGTTACATAATATTAGGATAATAATCTTAATATAGGTTGTATAAACAATACAACTAATGGGAATAATCATCTAAAAGAAGATGATAAAATGTAACATAAAATATAAGAGTTTATTAACTCATGGGAATTACCTACGTGGTAAATATATACATACACAAGAATGATGTATATAAGGATGGATATATATATATTATGGTTGGAACGATATAATATAATGGTGGTGGTTATTACATGAAAAATAGTTACGAACTTTAAGGTATGAGTTTTTGAATGCAAATATAATTTGCTAAAGGTAATGAATAATATAATACAATGTATTATAATGGATGGTGGAAAAATAATACAATATAATATAATAATGCATGTATACATGCAACTATAGGTTATTTACCTATATAAATATGGTGGATAAGATTAAAGGAAATAGTGAATTAGACTTAACAGTTGATATTTTGGACATACGAGTTTAAGTAACAAAGCCGACCGGTTTAGAAAAGCCCGTACAAACAAGTGTAGAAAACAGGGATGAACTGTCGGGGGTTACTTACTATTCGGAAATACCGGATGTAGTAGTCATGGAGACTGACTTATAGGTTATTACCGTAGATCATACTTCAGACAGGACGCTTGACGAGCTAGTGGACTACACTGCGCATACTAGGTCTTGGTGAACGGTATGTAAAGGGGTTTGATCCAAGTTGTCCTAAGGAAGCTCCTTGGGCTCGGATTTGGTTGATATAACTTGTGTGTTATGTGTGTGATACATGTATGTGTTTAAGTGTTACTGCATTAATTATTTATGCACGAGCGTCCCACGGGACTAACACTACGTCGACTATAGATCGTCTTATATAAACATACATATACGTTATTGTGATGACATGACGGTTACTTGATATAATACCATAGTATTAATATTAAGTATATGGTAACCTAAGTAAAACACTTAGGGACGAGTCACGACATTGTCGGTCTCTAGAGCATGGATCTCGAACATGAATATAACCTAGATTACTTTAAGTATGCGTGAGACCATTGGGCAGCTAACTAATAATTATTCTCCATAAGACTAAGAGCAGATCTTAAACATTATGAGAGAGAGATGGTATGAGTTGAGGTGAGGAATCCTGGTAGTTTACGAACTACTTGGTTGCGCATTTGTGATCACTGAGGGGTTTCCTAATTGGATTCCGCTCCAGGTTATACCCAACGAGCCCAAACTGGATCGTGGGTCAGGTGGCTACGGCCTTTATATGGACGTCTTACGAGACATAAGAGAGTCAGGGGCCTCCGGACCTCTGGCGAAATGAGCACCTTTGTGTGTACGGAGGACTACTGTCCATGGTGAGGTTATCGGGTTGTCCTAACATGACGCCCAACTGATATTAATATTAGACATGGTTTGGATGGATGGGGCCTTAAAGGCAAATTAAATTAACTATGGAAACTGTACGCTACGGCGAATGTACATTGTACATATGGATGGGCCTTGAAGGCCAAGTTAATTAAAATAAAAAAAATGGTATACGCTACGGCGATTGTACATTGTACATAATACTGTTATTGCTCGATACGTTCGATATATAATTATTGTTGAAATGTTCTATGAATGTTTGGATTGGATGAATGGTTAAATGTTTATGGATATTTGAATGGATGATTATGTATATTATACATTGATATTGCAGTATTGATTATAACTGTAAAATGGTAAAGCATGAAACCAATCTAATAATAAGATGGTTAAAATGACAAGTGACCATTAGGGTCCAGGCCTGGCATACTCAGCGTCTATCGCTGATACTACACCATTACAGGTTGTTGATCATTGTCGAAGCCGAAGAGCGGGAACAGGGTAATTAGAGTTTTACTTTATTATTACTGCACATGGAGTTGTTTTATGCAATGAAGATGATGAATTGTATTATGGTAAGGTTATGTATATTCAGGATTGGGTAGACGCTCACTTGTCGATGTTTATGGTTATGGACTTAGTATGATGTATAGGAGTTTTTCTCGTTATCACGGCGGTTAGCAGTTTGTTTTTGTTGGAAATTGGATGTAGTTTGGCTTCGTTGCTCGCATGGGCGAGTAATGGCCGGTGACACCCGAGTGAGTTTGTATTGTTATTTATTTTCCGCTGTGAGACGTTTTATTTATTGCTACGTGAGAGATTATTACGTGATTGTGGAGAGGGGTGTTACAAAAGTGGTATCAGAGCGGAGTACCGCTCTGATGACGAGATAATAGGTTAAGACAGTGAGCTTAGGACTTGGGAAATTATGGGAAACATGTGGGAGGTACGAGACGATTCGTCTTATAAAGATATGGGGTTAGAAACGCAAATTGCGTGATAGGTTAGCCTTTAAGGCAATTCAAATATACTGGTGTGTACGGTAATTTACCGAATATTTATGTGACATACTGTACTACAGATGTCTGGGGGAACTAGAGGGCGTGGTACTGGAAGAGGTGGAGGCGGTGACCCCGTCATTCCAGGAGTTGCAGAGACGGTTGCTGCCGTACTCGCACAGCTGGGTACTCAGATAGGAGGAGCACCAGCCCACCCGCCACAGCCCAGGGAAACAAACTGGCTGAAGTCAGTTACTGAGACCGACCACCTACATATTTGGGGAACCAGACCCCGTAGCTTTGGAGCGTTACATTGTTGAGCATGAGAAAGCGTATGAAGCTTTACAGGTACCGGACGACAAGAAGGTCGCCATTGCTGCTTTCCATCTGAAGGATGCAGCCAGCACTTGGTGGAGGTTGGTCAAGGACCATCACCTGGCTACGCCCGACTTTTCGTGGGCTGCCTTTGTAGAGTTACTGAGAGGGAAGTACTACCCGGCAATCTCAAGCAGAAGAAGCGCCATGAGTTTGAGACATTGACCCAGGGAGGTCTGACGTGGATGAGTACTACGCTCGATTCATTGGTCTGCTGGACTTCATCCCCGGTGTGGATTACTCAGAGACCGTAAAGATGAGAAGTTCCGGGGAGGACTATTATTTCGCATCCAGATGGCGATGGGTGCTACCCTCTACACTACCATCCAGGTATTAACATGAAAGTCATCTACTCTTTACTTACTACAGTACCGTTTAACGTTGTGAGAACTTATCAATGAATTCCAGGAGTGTTATGACGCTGCCTCGAGGACTGAGCTAATGCTCCAGACTCGGGAAGAGACTCTAGGGGCAAAGAAGAGAAAGAACCCTGAGGGAGAGTCTGAGGGTGGAGGAGCATCTCCAGGCGGTAGCCAGAAAAAGGGAAAGTAAGGACTTATCCCACTAAATTGTTTACCATATTAAATACCTTATGAATGCTGACCCGAAACCTTGAACAGGAAATTCTTTCCAAAGAAAGGGCAACAGGGTCACCAGGGAAAGAAAGGGAAAGAGCCCGTCCTTGGTTGACCGGCCCAGCCTTGATGCTCAGCCTCTGAGATCTGCACCTCCTAAGGGTGAGAACACCTACCTCTTAAATTTAAGTGTAACCTTAACCTTTATACCAACAGATTTAACTTAAACTTAAATACTACCATCAGGCACCGGACAGCCCCAGCGCCATTTTTACTGTAAGCGTTGTGGAAAGGACCATCCTGAGGTCGACTGCGAAGGCCGCAAAGTCGAGTGTCGGTGCTGCCACAAAGAGGGCCATAGGGAATTCGAGTGTTGGATGAACCCGAGGGCCGTAATTACAGACCACCAAGGAATACTCAGAAGACCTCAGTTGGAGGATCTAGAGTACCACGAGGCGGTCAAGATGGCCAGACATCTACCGATGCTGGAGCCCTGAAGGCAAGGGAGTAGATAGGGCATGAGTTCCCTGACTCCATGAGACCGCTGGTGGAAGACTTTGCTTACTTTGTTATGTATTTACTTGGATGTTAGAAGGAGCTATGTTATAAGTATGTGGGAGTGTGTCATTGACCACTCGCCTTTTGTGTACGACTTTGAGATTATGTGTACCCAGTACCAATAAGCTTTAAACCTTGACGGATAATATATATGAACAAGATGTTAACGCTTACATTATCATGTAGCCATACTAGACGACACAGAGTCAATGAGACCGGGAACTACTGAACCAGAATTTCCATCTGCCTTGCGCACTTGCTACAGCAAGTGCAGCGACAGCAACAGCTAATGCAAATGCAATTGCAACAACTACTACTTTTTAGTCTTTTATTATATATGTACCAAAAAAATGTTTACCAAACTTTTTCATACAAACCTTGAGATTAGAAACCTATGCAACTTTGGAAGGACCGTTAGTCCAACCACTGCTACTGGAGAAACTACATAGCCACTGTGATTGTAAAACACACCGGTTTAAACGTTCGAGGAAGTTTCAGACAGGGCTTACTAGCCAAATACCATCAGTGTATACCCGCATTTAATGCTAATCACTACCAGTGATAAATGTTTAGTCCTTGTGGACAACCATACCTTTTGTAGATGCACCACCGTCAGTGAGGATGGTTGGGAGGTAAAGAGCCAAGTTGCTCAAACTATTATGCAATCTGCAATATATCCTATTAAACGGATGAGGGAATGAATATGAACTATGGGTGAGTTGTGATCATGATAAACAGGGAGAAAAGGAATATGTATTGTACTCAATGAGATTGAATTAGAAGAACCAAGTTTGCTAAATATAGCACAGATTTTGCTTACACCAAATTGAATAGCACTGGCTTATGGCACGATTTACCACGGATGCCACAAAGGCAATAGCACTTATTACAGGATAACTGATAACATAAACTATTAGACAAAAAAAAAGCAAAAAGAGACAAAAAAAGAAAAAGAAAAAAAATATCCATCAAAGGGAGATTGACAACAGAATACTTCACAATAACCGTGTGACAGACATTACCGGTTTACTAAACGAGACATGGGACGACCGCACTCCGATAGGAGCATGTGGGCCTGACAGACTTATTTATGAGTTAGTCGGGTAAGTAGTAATGTATCAGTACGGTACCCCATGCAAGTAGACAAGTAGTGTTAGGAACACGAGAAGTAGTCAACTCCGTACTACGGACAGTAAGACAGATTACCTCGAAGATGGACGAGAAGAGCCGCAGTTAAACCAACGGGCTAAAGAAATCAAGAACCATCAACAGAGAATAGTAGACAGTATACAATGAAGACAGGGAAGCAGTTCAAGGACAGAAACCCAAAAAAAAATAGGGAAACCTATTATGGACGAATAGTATGTAGAATCCTCATAAGGATCGAGTAAATTCTTGCAATCCAGAGGAAATCTACCAGATGATATGGACATAAACGCGTGACTACGCGAGGATAAAAGACAAAGCTATATAACAGCAGATACCTTAAGCAAGGAACAGTGGATTTGGAATGTACCACTCACAGGACAATTCGATCTTATCCGTTGGACTCATGAGATATTAGCTGCTGAGAGTTTATGCCTCTGCACTCTGTATGACTGAGTGTTTTGGTATTGCACTTGTGCAGTTATTAATCTAGTGGGAATACGGGAAGATGTAATGGATATCAACACGAGTGTGTATAAAATAAAGAACTACAACAGTGTGTTACTCCGGAACAAAACCACCAGGAGACATGGATGACAAACATCATCTTTGTGGACATATAGGCTGGTACGTCTTAGTATTACAAAGACAAGTGCAAAGAGCACTAAGTACTACCAATAGCCAATGTCATATTACACCACAAGCTGAATATCAGTGAGAGAAGACACAAGCAAGTATGCAAGTGATCCAAATGAGAGGATACACAGCAATAGAAAAGAGGCGAACTAAGCCTATGTTCACGGGTCTGCACCTCATACGGAGCGAGTGGGCCCATTGGAACGAGTTGGGAGAGAGCACAAACCATTTAGTGCCTCACCCTTTTACATTTGGAGCCCTGAAGGGCTAGAGTCATACCCGTCTCTCTGATATGAGGACAATTCACGAGTTGGTGAACTCTTTGAGAGCCAAGTATCCAGCGCTCCTTGTAGAGTGACTGTTGTATACTTGTGGGGTACGGGGGCGTAACCCTTTTTAAGGGGGGTAGAGCCTCTTGGCTGTGCACGTGTGTGCACTAAATTTTGTTTGTTTTAGTATGCATTGCATACAAAGAATTGGTGGTGTGCGGGGCATACGAGGTTTGATTGTTTCGTATGCATGGCATACAATGAATGGTTTGTGTGTTTTGTTGGTTATGTGGTACGCGGGTGTGCGTTGTTTGGTTTGTTTGTGTGTGATGTACACTTGTATGTATGTATCTTATGAGATACCTGTATGAATGTTGTGTTTACACCCATGTGTGTAACACTTTTCTTATGCTATTTGTGATATGTATTCATATTGCTTTATAGAATGATTACATATGGTATCGCCTAGATACGAAATGAATCATTAGATATGGGATGTGGAATGATGGTAGGTTATGGACACCTCAGGGAGGTTGTCACGGCTTGTAGAACTGATAGGAAATGATGGTGCTGATGGATCACCTATATCCATATATGATTGAACTAACGCCACAAAGTGATGGCTATGTGCTGTATAAGCGCAATACAATGTGTGTAAATGATATATCACATAGATATACATTATGGGAACAATGGGTAGTTATACATTTATATATACTTACCTACTTGATTAAGAGACTTCGGGACGAAGTCTTTTTAAGGGGGGTAGATTGAAATACCCCAAACTTATTAAACATGGATTAAATATCTAATCACATTAATTAAGGCCTAAGCATGCCTTAAAAGTCAACTGAGAACAACAGTGGTCAACACAAACAAGATGTTGCACCCTTTGACTGTTTAGGGTAAATAAATACCCAAATGAACTACTTAGGACCTAAACATTTGTCCTAAGAATATTAACACATTACTAAACATATTACAATTGTTGGGCAACACTCCAACACAAAGAACAAGCATTTACATGCTTCAAGGTCAAAAAGGGCAAAAATGTGCTCTAAGAATACCTTAAAGGTCTAATGACCTCTAAATGATATAAATTGGATACCATGATCAAATATCATGTAAGGAACACAAAAAAACCGTTGTCAAAGAAAACCAAGCTCAGAAACACCTTGCGACACAAAATGTGCACTAAAACTCCTTAAAGCACGTTTTTGTGTAATTGCCTTCTAAATTGGTTTTTAATGGGCTTAAAGGTCATAATTACCTTTAAATATGATAATATATCATATTAGGAATTTAATTCCAGAAATTTACAAATTTTTACAAATTTAATATTAAAATGTTAATAAAACCCTAAAAGGGGGCCCGTTTGGGTCAACATTGACTAAGTTGGTCAATGTTGACCATTGACCACGAATTGGACCTCATAAAATCGGTTCATTAAGTCTCCTAGCAGACCATGTGACAATTTCCATGTGACAATTAAATATACCTCTTTACTTTGCATAAAATAAGTAAAAGTGAACTTTAACATATTAAAACATAAAGTGAGCTTACCACTTGCTTACCCATGTGAAGACAGCCGATTTGGAGCCTCTTTCCCCCTTGTTATACGGTTGTCCCAAGAAAGACAAGGCAATGGATGATGACTCACTCTTATTAATTGATTAAAATGACATTTAAGCTCCATTATTGCAATAATTGATGTCAATCATCCACCACCTTCTCCATCATGGCCGGCTGCCTCTTGTCCTTGTCTCCACCGATTAAGCAACACCAATCAACCCTGGTGAGTCATCAAGTCATTAAAATCATAAAATATGCAAAAAATGACTTTAAGGGCAATTTAGGTCATTCTTCTTCCTTTGCTCACTCCAGCCGAGATTGCTCTTGCCTTGAGCTCTCTTTGGCTCCTCCTTGACCGTAGGTAAGTAACCAAGCTCCATTGATGAGAGCTCTTGCTATAGGTAAGCTTCTAAGGCATAAAAATGTCCATTTTCTTCATCTTTCTTCCTTTATCCATTGATCTAGACTCCAACCATTTCTATACATTTATGTAGAGTGTTTTGGAGGTTAAAGGAAGGGTTATTCTCGGCTATAACAAGATCTAAGGAGGAAAGTTCAAGTTTTGACCATTTAAGGTAAAAATGTGCTTTAAGCACATATCTCTTCTTCCTTGTGAATTTCGGTTGTAAACCTTGGTTCCCTAGCCTTATTTTCTTCTCCTTTTCATGTGGATTCAGTTGGTATACCAAGATCTACAAGGAGTAGCTAGATCCAAGCCAAAAACACCATTTTTGGCATCTTAAACAAGGTAAATCTTAGCCATCTTCCAAGCTAACTACCCACGGTTTTATACCTTGTTTTTAGGAGTGTTTTGATACTCTTTCTCTACTGGAAAAATAGGGCCGAGGTAGATCTCCAACAAACTTGAAGATCTAAGGTAAAAATCCATGATTTTCATGACTTAAATTACTTCTCATGGTTAGCTCATGTTTGGAGTTTAATCATGTCCTGTTTTCTACATGAAGACAAGTAAATCAAGCTGTGGAGAAATTCTCCTTAAGTGGCCGAACCAAACAAGGCGTTATCAAGCTAAATCAAGGTATAAATCACTTAAATCTACACTTGGTATATTAATATGTGTTTATACATATATGCCGTGAGTGAAGAGTACATTAAGGTCTTATTTTGACCTTAGGTGATTAAGGAATGGTTTAATAAATTTTATAACTAATTAAACAAGCATAATTGTCAAATTTAAGACATTATGTGGAAGTTTGGTAATTAAATGAAGAATATGAGGTGAGGCCGAGATTTATAAGCATTTTGGGACATTTATGTGTAATTTATTTTGTGAGCAAATGTTTGTAATAAGGCCATGTACTTTAGGCCATTTCATTTATTTATATTTAGTTTAAAGTAGGTTTTAAGAGATAATTATATATTACCGAAAAGAAATGGGGTATTAGGTGTAATTAAATTAATTTAGGGGCTTTATAAAATTAAGGCCAAAAATTAGAGGTTAAAAGGATTTAAAATAAAGTTTATAAGATTATATAAAGTTTTGGGGTCAAATGGTGAATTCTAGAAAATTTGGGTACTAAACCGTAATTATAAGGAATTGGTGGTCAAGGAAGTGTTAAGGTGGTCAACCTTGACCATATGGTAGGTTTTGACCAAATTAGATAAGTTAGATAACTTATTTAAGGCTTTATAATAAGATAAGTACTTAATGGTAATATTTTTATAACATATGTGGTAAATATGTTATTACCAAAAATTAAGGCTATATAATGGTATTATAAACACCCATGGGCTATTAGGAATTTTTAGGAATTTATTGGGTTGTTTTTGGAATGAGAATGAACTATATATGTATAATATATAGTTATTATGTCATTATAACACTTTGGAGAAATATAGATGGTGGAATGGTAAATACCGTAAGTATATGGGTTAATAAGGATGTTTATAACCCTCTGGTGAAATTTGGTGATTTTTAGAATAATATAAGAGATTTATAAAGATATGTGTATAATATATAGTTTTAATGAATTATTAAACTATGTGTTATAAATAGGGCCAAATGGCAATTATTGAACAGTTTTGGGTATGTTCGGTATTTTATAAATATTGACCATAGGTTATATTTATATTAAGGATAGAATGTTATACTAAATGGAATATATAACAAGGTATAAATTATGGGATGATTTTGTAAATAAAGGAGATTATGATTTATGGAAAAGAATAAGGTTTAATATATGTGCCTATGCGGCAATATAAAATAGTTTTGTATAAAAACTATAGGTTATAAATTAAAGGAAATAAGAATATCATATCAAATGATATTAGCATATGGAATAACATTACATAATGTTATGTGGTCAAAATAGAATTTAAATAATTCAAGGGCTGTACCGGATTAACAAGAGTTGGAAAATGAATTTTAGACTAAGGTCTATAATGTTATAAATGTTATAACAATTATATGGTTTAGATGGAATTAATATAAGGAAGGATATTCACATTAAATAATGTGACAAACTATAAATAAATAGGATTTATAAACTAAGGTATTTATGGAATAAACCTTAGGAGTTGTAAATATACAACATAAATTGTTACATAATATTAGGATAATAATATTAATATAGGTTGTATAATACAATACAACTAATGGGAATAATCATCTAAAGAAGATGATAAAATGTAACATAAAATATAAGAGTTTATTAAACTCATGGGAATTACCTACGTGGTAAATATATACATACACAAGAATGATGTATATAAGGATGGATATATATATTATGGTTGGAAACGATATAATATAATGGTGGTGGTTATTACAAGAAAAATAGTTACGAACTTTAAGGTATGAGTTTTTGAATGCAAATATAATTTGCTAAAGGTAATGAATAATAATACAATGTATTATAATGGATGGTGGAAAAATAATACAATATAATATAATAATGCATGCATACATGCAACTATAGGTTATTACCTATATAAATGGTGGATAAGATTAAAGGAAAAATAGTGAATTAGACTTAACAGTTGAAATATTTTGACATACGAGTTTAAAGTAACAAAGCCGACCGGTTTAGAAAAGCCCGTAACAAACAACTGTAGAAAACAGGGATGAACTGTCGGGGTTACTTACTATTCGGAAACACCGGATGTAGTTAGTCATGGAGACTGACTTATAGTTTATTACCGTTTAGATATACTTCAGACAAGGACGCTTGACGAGCTAGTGGACTACACTGCGCATCCTAGGTCCTTGGTTGAACGGTAGTAAAGGGGTTTGATCCGAGTTGTCCTAAGGAAGCTCCTTGGGCTCGGATTTGGTTGATATAACTTATGTGTTATGTGTGTGGATACATGTATGTGTTAAGTGTTACTGCATTAATTATTAATGCACGAGCGTCCACGGGACTAACACTACGTCGACTATAGATCGTCTTATAAAAACATACATATACGTTATTGTGATGACATGACGGTTACTTGATATAATACCATAGTATTATATTAAGTATATGGTAACCTAAGTAAAACACTTAGGGACGAGTCACGACATTGTTGGTCTCTAGAGCATGGATCTTGAACATGATATAACCTAGATTACTTCTAAGTATGCGTGAGACCCTTTGGGCGGGCTAACTAATAATTATTCTCCACAAGACTGAGAGCAGATCTTAAACATTATGAGAGGAGATGGTATGAGTTGAGGTGAGGAATCCCGGTATTACGAACTACTTGGTTGCGCATTTGTGATCACTGAGGGGTTTCCTAATTGGATTCCACTCCAGGTTATACCCAACGAGCCCAAACTGGATCGTGGGTCAGGTGGCTACGGCCTTTATATGGACGTCTTACGAGACATAAGAGTGTCAGGGGCCTCCGGACCTCTGGCGAAATGAGCACCTTTGTGTGTATGGGAGAGAACTACTGTCCATGGTGAGGTTATAGGGTTGTCCTAACATGACGCCCAACTGATATTAATAATTAGACATGGTTTGGATGGATGGGGCCTTAAAGGCCAAATTAAATTAACTATGGAAATTGTACGCTACGGCGAATGTACATTGTACATATGGATGGGGCCTTGATGGCCAAGTTAAATTAAAATATAAAAAAATGGTATACGCTACGACGATTGTACATTGTACATAATACTGTTATTGCTCGATACGTTCGATATATAATTATTGTTTGAAATGTTCTATGAATGTTTGGATTGGATGAATGGTTAAATGTTTATGGATATTTGAATGGATGATTATGTATATTATACATTGATATTGCAGTATTGATGATATAACTGTAAAATGGTAAAGCATGAAACCAATCTAATAATAAGATGGTTAAAATGACAAGTGACCATTAGGGTCCCGGCCCGGCATACTCAGCGTCTATCGCTGATACTACACCATTACAGGTTGTTGATCATTGTCGAAGCCGAAGAGCGGGAACAGGGTAATTGGAGTTTTACTTTAATTATTACTGCACATGGAGTTTGTCTATACTGCAATGAAGATGATGAATTGTATTATGGTAAGGTTATGTATATTCAGGATTGGGTAGACGCTCACTTGTCGATGTTTATGGTTTATGGACTTAGTATGATGTATAGGAGTTTTTGTCGTTATCACGGCGGTTAGCAGTTTGTTTTTATTGGAAATTGGATGTAGTTTGGCTTCGTTGCTCGCATGGGCGAGTAATGGCCGGTGACACCCGAGTGAGTTTGTAATTGTTATTTATTTTCCGCTGCGAGACGTTTTATTTATTGCTACGTGAGAGATTATTACGTGATTGTGGAGAGGGGTGTTACAAGAACCACCTTCATCTCCTTATTAATTTGAGGTAAAAATATTCTTGAAATCTCATCTTTTTCTAGCCCTTGTGGGCAAAACGAAATTTGAACTAAACCCTTGCTCGCTCCTTTGTATTCTAGCCGATTTTGGCTTCTTTGGTGGAGTAGGAATCTTGTTCTTGAGCTACTCTAAGCTTCATCTACACTCTTGCAAGGTAATGCAATTTCCTAAACCCTAAAACACACCTTAAGCTTTAAAGATAATGTAAGGGTTAGTTAGGGTATTAAAATGGTGTGTATATATATGTTGTAGTGTTGGAGAGTTTGATTTACAAAACCGGTGGGAAGAGAAAAGAAAGAGAAAAGGGAGAAGAAGGCAAGAAGGAAAAGAAAAACTACGGAAAAAACCTAAGAAACACAAGCGTAATTACTCTTGCCTTGAACTAGTTTTAAGTGGTAGAATGTAACAGTTGTGTAGTAAAATGGGTAATGTATTGAGTAATGAGTAATGGGCATGTTGAAGTATAATGAGGAATGATAATAAAAACA
This sequence comes from Limonium bicolor, assembly GCA_023374045.1. NCBI lineage: Eukaryota > Viridiplantae > Streptophyta > Magnoliopsida > Caryophyllales > Plumbaginaceae > Limonium > Limonium bicolor. The sequence continues at coordinate 455,903,765 of CM041777.1, forward strand.
GTTTTGAAGTTTTTAAATTATGTTTAAAAGCTTGGGAAAAAACCATGGGTATTGATGTATATGTGCAGGAAATTTGGTATGTTGTAGTGTGTATAATGAGTATGGATTGGTATGAGAATTGAGCTGAGGTTAATGTGGGGCAAAGCTAAATATAGGGGGAGACTATGTCCAATTTTACCTAGGAATGGGAGGACTTAAGTGTTAAAGAAGAAGAAGTAAACTAGGTGTATTTGGAGAGTGTAAAGGGGAGTAGTTTAGTATCTTAAAACAGATATGAAAAGGGTTTAGATAATGTGAGGAAATAGGATGTAAAGTAATGCATTTTGAATGCTAGGAGTGGTATAGGTTGAGGGAGTATTAGTTGAAGGATAGGAGTTAGGTTGAAAATCTGTAGCATAAGAGGGAAGAACAAATCTGTGGCATTGGTGAGATGAGAACAAGTATAAGTGTTGATTTGGAATGAGGAAAAATGTGTAAGTGGATCTAGGATGAGTAATGAGTTTGGTGGTAGTGCCAAGGTGATTTAGAGGGGTAAATTAGTGCTAAATCATGTGGGGATGTATTGGTTAAGGTTAGGGAAGCAATGGGAAAGTAAAACACCAGAAACATATTTTTAAAACTGAAGTACTGGGAGGGACCGACCTTGGGACCGAACCCGCAAGGTCGGTCGTGCCTTAAAATACACAGACGGGAAGTCTTCTGACTTCGACCGACTTGGGGGCCGAACTTACAAGGTCGGTCGAGTCGTAAATTGTGAAGGCCAGAGGTCTACTGGAATGGACCAACCTTGGGACCAAACTTGGGCAAGGTCGGTCGAGTCCACCAAACTCGAACCCAGAACATACTGGAATGGACCGACCTTAGGACCAGACTTGCAAGGTCGGTCGGGCCTAAAATTTTCACGTAAGTAACTCACTGGAATGGACCGACCTGGGGACCGGACTTGCATGGTCGGTCGAGCCTGGAATTTTGCCTAAACGAAACTTACTGACTTCGACCGACCTTGGGTCCGACCCTGGGTAAGTCGGCGTCAAGTCAATATATATATATATGTTTTATTATATGACTATAATAGTCATTATGTAGTAATACACCATTAATGAAGTAGTAATGGTAAGAAAAATAAGTAAATGAGTAAGGAAGCAAGTTTAAGAAGTAATAAGGAAAAGAATGGTTTAATAATCAAGTATGATTGTAAGGAGTGGCAAGTATACATTAGGAGTATTAATGAAGAAGTAAGTTGGGTCAATACAAGATCATTGATCATACAACTTCATGTATGTATAGGAATCAAATAGTTGATCATCGAAGGAACCGGTAGTACGAATACAACGGTGAATGGTATGATTCTTCATGCCCTGTATCCTAACTTGGTTACCCTGATTTGTGTGCTTATGTGATCACCAATAAGATAAATGAACGAATCGGACTTATTGCACTTAATTGTGTTTGAACTATATTGTTCTTGTTGTACCTTCTTGAACATTTAGTTTGTATAATTCATGAAATCTATGAATGAGAATGAAGAGTATGTGTAAGTAATGTGTACTTGAGTAATGTATTGATGTATGGTATGGAAGTAATGACTTCTACTAATTCCTAACCATCTAACTCCTAACTTGAGTAATGAGAAAAATGGAATGAGTAGTAGAAGTCCGATATAGCTTTGGCCACGCGTGAGGATAAGGAAACACAAGAGGTTGGATCCGAATCCTGGCTGTAATCTTTTCCATGGACCAAATCCCTTGAATGGGTAACATCCTAGATTAGTGGGCCACCCTAAAGCCCGGTGGTGGATGTAGTAATCCCTGCCCGGAGGTCATACCGACTTAACTTGAGTAAAGTAAGTAAGAAGTAAGTATTGTATGTGTATCGGTCTGACTATTGTAAGTCATTAACTTGAGAAAGAGTATTGAACACCCGATTAACCCGGGTGTGTAATGAAGCTAACAAGACTTTTGTATGAATTGGAGAAGTGTATCTCCGTATTGCGGTGAGTATCTGGTAAGTATGAACGGGTTACTTGTAATGTTTTCCTTGCATGTATGGAATGTATGTATGCCTTGTGAACTGAATATATTGTATGTGTTGAGCATGTGAAATACCCCGAACTTAAAAATAGGGATTTAAAATTAACTTAATACGCATTTAAGGGCCTAATGGTACCTAATTAATGATTGTAAGGAAAAATAAATCCAAAAGAAATAAAGAAAAGCTTAAAGGCGAAAAACGCTAAATAAGCGCTAAATAACCATAGGAGGTATGAGACCTCGGTTAGCGTATTATATGGATTCCAAAGGTTTAATAAGACCTAAATAATATATGGGAGCAACTCCCGGAGAAAACGGATCCAAATAATGAATTAAAACGCTAATAGAGCTTTAGAGCACGTTTTCGAGAGAAAACCCGGAAACGTGACTTTAAGTGGTCAAACGGACCCGTAAAAATTATAAATCATTCAATAATAATTATTAAGCATTTATGGGAGCTTAATAGTAAATAAAAATAATTTAACGAGGAAATTCCGGAAAACGGGCCCGGTTAACGAATAGTACCTAAACCGGGTAAAATAACGAGCGTTTTCTGTAAAGGACGAAAAACGCTCCAACTAGTATACTATATGGGGGCCGGTTTTACTAGCTAAATAACCCCTCACACACACGCATGTAACTAGCTAATTAAATAAGAGAGCTAAAAGCAAAAAGCAATAAAGTAAACATTACTTTATTCCTTCCCCTCTCACCCCACTCTCACATTCACTCATCTCTCTCCTTCCCCCCCTCTCTCACCGATTTTTCTCTCCCCTCTCTGCTGGTGCTGCGATTTTGGAGCTCCACAAGAAGCCTCCCATGGCTTTTCATCTTCCTCCACATGCTCCACCTCATGTAAGCTCCAAACTCGAAAATAACTACATATTGGAACTCCCATCATCTTCCTCTACACTTCTCTCTTTTCAAAATCCAAAAGTGAGGAAGTTCATTTTCGTGGGTATACCCCATTCAAAGAGAAAAGCACACCACTATGGAGCTTGGAGTCTCCTCTTTCCAACAAGGTATAAACCTTCATAAAAGATTCAAGTTTTCTCCATTTTTCTTTGGTGGCCGATTTTGGCTCTTTGTAATGCCTTGTTTTTCTCTCTCTCTTTTGAGCATAATATCAACCTTGCAATGGTGGTGGATTCACCTTCTTGAACCAAGGGCTAAAACCCCTCTTAAAAGCTTCAAAAGGTAAACCCTAGAAATTGTGTTTAACACTTTAAATGAAGTAGCATTAATTTAAGGATTAGTAGATTAATTGCACTTGTTTTATGTGCTTTGGGTGGTGGGAATGGAGTTTGATAACTCCATTCCCCATATGGCCGATTTGGGCAAGAAAGAGAGAAGGAGAGAATGAAGAAGAATTGAAGGAAATAAAAGCTCAAGGTAAGAGCTCTTCACTCATGTTAAATTATAGTGCATTGGAGTAATGGGAATGGGTAAGCAAATAAAAGAACCTAAACAATTGTATTGGTATTGTAGTATTGGAAGTTTGAGTAATTGTGAGTAAGTTGAGTATTTGTGCATTAGTATGTGAATTGTAGGCCTTGGAGCCAAATGGTCGTGTATGAGTATTAGTATTGATGTTGAAGGAGTATTGGTGTATTGGGATGGATTCATATTTGTTTAATTGCTGGTAGGACCCTTGTATGGGTGTGGCTAGAACAGGAATGATTTTGGTGATAATGAGTATGTGTGGATAAGTGAGAATTGTAGGTGAACTATGGCAAATTTTCGGTAGGAAATGTACGCTTATGGATGACTTGGTGAATGGGAGAACCAAGGTGTGTAATTGGAGTTAGTAGGCATGTTTAGTAGCGATGAAGAGGTAGTTGTTGGTAAGAGGAACAAGGAGTGTGAAAATCTGTAGCAAAAGGTTACAAGAATGTATGGAGAAGTTAGGAAAAATTGGGGTGTAAGAATTGGGTAAAAAAGAGTGTTGGACTTGGGTATAGATGTTGTAGTTGTTGGAGATGTATTTGGGATGCTAGGGGTGACATTGATAGAGGAAGTATTGAGTGGTAGAAGTTGCAACAAAAATCTGTGCATAGGTAAACAAAACTGTTACATGGTAGGAAAAGAATTGAGGATTTGGTGTAGATTGATTGATGGATTTAGTAAGGAGTTTGGTGAATGAACTAAGGCGTATTAGGAGGTTTAATTAGTGTTAAAACATGTAGGATTAAGTGTAGGACAATGGAGAAGTAATGGGTGAAAGAGAGGACTGAAAACAGAAATTAAAATGCAAATACTGGAATCGACCGGACTGCGACCGGGACTTGCAAGTCCGGTCGAGTAGAAAATTTTCCGTCAGTATGCTACTGGAATCGACCGGACTTGCGACCGGACTTGCAAGTCCGGTCGAGCAGAAAAATTTTCCGTCAGAATGTTACTGGAATCGACCGGACTTGCGACCGGACATGCAAGTCCGGTCGGACCAAAAAATTTCCCGATGAAAACCTACTGGAATGGACCGGACTTGCCAGGGTCGGTCGCAAGCCCGGTCCTGACAAAAAAAAAAAAAATTATTTTAAATAATAAATATATATATATCCATATACATATATGTATACCCATACATATACATATATGTATACCCATACATATATATATGTGTGTATGTAGGCATGCTAGTAGTAAGTAAGAAAGTAAAACCTAAAATAATGAAACTAAGTAAGTAAGTAAGTGTAAGTATAAGAATTTGTGAAGACGTAGTAAGTACGAGTTGGGAAACATAGTAAGAGTACAAGATGAATAATTGTAGATGTTATCATTCAATTGTATGTATATAATAGGATTTGGTTTGTGACACCGGGAGACGTTTGGAAGTACGTACAACGGTGAACGGTATGATTTCTTCATGCCCTGTATCCTAATCTGGTTACCCCGATTTGTGTGCTTATTTGACCACCTAAATAAGATAAATGCATGAATCGGATTATATTGCACGTACTTGTGCTTGTTTACATTGTTCTTGATATTTGTCTTGAACAATAGTTGTATAATTCATGAAACATATGAATGATGATGAAGTGTATCGTACTTGTAGTGTACTTGTATATAGTAATGTATTTGTATGTATGTGTATATTGGTATTGTATTATTGTGCTTGGATGTTGACTTGTGCTAATTCCTAACTATCTAACTCCTAACTTAAGTGAGTAAATTGGAATGAGTACAAGTCCGATATAGCTTCGGCCACGCGTGAGGATGCGGAGTCACAGAGGTTGGCTGCAATTCCTGACTCTTAAACTGGTCCGCGGCCCAAATCCCTTAAATGGGTAGCATCCCGGATTAGTGAGTCAGTAGTAAATCCCGGAGGTGGGACGGTGTAGTCCCCAGGGCCGGAGGTCCCGACGACTTAACTTGAGTAAGAGTAAGAGTAAGTAAGTATGGATCCGTAAGTGAGTATGTGTTGAGTATGTATGTGTATGAAGTAACGAGTAAAAGAGTAATCTCCACCCGATTAACCCGGGTGGACCAATGAAGCTAACAAGTATTGTATACTGTGTATGTAACGAGTATGTGTATTCAGGAAAAGGTAAGTACGTATTGAATGGTTTATGTTGTACCCTTGTATGTAATGAAGTGTATGTATGTGTGTATGCCTTGCGTAATGTATTGTAATAAATGTATAAAAGCATGTATGCATGTATGTGTGAGTGAAATCAACCGCATGTATACGACCAAGTGGTCGGCGTACCCTCACTAGTACGCGGGGTATGCGGTTATCATGCTCGGCGAAAGCTGACCCTTCGGGGGACATTTTTTAGTGTGCAGGTACCCGAAGCGAATGTGGTCAAAGAAGAGGCCGGAGGCACACCCTTGTAATTAAGAGTAAGTAGTTGTGAGGAACGGGTAGTAAGTAGACTCGTAGTGAGTACGTATGAACTTGAAGAGGTAGTATATCTGTATAAGGATCTTAGTAAACTCGGTATGTGGATTATATTGTATGGTATTTGAAGTATTGTATCGAATGGAAGAATGTAGCGTGTAATGGTGTATGAAATATATATGTAGATATGTAATACTCGGGATTCCGGTCCATCAGACCGATGCTGTATGTAGAATCATAGCCTTGTTAGTCACGTGGGTGACTAACGGCAGTGTATCACCCACCGTTGAGTATGTAAGTATTTATCCGCTGCGTGAATCTGGTTTGATAAGGAGATTGGACAGTAATGACGGTATTAGCGGTAGGGGTGTTACAAAAAGTGGTATCAGAGCGAAGTATCGCTCTGATGACTGGAAATACCGAGTTTAGGAATACCGAGTTAGGAATTAGAAGCTTAGGGCTAAGGGCTGAGTGTTAGCATTAGAGATATGCTAGTTAGGAACTGCCGGTGAGTACCGGATGCCTACAATACCAGCCCCGCCCGCCGCAAACCCCCATTGTATAACTTGGGAAAGGACGCCAGAGAGAAGGAAAGTCCTCTCATACTCGGGGAAACCCGATCTGGCAGTTGTGAAGCAATCACACAGTAAACAAGAACCGACATATAGCAAATTCCAAGAATTGGAAGTCCTGGAGATGGATCCCGGTTGAACCACAATACCCGCACTCAATAGCGGTTGAAAGAGCACTCCAACCACGAGGAGGCTGCAACTTACAACAGCATGGGGCGACGTGCTTAGCAGTCGCGAGACCAAGCTAGACAACCAGCAGCAGGAAAGAAGCACTAACTGTGCAATAAAATAGAAAAAGGAGTAATAACAGAACCCGAGACACAAGTCTACGGGATAGTAATACTTGAATATTACCACCAACGGCATACTAGCTGACTAAGGACATAGTCAGGAACGGTTAACTCCAAAAACCACAACGCTGAAGAGGTTACAATACCTGGCCAGCATAGCTTACACAGCTACAAGAACATCCACGGGATATAATCCGATAGGACTACAAGAGTAGTGCCTAAACAAGGTAGGCTCAGTAACCACCACAAATGTGTGGGAACGAGCCACAAGGAACGACGCAAAACCAAATAGAATGGGAGTCTCCAAGGATTGGAGGAACATCCCGATTATCAACATCACGTCAAGATCATTAAGAAGCTACCTAAAGGAGCGAGTATACCAATTGCAGATCAACAAGACCAAGGGAAAGGTCAACAAGACTACTAAATACAAGCAGAAACCATACCAAGATTGGTATAGGATTATCCAAAAACCACCGATACCGCGCACTTGCCAAGGCAAGTGCAGTAAAGACAGAGATATGTAAAGGAACACTAATACGTCACAAGTACATAGTAATGTACGGTAACAGTAACGAAACAACCACAGGATCAAACATCCTAAAACTGAAGGAATGGAACCTTGGAAAGGCCTAACGGCCCGACCACTGTACTTAGAGCATACCAGTCAGCGGGAGGCTAGACTTGGTCAAGACCTCAAACATGGCTATGCCATGAGAGATTTCTTTTAACACTGGACCATTGTTTTAAACCCAAAATTTTCTTTTCAAAACCACAACCCTCTTTTAAAAACCTTGGATTTTAAAACCAGACCAACAACATTATGGTGAGTATCATGGGATGATACAAGAGGAGTTGGCAACAGAATACTTCACCTAGGCGTGTGACGAACACTACGAGTATACCCGTTACGGGATGTGGGACAACCGCACTCCGAAGGAGCTTGCGGGCCCGACATATAGTTGGGTAAGTGGTAACGTATCAACATGGTACCCCACGTATGTATACATGTAGTGTACAAAACACGGGAAGTAGTCAACTCCGTTCTACGGACCATGAGTAAATTTTAACCAGAACAACTGGACACCACAGACAATCAAGGAGAAGGAAACTCAGTTAAGGCACAAGTATAAGGAACTCAGAGAATCCATCTGAAGATAAGGAGTAAGATTGGAGAGTGCAAAAAGCACAGACTAGTAAGTATAGACATTGGATATGTCTCAAATAATTCAAGCGATTACCTGACAGCTGGATGGGATACCCAGCCTAAACATAGTAAGGCGAATGCCTAACGTGAACCTAACAATGCTCAACAAACGGGGCGGAGTTCCCAAGAGCAACCTCAAGATTACCACAAGTATAATCCATCATCGAAGAGGATATCAAACCTAGTCTTAAGCACTAGGAGCAAGTGTAAACAGCCTACCCAAGAACGGAGACGTTACAGCCCTAAAGGGACAACTCAAGTACGATACCACAGGACGGTACAGTGGACAACATATCATAAACTTTAGCCGGATGTAACGGCATAATTTAACAACACCCAGAGCAATCCTTGAAGGGTGACTGGATTAACAACAGTCAAACAAAGCATCAAGATAAGAATACAGGAGCGGGAACGAACACTCGGTTAGGACACCGAAGGGATTTCACTTAACAGGAAATCCCTAAGATACTGAGAGACACTTATTAACACTATTTGCCTAAGAAGGTCTCCTATGAACGGAAGCGTGATGCCACGACTACCATGGAGCCCAATAATACCTCCAACCTATGACGGTATACATAGGGTGGAAACGTGTATAAGCAGCTTGCAAAGAGCATAGCTTGCAGCAATATGGCTCTAAAGCCATAAACCTGATGTGTTGTGTAACCTTAAACGGTTGCAAAACCACACCATTACTAACAAGACTTGCAAGAAATATTGCCTCATACGACAAGAAATCAACAACTGGACCATCAATTCCAAACCCAACATCCTGAGTGGCTTGGAGTAATGGCCACTCAATGTCACTGTCACTAGGGCACCAGCCTAGCATACAGTTGACAAGCTTTAATTACCCTTCATGCCTACTGTAGCAACAATAACACGAGGCATAAGAATCAGGATAACGCCAAATTGGCCTAGTCCACATTTGGACACTACAAGAACCCAAGGGAAGGTACCCCTCGTTAGCCAAAGACCACCAATGTGGTGAAGATGTGAACCCTTGGAAAGGCTTCCATCTATTATAACAATAAGCCTACGCTTATAAATATTGTCAAGGGGCGATGGAAAAAGGAAATGAGATTTTCCAAACCATTACGACTTAAGGAGTAAGCATACTCCATATGCACTCAAGCATGTGGTGAACCGTTGTATAAACACCAATATGATAACCTGGACATGAGACCTATGAGTGGAGACAACCCCTCAACGAGAGTTACTTGTCTCACTTGTCATGATAGAATACCCTCCAATTGGAGAACAGGACCAGAAAACCCTTGAAGTTCGTGGGATGTCCTGGTAATATACATACAAGCAAAACTACACAGCCAGAGCCTAAACCATGCTCAGCTTTGGGAGGACAGTAATTGTCAAAAACAATCAATGTGAGTGCACGTTGCACATCACGAATGACCAACGCTCAAGAGAGCTTGTAACCGGTAAATTTCTTTATCCTTGGTCAACCAAATACTTGGTAAATTATACCACAAACGATGATAGAATGTGAGGTAAGCTAACCTACACATGAAACCTAAACTAAAATAAAACACCCCCACAATGGGAAATAATAGCATTGCGGTATGCCACAACAACCGTCATACACACGAACATTGGAAACCCCAGGGTATTCATACCATAAGGGAATGGTGCCAATGACAATGGCAATGAGTAAAGAGAAACTATCACAGTAACAGAGACAGTAAGAACAATGTTGTACAATGAGTAAGAATACGGTGCGCACAAGCGACCGATATGAGGGAGTAGCAGACAATGACACGGAGTATAAGTACGAGATGACACACGGAAATATTCCTTCCTATCACATAAGTGACTTACTGCCAAGCGTTTACGCCTCTGCACTCTGTATGACTGAGTGTTTTGGCATTGCACTTGTTCAGCTAATGATCTAATGAGATGGCTAGGGATATGGAGAATGTAAACCGTAGTAAACCTTTCTTTCACCAACAAACATGGCACTAGCCAGTTAAGCAAGCTTAGCACTAAACCGTGCGGCCTAAGGCCAAAGAAGCACGAAGAGTGTACAATACACTAACAATCACAAAATGTGAATTCCAATGGAATAAAGGTGAAAGGAGACTTAAGAAAGTCACTAGGACCGACGCATAGAAATGCAAGGTCATACAAGTAAAGGACAATAGAGGAAGCACTACAACTAAGTAGTGACTTAACCTCGCCGACAATAAGTCGGAAGAGCTTGGTGAATAATCACGGGAGTACGAGTAGTATACATAATAGATCGCCAGAGAGCTGGTTATAAATCTTAAACTCATTGAGTTCAAACAGCGGTAAGAGAATACCACACTGTTAGTACACCTTATTCCCATAACGAAGGGATAAAGGGGCGATGAGTAACATATTGGAAATAACCAAGGAGCAGTAAAGTACTAAGATTATCAGGGTCGCGCAGCAGAAGCTAGTGGGCCCTAGCTAAGAAATAATGTACCTAGTAAGGATAGCAGAATGGCTATTAATGCCTTGAAGCCTAATAGGCTAGAACCGAATTAATTATGAGTTAAATAAACTCATATAGGAATTCATGGTGCAAAGACTAAACCATTGGTATGGTTAAGACCCTTTGACCAGAGCATATTGTATAGTATACCGTAGTGAAGCTAAACGCTTCAGATAGCCCAAATTGATTAAACCAATGTTTAATAATAATAACATATTAGATTACGTGGGCGTAATCCCTTTTAAGGGGGGTAGAGCGAAAACCGCTGAATGTAAGTTTTGTGAATAAACACATGAACCACAATGTGCATAGCACAAATGAGAACCAAACTTAGGATTGATACTATGTTAAATAAACATAAGTACTCATTCACACCGTAATTATGGTAATTAGGCATTAGACATGCAAATACCATATGAGGAATATACCCAGCCTGTAACACCAATGTAAGAGTATTAGTAAAAGAAAAGTAATGAGTAGTGGACGGAGCTCCATAAGTATTGTAACCTTTGAAGAAATAGTACGAAATGAATAGGATAGTAGATGAATGAAGTTATGAGTAGTGGAATCGTAAGTAAAATATTGGAAACAACTGAAGCCAACTAAACCTTATAAGTGTAGTATTCCTTAGCTAGAATATAGGAGATGATGGTGAGTAATGAATGGAAGTAGTAACAGTCGATGAAGTGAGCATTTAGGATTGAACCATGGAGTAAAGCATTTGGGAAGTAGAGTGAGGATGACGGATGGATTGATTCCATCCTTTGGAGATGTATGAATTCGTAATCACGACTAGAAAGAATAAAAAGATAGAAAATGAAAAATAATTAAATTATTTGTTTGGTTGAACCTGATGTGGGAAGTCGAACTTGATCCTGATCAGATCAAGGGAAACCAAACACAAATTGGGGTGGAAAGATAGTTCAACACTGATGCTGATCACATCAGGGTCGAATGATTCTTGAAGCTCCCCTCAAGTGGTCACAAGAATCACACATAGGATAGAAGTAATGAATATAAATCGGAATATGGAGTCGTATGTTTTAGAAATTTTAATTGGTAGTGGTGGAAGAATTTCTTTTAGTAGGGAGAACGGGGATGTGTCAGAAGTGAGTACCGAAGAAGATAGTAAGGTAGTATGTGGTATAATTCCAAGGGCAGAGGGACATAGAGGAGTCCCGTGTCTAGAGGACCTGAGCGCCTGCGGGATTGGGATGTGTATTGCATCGCTTTGGGGATAGCCTTGCATTGTATGTATGTATAAATTGGTAATGAGGAACCGGATGGTCGGTAGTAATGCGGATTGGAGTAACTATCGTACATTGGCATGGCATGGCATGTAGGAACCTTGAGGAGTAGATTTGGGAATTGTAAGGAGGAAGGATGTGTGACTTTGGCACTAGACAAGTATAAAGGAGTAAGTACAGTAATCCTATAACCTCGAACAACTTTGAGGACAAAGTTCTTAAGGGGGGTAGATTGAAATACCCGAACTTAAAAATAGGGATTAAAATTAACTTAATACGATTTAAGGGCCTAATGGTACCTAATTAATAATTGTAAGGAAAAATAAATCCAAAAGAAATAAAGAAAAGCTTAAAAGGCGAAAAACGCTAAATAAGCGTTAAATAACCATAGGAGGTATGAGACCTCGGTTAGCGTATTATATGGATTCCAAAGGTTTAATAAGACCTAAATAATATATGGGAGCAACTCCCGGAGAAAACGGATCCAAATAATGAATTAAAACGCTAATAGAGCTTTAGAGCACGTTATTTTTCGAGAAAACCGGAAACGGACTTTAAGTGGTCACGGACCCGTAAAAATTATAAATCATTCAATAATAATTATTAGCATTTATGGGAGCTTAATAGTATATAAATAATTTAACGAGGAAATTCCGGAAAACGGGCCCGGTTAACGAATAGTACCTAAACCGGGTAAAATACGAGCGTTTTCTGTAAAGGACGAAAAACGCTCCAACTAGTATACTATATGGGGCCGGTTTTTACTAGCTAAATAACCCCTCACAACACACCATGTAACTAGCTAATTAAATAAGAGAGCTAAAAGCAAAAAGCAATAAAGTAAACATTACTTTATTTCCTTCCCCTCTCACCCCACTCTCACATTCACTCATCTCTCCCTTCCTCCCCCCTCTCTCACCGATTTCTCTCTCCCTCTCTCTGCTGGTGCTGCGATTTTGGAGCTCCACAAGAAGCCTCCCATGGCTTTTCATCTTCCTCCACATGCTCCACCCTCATGTAAGCTCCAAACTCGAAAATAACTACATATTGGAACTCCCCTCATCTTCCTCTACACTTCTCTCTTTTCAAAATCCAAAAGTGAGGAAGTTCATTTTCGTGGGTATACCCCATTCAAAGAGAAAAGCACACCACTATGGAGCTTGGAGTCTCCTCTTTCCAACAAGGTATAAACCTTCATAAAAGATTCAAGTTTTCTCCATTTTTCTTTGGTGGCCGATTTTGGCTCTTTGTAATGCCTTGTTTTTCTCTCTCTCTTTTGAGCATAATATCAACCTTGCAATGGTGGTGGATTCACCTTCTTGAACCAAGGGCTAAACCCCTCTTAAAGCTTCAAAAGGTAAACCCTAGAAATTGTGTTTAACACTTTAAATGAAGTAGCATTAATTTAAGGATTAGTAGATTAATTGCACTTGTTTTATGTGCTTTGGGTGGTGGGAATGGAGTTTGATAACTCCATTCCCCATATGGCCGATTTGGGCAAGAAAGGAGAAGGAGAAATGAAGAAGAATTGAAGGAAATAAAAGCTCAAGGTAAGAGCTCTTCACTCATGTTAATTATAGTGCATTGGAGTAATGGGAATGGGTAAGCAAATAAAAGAACCTAAACAATTGTATTGGTATTGTAGTATTGGAAGTTTGAGTAATTGTGAGTAAGTTTGAGTATTTGTGCATTAGTATGTGAATTGTAGGCCTTGGAGCCAAATGGTCGTGTATGAGTATTAGTATTGATGTTGAAGGAGTATTGGTGTATTGGGATGGATTCATATTTGTTTAATTGCTGGTAGGACCCTTGTATGGGTGTGGCTAGAACAGGAATGATTTTGGTGATAATGAGTATGTGTGGATAAGTGAGAATTGTAGGTGAACTATGGCAAATTTTCGGTAGGAAATGTACGCTTATGGATGACTTGGTGAATGGGAGAACCAAGGTGTGTATTGGAGTTAGTAGGCATGTTTAGTAGCGATGAAGAGGTAGTTGTGGTAAGAGGAACAAGGAGTGTGAAAATCTGTAGCAAAAGGTTACAAGAATGTATGGAGAAGTTAGGAAAAATTGGGGTGTAAGAATTGGTAAAAAGAGTGTTGGACTTGGGTATAGATGTTGTAGTTGTTGGAGATGTATTTGGGATGCTAGGGGTGACATTGATAGAGGAAGTATTGAGTGGTAGAAGTTGCAACAAAAATCTGTGGCATAGGTAAAACAAAAACTGTTACATTGGTAGGAAAAGAATTGAGGAATTTGTGTAAGATTGATTGATGGATTTAGTAAGGAGTTTGGTGAATGAACTAAGGCGTATTAGGAGGTTTAATTAGTGTTAAAACATGTAGGATTAAGTGTAGGAACAATGGAGAAGTAATGGGTGAAAGAGAGGACTGAAAACAGAAATTAAAATGCAAATACTGGAATCGACCGGACTTGCGACCGGACTTGCAAGTCCGGTCGAGTAGAAAATTTTCCCGTCAGTATGCTACTGGAATCGACCGGACTTGCGACCGGACTTGCAAGTCCGGTCGAGCAGAAAAATTTTCCGTCAGAATGTTACTGGAATCGACCGGACTTGCGACCGGACATGCAAGTCCGGTCGGACCAAAAAAATTTCCCGATGAAACCTACTGGAATGGACCGGACTTGCCAGGTCGGTCGCAAGCCCGGTCCTGACAAAAAAAAAAAAAAAATTATTTTAAATAATTATAATATATATATATATATCCATATACATATATGTATACCCATACATATACATATGTACCCATACATATTATATGTGTGTGTATGTAGGCATGCTAGTAGTAAGTAAGAAAGTAAAACCTAAAATAATGAAACTAAGTAGTAAGTAAAGTGTAAGTATAAGAATTTGTGAAGACGTAGTAAGTACGAGTTGGGAAACATAGTAAGAGTACAAGATGAATAATTGTAGATGTTAATCATTCAATTGTATGTATATAATAGGATTTGGTTGTGACACCGGGGAGACGTTTGGAAGTACGTACAACGGTGAACGGTATGATTTCTTCATGCCCTGTATCCTAATCTGGTTACCCCGATTTGTGTGCTTATTTGACCACCTAAATAAGATAAATGCATGAATCGGATTATATTGCACGTACTTGTGCTTGTTTACATTGTTCTTGATATTTGTCTTGAACAATAGTTGTATAATTCATGAAACATATGAATGATGATGAAGTGTATCGTACTTGTAGTGTACTTGTATATAGTAATGTATTTTGTATGTATGTGTATATTGGTATTGTATTATTGTGGCTTGGATGTTGACTTGTGCTAATTCCTAACTATCTAACTCCTAACTTAAGTGAGTAAATTGGAATGAGTACAAGTCCGATATAGCTTCGGCCACGCGTGAGGATGCGGAGTCACAAGAGGTTGGCTGCAATTCCTGACTCTTAAACTGGTCCGCGGCCCAAATCCCTTAAATGGGTAGCATCCCGGATTAGTGAGTCAAGTAAATCCCGGAGGTGGGACGGTGTAGTCCCCAGGGCCGGAGGTCCCGACGACTTAACTTGAGTAAGAGTAAGAGTAAGTAAGTATGGATCCGTAAGTGAGTATGTGTATGAGTATGTATGTGTATGAAGTAACGAGTAAAAGAGTAATCTCCACCCGATTAACCCGGGTGGACCAATGAAGCTAACAAGTATTGTATACTGTGTATGTAACGAGTATGTGTATTCAGGAAAAGGTAAGTACGTATTGAATGGTTTATGTTGTACCCTTGTATGTAATGAAGTGTATGTATGTGTGTATGCCTTGCGTAATGTATTGTAATAAAATGTATAAAAGCATGTATGCATGTATGTGTGAGTGAAATCAACCGCATGTATACGACCAAGTGGTCGGCGTACCCTCACTAGTACGCGGGGTATGCGGTTATCATGCTCGGCGAAAGCTGACCCCTTCGGGGACATTTTTTAGTGTGCAGGTACCCGAAGCGAATGTGGTCAAAGAAGAGGCCGGAGGCACACCCCTTGTAATTAAGTAAGTAGTTGTGAGGAACGGGTAGTAAGTAGACTCGTAGTGAGTACGTATGAACTTGAAGAGGTAGTATATCTGTATAAGGATCTTAGTAAACTCGGTATGTGGATTATATTGTATGGTATTTGAAGTATTGTATCGAATGGAAGAATGTAGCGTGTAATGGTGTATGAATATATATGGTAGATATGTAATACTCGGGATTCCGGTCCATCAGACCGATGCTGTATGTAGAATCAGTAGCCTTGTTAGTCACGTGGGTGACTAACGGCAGTGTATCACCCACCGTTGAGTATGTAAGTATTTATCCGCTGCATGAATCTGGTTTGTATAAGGAGATTGGACAGTAATGACGGTATTAGCGGTAGGGGTGTTACAAAAAGTGGTATCAGAGCGAAGTATCGCTCTGATGACTGGAAATACCGAGTTTAGGAACCGAGTTAGGAATTAGAAGCTTAGGGCTAAGGGCTGAGTGTTAGCATTAGAGATATGCTAGTTAGGAACTGCCGGTGAGTACCGGATGCCTACAATACCAGCCCCGCCCGCCGCAAACCCCCATTGTATAACTTGGGAAAGGACGCCAGAGAGAAGGAAAGTCCTCTCATACTCGGGGAAACCCGATCTGGCAGTTGTGAAGCAATCACACAGTAAACAAGAACCGACATATAGCAAATTCCAAGAATTGGAAGTCCTGGAGATGGATCCCGGTTGAACCACAATACCCGCACTCAATAGCGGTTGAAAGAGCACTCCAACCACGAGGAGGCTGCAACTTACAACAGCATGGGGCGACGTGCTTAGCAGTCGCGAGACCAAGCTAGACAACCAGCAGCAGGAAAGAAGCACTAACTGTGCAATAAAATAGAAAAAGGAGTAATAACAGAACCCGAGACACAAGTCTACGGGATAGTAATACTTGAATATTACCACCAACGGCATACTAGCTGACTAAGGACATAGTCAGGAACGGTTAACTCCAAAAACCACAACGCTGAAGAGGTTACAATACCTGGCCAGCATAGCTTACACAGCTACAAGAACATCCACGGGATATAATCCGATAGGACTACAAGAGTAGTGCCTAAACAAGGTAGGCTCAGTAACCACCACAAATGTGTGGGAACGAGCCACAAGGAACGACGCAAAACCAATAGAATGGGAGTCTCCAAGGATTGGAGGAACATCCCGATTATCAACAATCACGTCAAGATCATTAAGAAGCTACCTAAAGGAGCGAGTATACCAATTGCAGATCAACAAGACCAAGGGAAAGGTCAACAAGACTACTAAATACAAGCAGAAACCATACCAAGATTGGTATAGGATTATCGAAAAACCACCGATACCGCGCACTTGCCAAGGCAAGTGCAGTAAAGACAGAGATATGTAAAGGAACACTAATACGTCACAAGTACATAGTAATGTACGGTAACAGTAACGAAACAACCACAGGATCAAACATCCTAAAACTGAAGGAATGGAACCTTGGAAAGGCCTAACGGCCCGACCACTGTACTTAGAGCATACCAGTCAGCGGGAGGCTAGACTTGGTCAAGACCTCAAACATGGCTATGCCATGAGAGATTTCTTTTAACACTGGACCATTGTTTTAAAACCCAAAATTTTCTTTTCAAAACCACAACCCTCTTTTAAAAACCTTGGATTTTAAAACCAGACCAACAACATTATGGTGAGTATCATGGGATGATACAAGAGGAGTTGGCAACAGAATACTTCACCTAGGCGTGTGACGAACACTACGAGTATACCCGTTACGGGATGTGGGACAACCGCACTCCGAAGGAGCTTGCGGGCCCGACATATAGTTGGGTAAGTGGTAACGTATCAACATGGTACCCCACGTATGTATACATGTAGTGTACAAACACGGGAAGTAGTCAACTCCGTTCTACGGACCATGAGTAAATTTTAACCAGAACAACTGGACACCACAGACAATCAAGGAGAAGGAAACTCAGTTAAGGCACAAGTATAAGGAACTCAGAGAATCCATCTGAAGATAAGGAGTAAAGATTGGAGAGTGCAAAAAGCACAGACTAATAAGTATAGACATTGGATATGTCTCAAATAATTCAAGCGATTACCTGACAGCTGGATGGGATACCCAGCCTAAACATAGTAAGGCGAATGCCTAACGTGAACCTAACAATGCTCAACAAACGGGGCGGAGTTCCCAAGAGCAACCTCAAGATTACCACAAGTATAATCCATCATCGAAGAGGATATCAAACCTAGTCTTAAGCACTAGGAGCAAGTGTAAACAGCCTACCCAAGAACGGGAGACGTTACAGCCCTAAAAGGGACAACTCAAGTACGATACCACAGGACGGTACAGTGGACAACATATCATAAACTTTAGCCGGATGTAACGGCATAATTAACACAACCCCAGAGCAATCCTTGAAGGGTGACTGGATTAACAACAGTCAAACAAAGCATCAAGATAAGAATACAGGAGCGGGAACGAACACTCGGTTAGGACACCGAAGGGATTTCACTTAACAGGAAATCCCTAAGATACTGAGAGACACTTATTAACACTATTTGCCTAAGAAGGTCTCCTATGAACGGAAGCGTGATGCCACGACTACCATGGAGCCCAATAATACCTCCAACCTATGACGGTATACATAGGGTGGAAACGTGTATAAGCAGCTTGCAAAGAGCATAGCTTGCAGCAATATGGCTCTAAAGCCATAAACCTGATGTGTTGTGTAACCTTAAACGGTTGCAAAACCCACACCATTACTAACAAGACTTGCAAGAAATATTGCCTCATACGACAAGAAATCAACAACTGGACCATCAATTCCAAACCCAACATCCTGAGTGGCTTGGAGTAATGGCCAACTCAATGTCACTGTCACTAGGGCACCAGCCTAGCATACAGTTGACAAGCTTTTAATTACCCTTCATGCCTACTGTAGCAACAATACCACGGAGGCATAAGAATCAGGATAACGCCAAATTGGCCTAGTCCACATTTGGACACTACAAGAAACCCAAGGAAGGTACCCCTCGTTAGCCAAAGACCACCAATGTGGTGAAGATGTGAACCCTTGGAAAGGCTTCCATCTATTATAACAATAAGCCTACGCTTATAAATATTGTCAAGGGGCGATGGAAAAAGGAAATGAGATTTTCCAAACCATTACGACTTAAGGAGTAAGCATACTCCATATGCACTCAAGCATGTGGTGAACCGTTGTATAAACACCAATATGATAACCTGGACATGAGACCTATGAGTGGAGACAACCCCTCAACGAGAGCTTTCACTTGTCAGTGATAGAATACCCTCCAATTGGAGAACAGGACCAGAAAACCCTTGAAGTTCGTGGGATGTCCTGGTAATATACATACAAGCAAAACTACACAGCCAGAGCCTAAACCAATGCTCAGCTTTGGGAGGACAGTAATTGTCAAAAACAATCAATGTGAGTGCACGTTGCACATCACGAATGACCACGCTCAAGAGAGCTTGTAAACCGGTAAATTTCTTATCCTTGGTCAACCAAATACTTGGTAATTATACCACAAACGATGATAGAATGTGAGGTAAGCTAACCTACACATGAAACCTAAACTGAAATAAAACACCCCCACAATGGGAAATAATAGCATTGCGGTATGCCACACAACCGTCATACACACGAACATTGGAAACCCCAGGGTATTCATACCATAAGGGAATGGTGCCAATGACAATGGCAATGAGTAAAGAGAAACTATCACAGTAACAGAGACAGTAAGAACAATGTTGTACAATGAGTAAGAATACGGTGCGCAACAAGCGACCGATATGAGGAGTAGCAGACAATGACACGGAGTATAAGTACGAGATGACACAGGAATATTCCTTCCTATCACATAAGTGACTTACTGCCAAGCGTTTACGCCTCTGCACTCTGTATGACTGAGTGTTTTGGCATTGCACTTGTTCAGCTAATGATCTAATGAGATGGCTAGGGATATGGAGAATGTAAACCGTAGTAAACCTTTCTTTCACCAACAACATGGCACTAGCCAGTTAAGCAAGCTTAGCACTAAACCGTGCGGCCTAAGGCCAAAGAAGCACGAAGAGTGTACAATACACTAACAATCACAAAATGTGAATTCCAATGGAATAAAGGTGAAAGGAGACTTAAGAAAGTCACTAGGACCGACGCATAGAAATGCAAGGTCATACAAGTAAAGGACAATAGAGGAAGCACTACAACTAAGTAGTGACTTAACCTCGCCGACAATAAGTCGGAAGAGCTTGGTGAATAATCACGGGAGTACGAGTA